>VXBZ01009173.1:611368-667732 GCA_013399135.1 Heliornis fulica
GCTCATGGTCATCCTGCTATCTACCAGGACTCCCAGATCCCTCTCACCTACACTGGTCTCCAACAGGTCAGTCCCCAACCTACACTGGTCCCTGGGGTTGTTCCTCCCCAGATGCAATACCCTACACTTGACTTTATTAAATCTCACTGAATTTCTCCCTGCCCAGCTCTCCAGCCTGTCTAAATCTTGTTGAATGGCAGCACAACCTTCTGGGGTGTCACCACCCCTCCCAGCTTTGTGTCATCAGCAAACTTGCTGACTGTGCACTCTATTCCCTCATCCAGGTCATCAACAAATACATTGTACAATACTGGTCCCAGTACCGACCCTTGAGGGGCACCACTAGTTAGTTACAGGCCTCCAGCCAGACTCTGTCCCACTGATCACAACTCTCTGGTTTCTTCCCTTCAAGCAGCTCTCAATCCACCTCACTACTCTGCTCTCCAGGCCACACTTCCTCAGTTTGTCCACCAGGATGCTGTGGGAGACAGTATCAAACGCCTTACTGAGGTCAAGCAGTGAATGAAGCAGCGAAATCACTAGAACAAGGAAAAAGTCCCCTAAGGACACTAATTTTCATGGACTCCTTATGTCATTTCAGTCTGTGCTTTATGTGGGAACATGTTCAATGCCGTACACACCAGTGCAGCTCCCAACTCATCCCTTGTAGCAAAACAGGCCTAACATGCACTGATGTCAGTGTACACCTGGAGATGCATTTAGCCTTCTAATTCTAATAGTTTGTACTTTCTCTCATTTCCCCCCCCCATTTAAAGCAGCAACAAAAACAACAAAAAGTGCTGCTTCATTACTGGCTTTGGGAACGTCAACCCTCAGCTACTACTGTAGGGGTAACTGTGGGTGGGAGCCTTCTCAATGCCTTTGTTTTGGCTCGGTGCGGCATATAAATCAAAAATTGTTATGTACAGCTTGCATGTTGTTTACTCTCCAGCACTACTCTAGCTGTGTTTTCACAAGCTGGTGCTGAAAGCAGGCCTTCAGAGAATTTTACACACCCGAGGCCCCACCACTGCCATTACCAGGAACTAAATGGCTCTGTGGCCCTGTGAAAAGTGTTCTAGGCCTCACTGTACCAACGACACAGATATAGGAAGATTATCATCTTATCCTATAAAAAATACTACTGTGGCAGCCTAAGAGTTGGGGCTGAACTATTTTCAAACTTCTGATGTGTCTGAATTCTGACAGGAACGCCTTGAGGAAGAAAACACAGGAGAGGGATTTCTCCCAGAAGAATCTGGGACGCTTCCTATTCAGATATGTGCAGAATCTCTTTCAGGAGAGAGCACAAACCATTGCAAAACGGCTTAAAAGCCAACAGCTAGAGAAGTCTCCCTGGCTAGGAATGCTACTCTTCACTCAGCACTGAGTTTTGGTTCTGTGTTTGGATGGCCTCTCCACCCTCTCACTGCGTTAATCTGCAGACCATGGGTCACTGGTTTCTGTGGCAGTTGCAGTTTTGCTGAACACTGTCTACACACCGCCTGTAGATGGAGGAAACGAGGATATCCCCTGCCACACATCACTTCCAGTGTGACACCACTGCAGTGTGCACGTGTAAACAGCAAGACTGATTCAATTTTATTAGTCTTCCTGTCACACAGCTTACTTCTGAAGATGTTTTTCAATTCACAGTTTACATGTCTATGGCTGTAGGTTCTGATATAGCTACATAACATACTTACAGTACAGAAGAGAGAAACCACCACTGCAAAATGGCCTTAAGTGATCAAAAATAAGAATTTGTGAATTATACCTGTACTTTACATAGCTTTAATAAATTCAGCCACTTTTTCTTTTTTTTTTCTATCCTTAAAAAGTAACTTTTAGATCACATTTTCCTAAGGACTTCATATCACTGAAATGTCGAAAAGAAATGAAATAGGCTGAAAAAAATGTGTCATTTTCTGGTTCACCTGTTATGTATTTCCAATTTTCTGTCCAACATACGTGGAGAATTAGTACTCACTTGGACAAAGAAATCCTTTCACTTCAAATAAGTGATGGAAAAAACGAAGTAACAAAGACCAGATCCAATTCAGAATCTATAGAAAAAGAAAACCCACCAAACCAAGAGCAAAGACTTATTTGTTACTTACTTGGAATTCCAACCATCTGATATTTTGGTCTCAGTCCTTCAGCAAAGCAGGTTTTTCCAGCTGATTTTTCTCAAGTTTTTTAGATTCCTGACTTCCTCCATCAGCAGGCAGCTGTCTCTCCAGCTACAACTCTTTCAACATTAGGCCTAATTAAGCTGTGTAGTCTCCAAGTCACTCTTAATTTTCTTCCTACCATAAATGGAATACTGTTCTCATTCCTACCATGTCTTATCACTTCTTCCCGGCTTCCTCTTATCTTTTTTGTATTACCTTAATTATTTTTCCATTACTGTATCACACATTTTCCCACTGCATCCCTGAGCTGTTGTGTTGAAACCTCTGCACTCCTACACATAAGTTCAAATCCAACTTTGCAGTGTGCTGCCGGCCAGCTCTGTGAGACACTGCTTTCCTGAACTCTGCTACAATCCCTGTCAGCCATGGACCACGCTGAATATAAACATCAAAAAGTATTTTTTCTTTTGGCTTTTTAAATATGACTTCTTGAAAGGATCTATAGAGCAAAGTGGCAGAGAGCCAAAGACCTGGTAGGGAATGGTGATAGCTCTACTAGGAGAACAATTAATGCTTCAGTGATGGTCAAAGCTACTTGCATAATTATTCTCAGTCAAATGGCAATCACATAGCTTGCATGATTTACCTAGAGTATGATTGTATAGCAGAAATCATGAATACAGCACACAGAGTTAGCAAAGGATCACTTTGAATGGCTTACAAACCCTCCAGTGACATCAGCCATGTTACCTGCTGCAAAAGCAGCTGTATTGATAAATACATCTGGGCAGGTTGACATCCTGCTTGCCAGGTGGCTTTGGAAATGGATCATTGCCAGCCCAGCACATTCATGCTGGTTTTGGATTGTTGCCAGCGCTGGTTTTGTTCTGAAATGGTTCAGAAATCACACATGAAGGAATCTTAGGTTATTCTGTTGAACACTGAGAGTGGAAAACAAATTCAAATTTTTGAAATGCAATGAAAGCCACAAGAGAGGTCAAATATGAGCAGAGGGAGTGGGGGCAACCCAAAACAAAACAAGCAAACAAAAAAACCCCTACCAACCAACAAACCAATCAGAAAAACCCCCAAAAATTCCAACCCCATCAACAGTCTACTGCACTATTAAACTTACAAGCAGGCAAATGTTTGAGGTACACTGAAAGCTTAAATCCGACTCTTGTAGGCTGAACCATCCCTTATCTATGGACTGAACATGGAAGCTGGAGTGGGGTGTCAGAAGAGCCAAAATAATCCAAGATGGGAGTGATCAGTTCTGCAGCACTATACCTAAGCAAGAGAAACAAAGAGCCTACTCTTTACAGGTAGTAAACTATCTCCAGTGACCCTGACTCTTGCTTTATAAGAGGCAGTCAGAAAATTGTAGAGTCCAGAAAAGTTCAGGAGTTCAGTCTGATTCAAATATTTCCAGTTATATAATTTCTATCCTTAATTTTTAAAAGCTGCTATGTTTACACACAGAAACATCAGCTCTCCTCCCTGGCTATGGCTTCATTACCCAGAAAAAGCTCTTTCTTACAAAGGAGTAAAGGTGGGAGAGTAAGTGCAAGCACACAACTAATATCTCAAGATAGATAATTAAAGACTAGATGAATTTTTTTGCCTCATAAATTGTCATAACACCTGTGTTATTCCCCACATGTTGCAAAACACGGTGCCACTAATGAGCTTTACAGTGTAAGGCAGAATCGGCGCTGGCTAGCAATGACACGTGGCTACTGTGAAGGTAAAAGTCCTTGACTGAGCCCTCTAAACCATTACCTTCAACCAAAACCTCACCAGGAAATAAAAAAAATAAAATCAACCCCAACATCTTCCAATTGTCTGCCTTGCTCTGCAGCTGGCAGGATTGCCAGAGAGTAAAACAGAATTGGATCAGGGCAAGAGAAAGAAATAATTCATGGTAATTCCACCTTCCCCGGCGCTTCGCTTCTTAAACTGGCTTTTCACAAAAAATATCCTTCACAGACGCTGCCAGGGGAGCTCTGACGACAACTGTAAGGACAAAGCAGATCCAAGGGAGAGTGCAAAGAGTTCTTGCTCAGCCCTCTACCTTTTATTTGTCTTTTATTTTTTTGTCAGAAAAAGTTATTCTGTTTTTTACCCTTTTGTCATTTCCTTGGCAGCTTACATCAGCTCACATTATTTTCATAGCTTTTTCTTTCCTCCTTTGCATTACGTTTTGGGCGCTGCCATCAGTTTTACACAGCGCTACGCATTCGCCAATGGGGAAATCCACTAAGAAATAATCCAAACAAACATCCAAAAGTTCAAATGTCCTGGGAGCAGTGGTCTAAAAACAGAGTTGGAGGTCCCTACAAAAGCAGCTGTAAAACAAGTTCACGAACCAGACTGTGTCTTCACAAATGCAAAAAGGAGCTAGAGAAAGAAAATAGCCACCGCTGCCATTTGTCCAACACGTCTGATCGGTCTGACAGCGGTTTGGACATACTATTGTGATCTCATTCTCAACATTCTCTCATTTGAAGCACATGGCATGCCTCTTACACACCTCTGCATCAGAAAAAGTGCTCAAAAAAGGTGAAAAGCTTAAATAAGTTTAGCACAATTCAGCAGATCTAATACTTTTAAAATGCATGGAAAAAAGGCAGAAAACCCCCAAGAGAGAAACTGTAGGACCTTGTAGCAAGTAGCTGTTGTGAAGAGGAGGTGGCAGTGATCTGACACGAGGCACTAGACAACCTAACCTTCTGTCAACCCACTGGCTTGGACTGTGTTTACAGTATTGTTCCAAAAGAAATGGATTTTACTATCACAGGTTGTCTCATTGCTGAAACTCAGAGCTCAGAGTGCACGTCTATTAGCGGGGGGGGTGTGTGTGTGCGTGTAAAGTCCTCAAGTTCCAGCAGAAGTTTTTACACACTGAATTTGCATACTGGGAGGTACAGGTAGAGTTTGACTTTCACATTTGAAGGGGAAACCAGTTGACAGCAAAAAAATTCTAACTTTACAGACTCCTCAGTTGCCATCCAGTGAGTGGTGCACAGAGAGAAATGAGACATCCCACACACTCCTTTGCCCACTGCCCCTGAGATCCCACAGAGACCTGAGACATTTTTCTGGTTTGGTTTCTTTGTGCAGAAAAAGCTCAACTGCAAAGAGGAGCTGAAAGCACGCTGGTGCTCTCCCCCAAAGATTTCCCTTCTGTATATGGATGATATAAGTAGTGAAGATTTTTGTTTTAAGCAAATGTTTAAATGCTTATACTGAGGATTCACATTAATGAGTAAGACAAACATATTACAAAACAGACTCAGGAAAGTTGTTTGCAAGATAAAAAGTTCAAATATTTATAAAAGAAGGAAAATTATGTGACACAGCTGGCAATGCCACAGCCAGCTGAAGGATTGAGGGTGGTTGGGCACTACAGGTTCTAACTGAGGTGGCTTTACCCAGGTCTCACAGACAAGCTTCCCGATAGGCTTATGGGCAACTAAACCATACAGTCCATTTTCCACTGCCCCCTTCATTTGATTCAACTAGTTCCTGCTCTCTACAATACTACGTGAGGTTTGTGAAGGAAACAATAACAAAACAAACAAAAAAAAAAACCCAAACCAAAAAATCCAAAAAACCCCTAATCAATTTGGAGAACATGACCCTTATTTAACAGCCTTATTTAACAAGTCAGAATCCCGTCTACACGAAGCCTGACGTCTCAGAAACGTGGGAGGCCAAAAACACAGACAGACCTGGAATAGATAGGAGCACTGCTCAGTTAAACTAACCTCTCCCTTGCTTTGCTATAAATACCATAACCTCTGTTACGTATTTCAAAGTCTTTTCATGCTTTTTCTTTTTCAATTATGAATCAAACAGGGGAAAAAAGAAAGATATAAATTCAAGAAGCAGCCAAATTTTAGACAGCGAGAGACCTGGGAAAGCTAACAATAAAGGTACTGCATAAAAACCTCATCTTCAATTCTTGATTCTTAAGTTCAGAGCCTCGTGATTTCCAGACACAATGCAATAACACCCTTGGCATTAGTGCTAACCAGAAAGGCTTCTATACTAGCCAACATAAAGTCTTCAGCATCTTTGTTCTGGCAGCAGACAGCCCCAATCATCACTGCACCCTGCATTTCCATAATTTGGATTAACAACCAAAGATTATATTTACCTCAACATTTTCTTCCTCCAGTGTTTTTCTACCCCCCTTTATATCTTCCTGCGGCTTCCGCTGCTACACATTATTCATGGCTAATAGGGAAAGCAAAACATTTTCTTCATCGCGTATACGAATGTAAATAAATACAGCGGCTGGAAGCATGGTTGGGTTTCTGCTTCGCACTGACTCATGCTGTTATATCATGCACAGAGTTGATCACCATGGCAATGAGGTGCCAGAAACCATTTCCAAACTTTTGTGAATATTTAAGCATAGACAGAAAAGTTCAAAGCAAAATACTTTTGTAAGAGCGTTTTGCTTTTTTTTCAACTCTTGAGCTTTTAGGAAAGCCATCACCCTTTTCTGACACTTGTTCATTAGTCTCAATTGTTTTCGGATAAATGTTAACAAATACTTGATCTTAGTATTGATGCACTCTAATTACAGCCACAACATGGAATTCAGAATTGTGGGGCAAGGTCACATTGTGCTAGATACTGAAAAAATAGAGAAGAGAAAGATGGCGACAGCCATAGTAAATTGGCAAGTATCACAAGTTATTCATCACAAGCCTCACCGGAGGACATCACACATTTAGAAATGATTTAGTGTAATTGCAACTGGAGGTCACAATTCAGTTCCCCCTCTGAAAAAACGGGGGCATATTTGCTGTGCAGGCCTGCCAAAACCATGCTGTTATTTCAGTCCATTCAGCAAAAGGGAAAATAATTTTCCAGACTCGCTACCACATATACAATGGGTATATAAGCAGACTGAAAACGTTTTCTTTAATGGTCTTGTAACTAGATTACACGATAGCAAATGAGTTAGAATGCCATGATAACTCAGCAAAGCCACAGCTTTGTCTCCTTTACAAGGTGTAAGGTGGGGCTTTTTTATTTGTACACATTACAAGTATTAACAAACTTTCTATTAAAACTTACTTTTTCCTTCTATTACTCAAGTGTAATTCTGCCTTTCCCCCTCCCCACTCCCCAAATATAAAGCAAATAACATTACCATACTTTCAATATTTGCTATTAAAACTAAAAATGACAAAGTGTCTGTACTCGCCCCAAAAGATGATATTGTAACCTTTACAAAAGAACTACAAAAGTAAAGAAAGAAAATTATGTTTGAGCCATCATGTACTCCTGCATTATTAAATGCATAATCAGTTTCCAAGTCTGCCTAAAAGAAAAATCCAAGGGGTAAATTCAATCTCATTCTGCCTTTTAGCCCAAATCCTTACATTTACTGCATCTTCCAGACAAAACTCTATCCCAAGCAAGCCAGCACCCTGCCTGAGAGCTGACATACATCTTTTTATAGATTGCCATGAGCTGCCATCCAAAGTTATTCTGCAGCACTAAAGCCAAAAGAAGACCAAATTTTCCACTCCACCACTGACTGTCCGTCCTTCCTTGCTCCCAATTTCATGGTTCTGTAACATTTCAAGCCACATCTATAACAAGAGGATCTCTTTTCTCCCTTAAGCTTGTGCAATAGGTAGGAGAAATGCCAAGTCAGGTATGTCCTTGCATCAAGAAATATGATATCTAACCGGATTTGTAGGCTTCTCGTTAATCCCAACATGTATTTACAGTCTCCATATGTGACATGTGTGTATAAATATATATTACCCAGACTTTAAAAAAATGTCCAGTTCCTCACTGGACACATACCCACCAAAAGTACTGGTGTTATTTTACCCTAGATGTTTTAGGGCTATAACTAACTCAAGGATTGGAGGGAAAAGATAAGGTTTTCAACTGCTGGAGGGGTGGGGGACACCAAAAAAACCCACCCCAAAACCAAAGAAAAACAACAACCACGCAGCATCTTTTTGGTATAAAAGCTTTCTTTGATCTGAAAAAAAAAAAGGTAGAAACCTAAAGCTGAAACAGATTTAGAACAATTGCTCGGAGTTTCAAGTTGATTATACTAATCGATGGAATTCTAAAAAGAGATTGCTCCTTCCTCCAGATATTGCCACATTGGCAGGGATGCCAGGAGTGTGTAATGTCCCAGGTTGGTCCCACAAGGACACTTTGCGGGCAAGAACACTCCAGCCACATCCTTTTCAACAAACAGCACTGAAAAACAGCACTGAAATTAATGGGTGACTCAGCTCTATTTTTCTACCCTCTTTTTGTCTAATTATTCTTAATTTCAGATCTAAATCTGGTTTGTGCAATAATGTGTGTTTAACATGCAGGAATTCAGGTCCAGAAAATGTCAATTGTAAAGGCAGTATTTCACTTACGGGAAAACAAGAGTGTAACCTCCTTAAATAACATTTGATTGGGTTTAGATCAAGTTTTATGGCAGTAAGAAAAGTTTACCTCTATCAGAAGTTTTCTAACTGCTTCTTGGTTGCCTGCGTTACCTTTTGACAAGATAATTGTTGGCAAGACATGAGCAAGCAGAAAGCAAGGCTTCAGACAGACAACGTATTCCTTCCCAAATTAAATCAGTGTCTCTTTTCAGCTTGGTTTGTCTAGAAGAAAACAACAGGAAATTAAGGAGGATCTGGCTCATTTTGGCCAGAATGTTTGGATACATTCTTAATTAATTTTGGACAGGGGGGTGTATTCACATACTCCATCCCCTCCAGTATCAACGGTTCATGAGCATTTTTATACTTGTGTTTTGATTATTATAGTCTAGATATTAGTAATAATAATAAATGTTGATACAGTTCAGATCAATTCTGAACTGACTACAAAATTACTTGAACAAATGCAAAGTCATTAAGAGACACAATCTGTTTCTTTCCCCGGGAAGTGAAAATTTATTTTCCTATCTCTTAGTCAATGTAATCTATTCCTTTGCTCTTCTGAAAATTGAAGTTTAAACTCTGGGTTATTTATTAACTAGTGGAAAAAAAAAATTAATGGGTAATTTTCCCTACAGAAAAAGCAAGCCCTAAATGATGTGAAGCACATACAGCTATAAAATTTCTGTTTTTTCAGGAAAAATATAAATTAAAAAAATCTTTGCTCAATAATCAGGGAGGTTTTTTTCATAGACCACAGTTCAGTAATTGCAAATTTAATCTCTTAAGTTTCTTGAAACATGGATGCTGGTCTTCATTAATTCCAATTTCTGCATTTGGATGCTTAAATTAACGTATGAAAGATTTTTTCTGGAGGAAAGCGTAGCGCTGTGTGTGGAACCCGGATAAAGCAGCCTGATGTTCTCCAGTGTTAGAGGTGCGTATCAAAGGTTCTCATCCCACCTAATGAAACCAGCCAGTTCCCATAGGTTGCAATCACTATGTGGATGTTCTCACAGCTTATGTTTACCAAATTAAATGTCATCAGTGTCGGTACTCTCCCACTTGCCTGCTAACTGCTTCAGCTACTCCTATGAGCATTGTGTGATGAACAGACTGGATTCAGGGAAGAAGGTAATTGCAGAGGGAGACAGAGAGTTGGTCAGGTGTTTTGGGGTATTTCCCCACTTTTTTTCTACCTCTCCTCCTTCAGTCTATAGAAAGTCTTAAGTAACAGCCTTCACATCACTTTAGAGACTGTTAATAGTTTCAGGGGCTTTAGAGGAAACAGATTTCTCTGTCCAACAAAAATTTTTACAGATTTTTGATCAGGACTTGGCAATAAGCATTTAAACAACGTATATCTCGGTCCTTTGTTGTTTGACATGCAAAGCTGGGCAAATGATTCAAAATCGCTCTTATGTTCATCTAATATATTTATGGCTGCTCTAAAACATCATGTGAATATGGAGGTGAACCTCAATACTCTAAGTTACTTCAGCACTCAGGAATTTGTGTTTATGACTGGTCATGGGAGCAACACGGAATTGTTTTGGCAACTTGACTGGATGAGCTTCTGTTTTCCTGTACAAGACTGGTGATTTTGGGAAGAGGAAATACAGACAACCACAAGAAGGTTGAAACAGGGACAGCTGCAAGAGGGGCAAAGGCCCCAGGATTTGTTTGTCTCTTCAAAAAAATATGTTCCAGCCTTCTATTTTCCACAGATTATTTTTTTCCACTTTCAGAATAAAGTTGACTTGAAGTTTACAGGAACAAAAGCGTAAGAAAAAAAGAAAAACTTTTCTGATCCTTTCACTCTGAAGAGTTGTGGATTTTCTTGGTTGACACCTGTCCATCTCTGTTCTGTTGCAATTGCACTAGATCCATTTATATACAACTATGAAGCTAAATTTTTGAACAGACATTCTACCAAAAAAACCCCAAAAAAGCAGCTGCCTAAAAACCCATTTCCCAAGCATCACTCACAGAAAGCATTTCTCGCAAAGGACTCAAGCTGTGAAATCTTACAGCAGGACTTACAAATTCAGTTTGATTATGGTGGATTTCGAAGTCACACTCTGAAGAGCAAGCAAATCAAACAGGTTAGCATCACTGCAGGGGAAGTGCACAACAGGAGTGTCCGGCCTGCGGCGCTTCAGCATCTCCAGCAAAACTCTGCATTCCCCATCAGCTCAAAGACACAGACGTGGAATTAAGAGAACAGTTCACAGGAGGTACAGACCAGGGTGTTCAGAGGGCTGTTCCTACCTGCAGTTGGCTACCACTCATGCTCATCCCCTAGTACTAACAGACCTAAATAAAAGCCTTCTAAAACCATTCAGACCTATGATTTTGTTCAAGCTTAAATCCAGTTTCGACGTCTGACTATATTTTGTATAGGCAGGAAGGCAGGAACAAGCATTATTTTCTCTAGAGCTTCCAAAGCCGTTCTTATAAAGATCTTGAGGACCCCAAATTGAATAGGTTAGGAGAATAGCTGAATCACCATGTGATCATGTCGTTTATCTTTCCTCTTGCACGTCTTAGACTTTTTAGTGGTTTATCTTTCAAATCTAAATTGGCTCTTGTTTCTTTATATAATCATTACGAGCTGACAGCTTTGCAAAAGTAAATAAATTTGCCTTCAACTTTCTTTTTTCTCAATCTATTCCAAGTACTTCCACCACAAACACAGTAGGGAACATTTGAAAACAATAAAACATGAAGTCTGCTTTGGGATACCAGAGCCTGCTCTGAGGCAAGCTCACTCTGAGCACAGACTGGGTGTATTTTAGGAGAAATCCACCATGAGCATTCAGCACCTTATGGCCATTGTTCTCCTTATGACTTCGGCTTTTTCCAGCATGTACAGCAGGAGATTCTTTACATCTTTTGGCATCTTACAAATTACAGTCTTTGGACTAAATTTACATGTGTAAGATATATTTAAAGGTTTTTCTTTGACATCGAGAGTTGTACGTTTCCATAGCTTCACACACAGTTCAAGACATCTAGTTTTTGGGGGTCATTTACAGACCACTGCACAAGTATTATTATAGTTATAATGAGCATCACTCAGAATGGGCATCACCAGTAACTTCTTTTTAACAAATATACTGGTAATTGATTCATAGATTTTCTGCAGGATTCTTAAGATATTTTTTCAGGGGGGGCAAACTGTAAAAGTATTTTGTTCTGCTGCTGAATGTATTGGGTTTTTTAATATAAAACCAGCATATGATATCTCTTCATATTCAGAGAAAAGCATTAATAGTTCTGATCTTAATTTTTGCTCTGTTTAGGCCTTGGAGCTCAAGATAACCTTTGCCCTGTGCACTGCTGGAGCACAGGATCCATCGTTTTGGGCCAGGGGTTTAAATGGTTGAAACAAGTAAGACAATATGAACATGCTTGTGACTTCACAAGTCATTACCTGCACCCTCTGCAAATAGCTCACATCTAAGTGTTTCTCTACCTTTTTTCACTATTTGTTAATATATTCTTACTTTTTTATTTTCCCCACTTTGCACTCCTGAGAGTACACTGAATCGTCACACACTGGGAATACCTGTATTCCACACGAACCTCTGAGAAAACACCTCGGAAAAACTGTGTATTAGTAGAACCATCAGGCCCTCTTCAAGGGTAGACAACGTGGTACAGCAGAGGCTTTGAAATGCGTGTTTTATGCAGGATAGGCAAAGATAATTTTGGGGCTAGATGGGGAAAGGGACTTGGATCAGGCACCTAACAAGAAATACAACCAGTATTTTGTGTCATCTGTAACGTTCATCTGTTTAGAAAAAACTGGATCCATTTTCCCCCACCACTAACACGATGAAAAAAACACAAAAGGTCCTCAAATAAAGGATGTGGACACTGAAAGAGCTTCCAAGGTATACTAGACCCTGACTTCAATTCAAACAAGAACAAGGCACACATTTTCTTCTGATTTCTTTTCCTCCCCTCAGGTACCCCATTTCTACCAAAAGGGACCCCATTGCCTAAGCGTGGGACAGGTGAAGACATGGGCTCTGGGACACCCCAGGAGAGTATTTCCTCCAAAACAGTTTGCATTGTTTTTTCTGCTGGCCTCAGTATCTCAATAGGCTTGAAAGTTAAGCTTAAAAAAAAAAAAAATTTGAAATTTTCAGTTAACAGCTCATTTGCAAGTTAGCAAGCATGGTTCTTCAACCTGTACAAGAACTGCGACTTTCTCTATTTCTATTGGTCATTAACAGCTCATTCCTTCAGAGCCACTTGCCAAGGACAAATTTGCTATAAATGCAGAGTTCTACAGTTCTGCAAATAATTTTACACACTAACATTTATTCTTCTTATCTAAACCTACTAAATTTCATGCTGTAACTGCATTTTCACAATAGCAGGACTCACACCACCTTGTCAAAGTTCATAGGACAGGAGATAAGACCTATAAACTACACATCATGCAAATGTCAGAGAGGCAATAAAGAAAAGATCCCACTAGAACAAAGTATCAAAGTACCCAAAAGAGGGAGTAAGTAGAAATATGTACATCAAGTCAGAAGAACTGATGATGATGGAGAAAGAGAAGGAGCCTTGAGGGCTTTCTGACAGAGCCAGAGCTAGAGCGTCAGTGTGTGCACTAACCCAGTAGTCTGCCCCACCAAACATAGCCCCCAGGAGATCTTTCACCCCAGAGATGCATTTGTACCAGATAGTTCAGGGAACTGCTGCACCATTTCAGCAGATGTCTCTGTAGAAAAGATTTCCCTCTCGCACTTCACTTTGTGGAACTAATTGTTAAAGATGAAGGTTATAAGAGGGGATCACAGAATCATTTGGGTTGGAAAAAACCCTCAAAGATCATCTAGTTACAACCCCCTGCTGTGGGCAGAGACACCTCTCTAGACCAGGATGTCCAAAGCCTCATCCAACCCGGCCTTAATCACTGCCAAGGATGGAGCTTCTACAACCTCTCTGGGCAACCTCAGAGTAAAGAATTACTTCCTAAAATCTAATTTACACCTGTTCTTGGTACTCAGGGAGGGACTTCAGACCATGCAGAACATCTCACGTACTCAGGTGTGATTGGGATTTGACTGTACTGACTTTTAGACTGGGAGATGTTTCCAAGCTGCAGACAAATAAACGTTTTTGTTTTACAGCAGTAACGTTCCCTGAAACCAAATCCTGTATTAAGCCTGCAAGAGTCATCCCTAGAACATGGTATCAAAAGAGTCTGGAGAAAAAAGAGACACAAAAGGCTTCTGGTGTTTGGCTAACTTAATTTGGTTTTCATTTGCATTAGAATAGAATTTAGTCTGTTGACAGAACAGATCAGATACTTAACAAGTAATATGTCAGATACAAAATTAATTTGGCACTTTTACAAATGGGCTTAACGTGCCCCAAATAGTTTCCTTACTATTCCACTCTTGTTAAGAGAGGAGTACGGATTGCATTCAGACAACTTAAAGCTACAGCGAGACCTAACAACTCGGGCCCGTATGTGGCCCCAGGCATGCTGCTGAACAGATCAGAAACCTTTCTGCAGGCAGAGGGTTTGGCCAGGGGGGAGAGTGCAGCAGCCAACTGTGTGCATTTCCAGCCACATGCCCACCCTCCGACTTCAGACGTTGTGGGATGCTCAGAAGATACATCCCTTGAAAGAGAGCGTAAAATGACCTTTCAGGTATAACACACATATTTTTTGTAAGATCTTATTTGTTCTCAAGCAGAACTTACACATTTCTTGCTTTGGTAGAGACCTTAACCCCTTTTCATGCACACAAACGGGGAGGATCTGCTCACCTTTCCCTCCACACCCCGGGCACACAACACTGTCTGTCCCATACGGCCCTTTGACCCGAATCACGGACAGAAGCAGCAGACTGGTGTGAAGAGTGAAGTGCAGCCACACAGAAGAGACTGCAGGTTGGAATATCATTACCTAGACTGTGTTCTCTTTATTGTTAAGATTTGTCTAGTAGGGAGCTTCAGCTCTTAGAGAAGCTGAACTCTGGTGAGAGCACACCAACCAATGGACATTTAAAAGAATTGAGGAGGAAATGTGGGAACCTGCCTAACGTCACGAAATGTGACATATTGATATTCTTGTCTAAACCCCCTGTCATTGCACAGAGCAGCAGTACCAACCTATCCTTAGGGAGAAAGGCAAACAGATTCCATTAAACTACCTGAATTATCTCCAGGGAACATAAATATCAGCCTGATTTTTTGGACCTGCAGTAGAAACTCTTTACCTTAAGTAAAATAAACATGAAATTCCATGAGCTAATGCTTCAAGGTATTATAATTATTTTTATGTCCCAGTAGGCTAACTGGCACCAGAGAAAAGAAACGTTAATTGCCTTCTAGAAGACAAATGGGAATAGCATTTGCATGCACATTTTTTCAGTAAGTTGATGTGTACATTCCATACAGTCTCTGACCTTTTGTCTAGAGGATGTGTAAAAAAGAAAAAAAAAACAAAAAAGGAAAAGATCTGAGGATGTGTAATAACTTGGGAAAGGATCCATTCACAGAATAACAAGGTTTCATAAGTTATTATTATGGATGCATACTGCAAACTGTACACTTCCTAAGGCAGATATTGAGAGAAAACCAAAATACATTATTAAGCACTGCAGTGCTCAGTCATCATGTTTACATTCAAAGAACTCAATTTCCCTAGAAGTAAATTCAAGTAGGATTCACATCGGCACCATCTTAGAATCAAAGCTGAGGATTTACCAAGCCACACTGGGACATCAATGAATTGAACTAATATTTTGGTTTTCACACTGTTGTCATCCACACAGGTGAAATACTGTTCACCTACATATTGAGGCCAGGCCAGTGCTCAGAAATCTTGAAGTCTGAATGAGAACATCATTGGTCTCGTAGTCCTGACACTCACCTGAGACCTGGGACAGCTTTGCATTTATCCTTGCTCACAGCACAGAGCATTCCAAGACAATCTCTATCCACCTGCGGTTTTGAGTGGATACAAGCTACTGTCTGGTGACAAGTGTGAATCCAAGTCCCTTTTTCAGCTTTCCCTTGGAAAGCTCCTAGAGATTTTTTATTTTCACATCTCTTGTCATTACTGAATATTCCTGAACTAGCCTTCTCCAGAGCTTATACTTGCTAATTAAGGTTCCAACACTGCACCAAGCTCTGTTGGCAATTTTGAAAGAGCTTTTGGCATTTCCTTCAATAGCAACTGATTTACTTCACCAGTTCTTTAGTGTATCGATTGCAGATTCTTCTGTTCAAGGTTTCACATTTAAAAAAATAAACTTTAGAAATAAATTGTTTGATGCTATCATTAAATCTATGCAACCAGAAACCCATACATACATCTCAAACTTCCAGCTAACTTCTTCATAGTCCATTGTAGTCTAACAGCAATCAACTGCAACAATGGCTCATTGTATGTCCTAAAATCCCGACTCCCAGGGTCAGAAGAGTGGGCAGGACACAAACCAACATGCCAACTTGTTAATATCTGAGCAGTGTGATACAATTGCTCACTGTTATTAATAGGCTGAAGCTCTCCATAAATTTTCAGCCAGCTATCTTTCATTGGCTTCAGTATTTAGATGGCAACAAACAATGTATGTAAATTCAATTAAGCTGGTTTAAAGGACAAAGCCAGTATTTTTAGATGATTCTTAACTAAGTACATGATGGCTAAGGAAAGAAGAAACACTCATCTATGCAAAGTTGTCTATTTTTCTTATGGTTTTGCAGTCTGGTTGTTGCAGAGGAAGGAAAAGGAGCCGCAGGGCAGACAGGGTGCCTTCAGCGCAAGGGAGGCGGAGCAGCCTGGCAGCAGCAAGACCTCCAGGACTCTTAACACACCTATTAAAGTCTATTTTATTCCTTATCCGTTCGGTCCACTGCATTAACAAGCATCAGTAATGGCAAGGAAAGCTTAGCATACCGCTCCTGAGAGGTCAAGAAACACAGATGAGAACAAGCAGTATCAAAAAGTAAAATGAAGAGGAATTTGTCCTTGATGTGACAAAAATTATGATGAGAATTCTCTATCTAACCTTGAGGTTGTGAATGGAAGGGAAAAGGAGAGTGAAGCAGCATAAGGAAAAAACAAAAGAAACAAAAAAGATTTTTTCTGGACGTTATCTCAGAAGAAAAGAAACCTTTAAGGTAGCACCCCTTCCCAGATTTGTAAATTAAAAATTAAAATTATTTTAAAATCTTTGCAATTTCAAAATCCCAGTAGGTGCTTGGAAAAGTACACATGCTTAATATAATTATTGTACCTCAGGAGAGCAAGGGGAAAAAGGAACACAAACACTGAAGAGACTGCAGTCATGACATTTTCTAAAGATGTTAGCTGTGGAAAAGAAAGGAAGCGTAAGAGGAAACTTGGAGGTTTTATTGGAAAAAAAATAGATTGAACTTAGCAAGTAAACCAACTGATCAGTGACATACCCTGACTTGAGTGTTAATGATGTGTTCTCCTGTAATGACCAATGTAATGAGCTGTGGTCACATTAATGGCTGTGGATTGCCTTGCCCTGCCTACTTTTAAATCTATAGAAAAAAGAAGGCAGTAGATTGCCAGGGCAGTAGTGGTATGTTTAGTGGTTGGCATAGGAGGACATAAACGTGCCTTGAGCCACAGCAAACAAACCCCTTTCTGAGAAGAAACCCTACCAGTGGCACGACCTTGAGTACCAGCGCAGAGAAGGGATGCTTGCTCTGGTGGCTGGCTTGCCCCCCACGCTGGGCTGCGTTGTGATGCTCCAGAGGGGTGGTTTACTTACACATGGAACTGCATCTCGGCAGACGGGCTTTCCAAACTTGAAACGCTCGGCATTTCCTGGTGCCCATCTGTACTGGCATCTGAAAGCCTCTAATGAATGCCAAACACCTAACAGTCTGCAAGAAGAGCTTGAGCCTCAAATGTCTGACTAAACTTCTCTGTAAAAGCAAAAGTAGTCTGATAAAAGTTGTTTGCATTGCTAACAATTACCACAACCCATCAGGACGCTGGTTTTCCTGAAGCTCCCTTATGCAAATATACAACAGTATATTACATTAAAGACCTGATGAGAAATGGCTCCCAAAGTCTCATGTAGACATGGAATATAGAGATTTTTAGTTATATTTTTATGGTCCTTACTTCTTGGATTGCATCAAAGATCAAATAGTTTACAAACAATATCTAAGTATTGAGTAACCACAATAACAGAAACCCAGCATGTTACAGGGAGGGGTTTACCAGCGCAAATCTGACATTGATTTACAAACAATAAAACAAACAACAATTTAAACATGAGAAGGTGCTCTCATTTCACATCAGTGCACACGTGTTGTGCCTAAACAAGTGCTCTTCATTTCTACCTGCTCACATTAAACATGTAGGACTTTAGCTAGTGTACTTTAGTTACTTTTATAACAGAAGTCAGTAATGCTTTTAAATTACCTCTTTGTGCACACGGTATCTATCCTAGGCATGGCAAGTACACACCAAGATGGGCTGCTGTGGCTTAACAGTGTGTGGTTGAAAAACAAATTATTTATTTCTTCAGAGATCTTAAACACTAGGTTCAGATGAAACAAGAGCTGGAATAGAGCCTTACTAATTTTCACATAAATTCAAAGTTGTAGGTTTTATTTTTCAAAACTTTCCAAGAAAAAACTTTCATTTTGAGACATTATTTGAAAGTATGATCCTTTCTTTCAAGATTAAAAACATATGCATGTTCTGTTATATTTTTAATATACCTCTGCATAACAAAAAAATGCCCAGACAAGCAGTTTTTTGGAGGGTTTATTTTGGTTTGTTGGTTTGGTTTTGTTTTTTTTTTTTCAATTCATGAAAAAGAAAAACATTTACATTGAAGACTGACAGAACGCATTTGTTCAACGTTTCCTGTCAAACAGCTTCAGAGGTTTTGGGGACCTGGAAAAGATGACAAGTCAGTTTTTTCCCCTCCAACACAAGGCTTTTGCAAGCGGTTTTCATTTTCAGAGCTGTTGTAACACATCTCAGCTATTTAAGAATCCAATCTGCTTAACCAAAGCAAACCCTATGATCTTTATATATATATATATGTATATACATATATGCACACATACAGACATGCACACAGACACACTGACTTGTGTGTTCAGCATGCCCTTTTTAAAAAAAAATATTAACAGCAAGTTAACTCCTCATTTCAGGATCAGGTCATGAAGCTATTTAAAAAGGAAACCAAATCATCTTGTACCCTTTGATGGCAGCTAACAGATTATGTAGTATCAAAATTTTGGGTTAGAAAACCAGCAAAAGAAGGAGATCTGATATTTGAACTCACTGGAAACAGCTGAGCTTTGGCTGAAGATAAAGGAGAAGCGAAAGGAACTGTTTAGTAAAAGCAATTGACAAAACCTTTCATGGAATTGTTACGCAACAGAGAAGTGACATGAATGCAACTGCATTAATGTCAAGGATACAAATATCTAAAAAAGCATAGAGAAAAAAATAATCATCCCAGTAAGAGTACTAAAATAATAGCCAGTGCACCGAAAAGCCCTGAGTGCACAACAATTATTGTTGCTCCAGTGGCTTCAACTTACAGCACTATCAACAATGGCTCAGAGACGGCGGTGCCTCCCCTCATCTCCTTCTCATTGCACAGCACCTAGCCATGATACAGACAATACATCACACCTTGAAACAGCTTGTTTGCATGAAACAGATCATTAGGTGGCATAAATCAGCACACCACTCTAAAGTTTCTCTATAGTTCACCAGCAAATGAAAAAAACTCATTAAAATAATATAAGAAAAATGAGCATTGAAAAATAGCACTTCTGAAGATCACAATACGCAACACGTTCTGCAGGACTGATGCTAATGCAGCACATCCTTAATTGTTCCAATAATTCAAGCTCTTGGCACCAGCAATCAAGATTTTGAGCTGCACATGATTATTAGAGCCAATGTCTTCAGTGAGTACCTCTGAATCTATTCATCGATGCTCTTAAATGAACGCAGTGATACTGTATTCCAGTAAGCCCATAAGCTCACAATTCCTTGCTTGTTAAAACATCTTTACTAACAAGTTGCCTGTTTCACTTGTTTCAGCAAGATGGAAATAAACATATTTTCATTTGCGTTTCATTAAATTATTCCGCAACCCATATGCACTGTCTTGATGCAGTTTGAAAGGTGAACAGATGGGGTTTTATTTTTAGCTCACATTAACACAGCCCATCAAACACTCATTTGCCTGATATACTATCATAATATAGCTTACTATTCAGCCTTTAAAGTATATCTTTGCCTGCCTTGTAACATCCAAATGACAAAAGAGAACCGTGTGATAAATATTTAATTACAATCACGATGATCGCTTTGTCACCAAAAACTAGCAATTGCAAGCGCGTGGAGGAGCTTGGGCTTTAAAGGGGAACACTTAGCAACTACGTGCTTCTGAAATCAAAGCATTTGTTTTCATTAAAGTATTTCAAATATGGACTTTTGCAACACTGGAAGAGCGCTCGCAGGGACCGAACACATGCTTTCATACAGATACACAAGGCACTTCCAACACCTATTAGGTATCGACAGAAGTAGCCGGCAACTTTCTTTCCCTAGTTAACTATACACACTTCAGCTGCACTTTGAATACCACCCACTAGCACACATAGTCAAATATCACCTACAAAAGGACAGGACAGAATGAGATAAGAATGCTGAAACTGACTTATGCTTCCTCCTTAAAGAACTTATTCCTGAAATGAGGTTTAGTACAGCCTCCACACCAGATATTTAAGCTTTGTTTGTGGGTTTTTTCCTGGGTATGTACACAGCCATGCAAAAGAAAGACTGAGTTTTCCAGGCTCGCATGGCTCAGCTTTTAATTTTGTATGATGAACCAGAGAGCAAAAACCCCCTTGGTTAATCTGTAGGCATCTGAAGGAAAAAGTGCAAATGGTTCACCACTGTCCCAGTGACCATCTCGCACGTTTTGGAGAAACCTCACCAAATGCATAAGAAAAAAGAATCACAACTCTGCAGCAGAGATGCAGTAACACCCTGGAGAACCACCACCCACTTTCTAACACTGCATCTTTGACAGCACCGAAGTGTGCAAGAAAGGTGTGCACACGCTGCAAGTGTTATTGGCATCGTGAAAGGACCCATGAAAACTAGAAACAACCCAATTTATCTGAACCTGGGCCAGGTCTTTTGGCCCTGCTACATCAGGTCTGTGCCCTTCAGTAGGTATTTCAAGAGTACCATCCTTCTGCACCAGCGCCTCCAAGGGGAGCACAGCCTGTTAGTACATGTTAGCTGTTGTTACAATCAGCATCACAGCTTGTCTCCTACTAAGAGGTGGGTTTCTGCAGGGAAACAGCTAATAATTTTCACATGGCAGAGGAGGAGAAAAGTTTTCACACAATCCAATCACTGCCTTTCATTTTCACACAGGATTTATGCTGCAAGGAGCAAAACATCGTCTAGAAAAACCATCACAAGAACCAACAGAACGGATTTGTATTGAGATGGAGCCACACACGTTTAGTAATCATCATGCTCTTAATTTGGAAATGTTGGAACAACTTGGAAAAATAGAAAGCTAAAATGTGAAAGGAGAACGTAAAGTCCTCGTGTCTCATAGAGCCTGATTTTCTGCTGTGAAGGGAAAGGCTAAATGTGCTTACGTACCACTTACTGCTAAAGCAATCGATGGTAAGCAGATGCTACCCTCTCCCTCAAAACTTTGCTCACGCTCTATGCTTCTCTCAGTACTATGAATGTGTGAGACAATAGTGATAATAAAGTACCCAGAAATAGTACAAAATCCCATGTGAAGGAGATAAATCAAATGAGACAAGTCAGCTATATATAAAGGCTCTAAATTATTCAAGCTGCCTAAACGCCCAGAAGTGCACTCGCAGCTTTATACTAATGATTGCAAATTCCAAACAGCATCGCTATTTTTTTCCTATTTTCTTTTTTTCCTCCCAAACAGGCACATCAGAATTAAGTCTTTAAATCCTTATTTAGTCAGCAGACACTCTGCACTAATTAATATGGAAAACAATGACCATAGGAAAGGAGCAGATGGTTTGAAGATGGAGAATAAAGATAGGCTGAGACGTGTGTGAGGATACCAAGTGCATACTCCAGCAGTTCTTAAACACCGATAACCCACAGCATAGCTCTTCAGTAGATAAGATTTGAAATAACATTTTAAGCAAAAAGGTCAGATGAGTCTCCACATTTAGTCAGCAATAAACCCTTTCTCCGAGCTCTATTTTTCACCAAATCACATGAGAGAGATAAGATTATTTCCCACAGGATGCTGATCATCATAACATTTTAAATATTCTCATCATACACGATTATCTGGGTACGCTTCTTCATCCTTTCTTGGTACCTTTTCTAACACAAGAATTAAATTTGAAACAGGGACAGGAAGAAGAAACAAGACCAACATTCTTTCAGTATTAAAATAAATTAATTTTTCTTCTAGAACTGTGTTTCTCATAAGACAAGACGAGGGAGAACATGTTTGGATCATCTTGGGTATGAAATATTGTTCTCCCATGTAAAAACTGATTCCTCAATAGAAGAATAGGGAAGGGAACCTTAAAAAAAAGTTTAACACTATACTCCCGATTCAAATTATTTCAGTTTTAATGTTTTTCTTGGTTGGATCGCTGAAGCCTGTAGCCCTAATTAGATCTTGTAAAGCATGTGCATTCCTATTAATTTACAAATTCAAAAACTAGGGGAAAATAGCTGCAGTCACCTACTGTTTGTAACTATTAATCAGGAACAGAGCAGGCCAGCTGATGGGAAGCATCAGATTTTAGGCGCACTGCGTTTGTCCGCCTTGGGTTCATTAGCCAGGAGGCGAAAGGGAGGGACAGGTGTCTGGAAATGCCATCAGCTGGTGCTGAGGTAGCAGCAGCATCACATTAAGGACGTCATAATGTGGGGCTGGAATGGTACAGGAGCACTTCTGAAGACAATTTGGCTGAAAGGACTCTTCCAAGGGCAGGAATACCAGGAAGGACAGGCCCTGCTTTTTCAAATGGGAGTGCTGAGCTTAAGAACATATGTGGTTTGGAGGAATAACACACAAGAATAGAAAACAGTTAGCTCTATATAACCTCAGACCCCAGGGGCAGAACACCTGCACAGCATCCAGCCATCTCTTCTTCCTTCACTGATTCCCACCTTTCTCAACATGCTGTAGACATGTAATATACCACATCACCAACAGTATGCAGGTTAAAAATCCTCCCAGGACTACAGGGCTTCATCCGAAGTCTCAGCTATGGCACTAGCACTAAAAACCAAGTTGGTCTAAAACTTCTACATCTGTAAAAGCATCAGAGCAGTATATCCTAAAAACCCAACAAACAAGAAAACCCCCAAACCTCAAAACCCAACAGTTCCTAACCATAAAGCAGGGAAAAGCCTAATGAGTAAACACAGCCACACAATGTTACCAAGAAAAACACAACGTTCCGCATGCGCAACCTCTCCTGTTTGGCTTTGCAGACCTGGAGCAAAACACACAGTGTACTTGCAGCAACGCTTCTTGGCATAAATTTAAAAAAATGGGGAAAGCCAGTAGCAGGCATCTAATTCAAGTGCCACACATTGGACAGTGAGGTTTAAACCTCTGGCTAAACGCTCATTTTCTGCACCAAAGCAGCTCTCTGCTCTGGGTACTGACACGAACTTTCTTTGGGTTTCTTCTCAGGCGCAGTAACACCAATTTTAATCAGCCTCTCCCCTGCGTGGGCTCTGTAAATACCACCATACTCATCCCCAACCTGCAATCATGTTCATTCTCCATTGTTAGTTCTTTCCATTCATTAGTCATCCCTGCCCTTCAGCATTTGCAACATCTAGTAGGGGACTTGGAAGCTTAAATCTCTCCACAGGATTCTGTTTAGGGTAAAGTATACTTCACATTCCTAGTTTTATTTTTATTATTAGATCTTCTGTTATTTGCCAGTTCATGGGTTTATGGTGTGACAATAAATTGATTTTTTCCTTATTTCTAACAACAAAGACAAAACAAAAAATCCTAATAAAAGTTAGGGATTTCTCTGGGAAGTAGGATTTCATTTTTTTCTAAACAACTGCATTTCCAAAATGACAGCACCACCACAAACTGGGATTTAGCTTAGATTTTACTAATGGTGTGTGAAAGAAACTTCCATATTGGACCTTCGTGCAGCTTTCATGTGATGCCCTGACCCACAGTTGGGCCACATACCACACTAGAGGAAAGGAAGGAGGAAGTCACTAAAGATGGGGAAAGCAGTTTTATTCTTAACCAAGGAAAGAAAACTTTTTTTTGTTCCACCTTGTGGTGTGACACCACATGTGACATACACAAATGGAATCAATTCTATTCATCAATACCATCCTCTCAAATGAGGAAAAATGTCTTTCCCTGTAGACTTTTTTCTTTCAGATGACTTTTCTACTAGGTATAATAAAACTATGATTTTTCCCAGTGCTTGCCTTGTACCACACCATAATGAGTTTTATATCCCCAGAGTCATTTTCAAATGAGTTTACTTCTTATTTATGATTTTTCCATCAGCTTTAAGCATAATTTAAAAATGCTGTTTCAATTGATTGCCAGTTTTCATGGGTTTACGGACTTATTTCCTTATTAAAATCATCAAACCCAGGAAATTATGTAAGAGGAAGGTTTTTGTGAGCATACTGCAGCGCAATAACGAACGCACACGTAACCTGCACCTAAAAAAGTAGTTTAAAAGCACTCCACTCAAAGTCTCGTTAAACTTCAATTTATTTCTATTATTTTTCTGCATCCCAACATATAACTCTAACCTTTCACCTTTCCAAGATGTAAAATTAGCAATACTGACATTTACAGGATATCGGTTTAAAAATGTCAGTAGGGGAAAATGAAAAACTAGAAACAGAACAATATTTATCAGTTGCAAAGATGCAGCCATGATAAATGCTAACATTACCGTTGACAAAATTATACAGCTCAAAGTATTTTTCTCTTCAAAGTAGAAGTTTCTATATTTCTGGCAGGTGACATTTATATAAAATGTACAACAAGAATTACTATGGTAACAAAAATATATTAAAAGGTGGGGGCTTTTTTTCTATTTCTCTTTCATTTTTCTTTCAGAACAGGCTATCTCGGAGCACTGTGAAATCTTTATATTCTTCTTCCTCGACTCTTACTACTGAGCTCCCTTAATTACTGACCTTTGGCCAGGGACGCTGGGCTGTCCGCTAGCCCTGCTACTAAGAGGTGTTGCGCTGCTTTGCATTTCAGATGCTAAGGCGTGTTGTGAATCGCAATTGTGATGCTAAATGACTCCACCAAAGAGAGAAGCTTTTTAAAACCGCATATGAAAAATAATAGTTACATTACAAGACCCATCTCTTGGGATATTTAAATCAGATGGAGTGAAAAAAATCTCAGCAGTAAACATACCATCCAGCGGAGAACAACCCCAAAGGAGATGAAAAACACCTATTAGTTTTACTTCTATTCCTCTATAACTTACAGGAATTCTGCACTAACAGACATATAGCTCCATTCCACTGAAATAAGAATATTTTATTGATCTCAACCTCTCTCATAAACTTGAAATATTTTAATTACCAAGTAATCCATTTTGGATTTCAGAGACAGCAATTTGCTGACCAACATAAACCTAACAAAACAATGTCTGATTGAAAAAGTGAAATATACTCCTGTACACAGAAAGTACCTGCTGTGTCCTTGAAGTCTATTGTTTTGGGAAGGTGCCAGAGCGAAATATTAAAACCCGCAATGCTCAGGAGGATTGTTTGGCTTTTAGTAAGTCAACTTTTGAAATTCCCATATGTTAACATGAGCCAGAAACCCACCAACATCTGTACTTGGAAAGCGCTCAGGAAATGGGGTAGGGAGATAAAGGCAAGGGTCTGCTGTGGAGCCCACCCTGAAGACAGATGGGAGAAAGCTGATAAGGGTCTCCGTTCACTGATGTTTGCAAAAAATAAGTATCAGGGCTGTTCTCAGTCTAATGTTAAATAATTCATAGGAAATTAGTAACAGCCAAATTCACCATCCAATACACCACACCCTTTACCCCAGTACAGTCCAGTGGCTTCAAAGCGGTGTTTGGCAGCACTGCTGTTTGCATGCAAAAGCGAAATAAAGTCTCAGCTCTCCTGGTCTGGGCCTCCCTGACTGCCCAGGCTGTCGGAATAGCCGCTCCAAGCTTCCCCACAGCAAGTTCTCCTTGGGAGTCTGAAGGCTGCTTAGTTGCAGGCAAGAATTGCCATCCCTAATTTACACATGAAGGCCCAGATAACAAAGAGGTCACTAGCTATCTGCAGCAAGAATGAGGTATCAGAGCTTTACCCCAAAGCCCACGTCAACAACCTGCGTGGTCTATCTGTTTCTCTTTGGTTTGTGTAAATCTTTCGGGATCCTGTCAATCGTTATAGGTGTAAATGCATCTAAAGGCTTCGGAGGTTTGCAGGTGGACCTGAGAAGCATCACCCACTACAAGAGAGCACGGGAGACCATGGACACGCGAGGCCAAAATCAAGAAGTGTAGGTGATGTGTGTGGGTGAAAGCAACGGCTGTCCCCACGCTACAGAGCCCTGTGGACTCCAGAGTTTTGCTCAAAGCTCACTATGTCATCATAAAAAGACACAGATAGAAAACGTCAACCGCTGCTCCATGTAAATACAAACACTATGGCGTGAGCATTACAAGCCTGCTACAGCAATGTAATTTTAAAACTTGCAAGAAGCAGGGAAACAGAAATTAATCACTGTTAAAGATAAAGCAAGCAGAAGATTTTTTTCCCCTGTTATTTAGGATTTGGGATAAGTCATGGCCTCTTTTTCAAGATAAAGTTGCATCAGAATTTAACTCCCCTTTAATCCCCTTTTTTGACTTGCTTTCATTTCCCAATCTGCACTTAATCTTAACGAATATCTAAAATGTTTTGAAAAACACTGTCGTTAGCTCCTCAACAAAACCCCACCACAAATATCCTTTAAAATATTTCAACTTTTTTTTCTTTCATTCTGCTAACAGCAAGACAGGGGAAGACAGCAATGAAAAAAAAAAAAAATCAAAGCATTGGTTTTCCTGGAAGAAGTGCTGTGGTCTTCTTGGGGCTAAATCCCCTAAATCCACGTGATTGGCAGTCTTACCAGTATGACAAATAATTTAGAAGCACCTACAACAAACAGATTGGATCAGACAACATTTGCCAAAAAAAACCCTGAAGTAGCAAGTCATCACCCTGTGTCTCCCCAGGTTTTCTGCAGGCTCTTACCATTGTGGTACGTAGCCAATACTGAACATTGGCATTCTGAGAGAAATTTTTTTATCAATATCAAGGCAAAGTCATTTGGATGAAAACCCTCTTCACTGCAACTGCTTGAGTGTGGATGTGCAAGAGGCACAGGACAAGAACATGACATTTGATAGCACTGTACCTGGAAATTAGCAATTAATTGTTCATGCCAAGCTTGACCTCCTGCATCAGGGCTCCTCAAACAGACTGACCCTCCCTTCTCTCCTCCGTTTCCTTCCTCCAGAGAAGTCAGACATATGAAGTACAGCACAAAGACTGCATTCAGGGCACCCACACTCTTCCTTATTATGGCACAGATCTGTACTTGTTCTGTGTGTCACCAAGTTCTTCCAGCATTTGACATCTGGACCATGGTTATTTGTCAGGTGAGGCACTGCAGTGGGAGAAGGTGACCCCGTCCTTGGGGTATCACAGCCCAGGAGAGATCTCCATTCTTTCCTTCTCCCTGGTGGACAAAATAGCGGAGAAAACCTCAAACCCTATGAAGGGAAGCTGAAGGACAGCCAACACACGAGCAAGTGTCAGCTGAACAGCGTGGCACCTCTTGCCAGATGTGGCTCCAGTCAGAGGGCTGCCCAGGGCTTTATTTAAAGCATAAAAGACATGTTGCTGAATTTTCCGCTTCCTGACTTATGCTTGGGATGCTGCCTCTTAGTGTTTTGAGATGCACTGATAAACCTCAGTAAGACACAGCCATCTTCTGCCTCCCTTATTTCCAAGGTGGAGGACTTTTTTTTTCCCCTAATGGTTTTGGAGATTTAAAGTTTTGGAATAAATCTGGCTTAACACCTGCACTTAAAAATGCAAATAAGCTTTTCAACAACAAGGCTCCTGAAGAGCCTTTTCCCCTGTATCTATTGAAAATGTAAGACTCTTATGCACTAAGTCACCTTATCCAGGAGGGAGGAGACCTGTGGGAAGAGGAAAAAAGTGAGCAAGCCCCATGCAAAATGCATGAGACTTGATAGTTTTCTCTAGTCCACCATATGCATATTTCATGAATTCATTACAGCAACCACTGCATCTATAAGTCAAATAAGCCCAGTTGTTCAAATAAAATGACTGGATTGATATAGAGAAAACAGATGCTGTTGGAGTAATACTGACACTCTCCAAGCCGAAATTGCTACATGGCTGTCAAGGCTACCAACTGTCCCATAGTGGTGGCCAGAAGGAGAAATGGAGAAAAATGCAGTTATTTCATCACAGCATCTACATGAAGGACCATGACTGTCAGGCTGCTGTAATCCAAATACTGATCCTCAAAAACCGAGCTGCAAGCTCTAGTTTCAGTCATTGCTAACCCACACCCAAAACAAGAGTTCATAGATAGCAGATGCTCACAACTGGGAGCTGCATGGGGACAAACCCTAAAGAGATGACGAGGATGCAAAGAAACCAGCAGTACAGAAGTACTCCTTGTTCCTCCTGCTAGACTGAATACTGTGTATGCAACACATAACAGCAGCCTAGGAATAAAACAGGAATGAGAATTCAGGGTGTCCTGCTCAGAAAGACGTGGTTGTTCAGTCCTGTCAGCAAGGGTGAATGCTAGTATCATAGAAAGCTCTATGCTGCTTTATGGCTTCCACACAGGAAACCAGAGACCATCTCTGATCATTTGCAAATCCACTCCAGTTGCACAAACCACAGAGCCGCTGTTTTTCATCCTGAAGAAACCAGGAAACAGATCCCTAATAACAGCCCAATTGTTTACCGACACGGATACATGGAGATTCAGAGGTATCTTTGATTTGGCTGATCAGAAGTCTGAACAATGAAGAGGTGCATTCTCTCTCCTGATTCAGATAAAAATAGACCCAAACACCTCCAAGGTTTGAACAACAAAATGCAATTCAACATTTTCAAAACCGAGACTCACAAGGAACATCGCAGGAGCATTTCAGTCAAGACCAAGCTGGTCTCTCCATCATGCCCACCAGGTCCCACACTGAGGTCCCTCTGGACTTCTTTTGGGTGAAATGAAGGTAAGCAGCTAAGCTCCAGATGACCATCTAAAGCTCTTCCTCCACAGGCAGGAAGCATCTTGCCCATGGTACTGGACTAGAGCTAGCTCCATGTTTAATCCACTTCACTCTTGTGAAAACACCGATCCAATCCTCCTCTCCGACAGAGTCACACCCAGATAACATCTTAGTTTCTTCTTTACTAAAAAAGCCCAAAGGAATAATTTAATCACTCCATTTTGGAGCCACAGAAATTTAATGTTACCATTTCTTGACCACTTTGATATTTATTCACCATTAGAGCAAGGTTTTCAAGAGCCACTTGCATTTAGCAGGATTTCAACTTGTCACTCTCCAACTACTATCTTACTAAAAAAAACCCCAAACATTTAACCTTTCTTCTCTGGGTGAAAATAAATGAAAGTTTGTGAACTTTACACAGTAACACTACTGCTTTGAATGATCTTCATGTGCCTCCAGCCAAGCTCTATGACATGTGCCGCTTCACAGTTAAAAAGTGTGTTCTAATAAAGGTCAAGAGAAAGAGGGGAGGGAAAAAAAAAAAAGGAAAGTCCTTCAAGGTTATAAATATATTAGACAGGAAAAACATTTCTGCTCTGCTAAATGCATGTTCAAATATAAATCTATTAGTCAGATGAGGTCATGACCCTAGAATGTAAATTTACAACTGATTTTGAAAGGACAGTGGTGGTGGTCCCTCATTTTCGGTCTTCCTCTGTTTTCTAATTCTCCATCCTCCCCTGTTTTTCCTAAATATAATAAAGCTCCTGAGATTTTTGGATTTGATGATTTAAAAATAAAAACCAGAAGAACTGGTTCTAAAACCAGAGGAATCTGAAGCACTTAATTGCTTTCTGGGAGAACAGGGAGTTAAATATGTTGAAAGGATAAATACACTGTATCATTGGCCATAAAAAAATACATAAGGAAAGAAAGCATACCTGAATACAGACTGTGCCATAGCAGATACATATTCCAGATATTCTAGTTAATAAAGTAATGATAATGAAATAAAGGTTTTTATTTCAGAATAACTTTTCCACAGAGGACAGTGCCCTGGAATTGATAATACACGATGGTTGCTGCTTCACAGCTGCAAAGATTATTCTACCTATTTTAATATCTTCACATTCAGGGTGAATGCCATGCTGACCCAGCAACACTACACCTTCCTCCTGGCACGAGGAGCAGCCAGTTTGGGTAATCTCTCCCTCACATTCAAGTGCACCGTGGAGATAAACTTCACGTTTTCCCACAACATAAGATGAGGAACACAGTACATTCAAGCACAGCAGTAAGATAACATAGATCTTTCCTTGCCCCAGGAGCTAAGCATGTTGTGCCTGTCAGCATGTTTCAGTACAGTAGAAAAACAACTTATATATTGTAACTTTTCTCCAATCACAAAACTAAATCTCAGTCCCAAGTTTTAGAAGGAGACGGAAGCATACGCACAGCCCTGAAACCATTCTGCAGCCTGTATGTATTACAGAGACACCTGCTTGCCAGTTACTGCATGGCTCGAAAGCACAAACTCCCCTCACCGCCCCCCCACACCCACCACCTTTTTGACTTGTCAGTGAACAGCCCCACTCTGAAAAAAACAAGTGTCAGACTGATTCAGTAGCTCATGACTGAAGCTGCACCAAAGTGCCAGGAATCTGCTGGATCTGAGGCTGAAGCTGTCCTGCAGTTGCATCGGTTTTGCCCATCCCATGACTCTGCTAACCCAAACTGGATGAAATGGCTTTTATCAAAAATATTAGCCTGGGACAGAAGAAATCAGAAAAATCATTAGATTATTTTAAAATAGTTAAAATAGTTTATTAATTTTTTCTTTAGGCGATGGCTATTACCTAATATTAGATATGGATTCATATATTTAAAGATGTTATATATTCTACCTCAGTAAGAAATATGTACCTTTCATATAAAATTATGTAATGCCTGAGCTCCTGCTTCATACTTTCTAATTAATGATTTTTAATCACTAAAGGCCTAATTCTAACATTTGTCATAGGAAAGACTTGTTTAGATAAAATCATGTATTTAAAAAATATCTATGCACAGGTTCATTTAACAACCGAAAACTTACACTGCTGTTAATTTTTCCTTTTTTTTTCTTAACCCTGTTGCATTTTTCAATTTCTAATTTGTTTTAGTTGATATCCTGTAAACTTTAAGGTTTGTGATCACTCCTGCATCTGTGATCACTGTGGTATTCTGGCTTCTAGACTAACACAGAAACCCAAGCCTGCAAATTCCCACAGGCTAATTTCTTGCACATCCTTTTATGGTATCCATGGAACGATTAACTATAGCAGTTGATATAAAATTCCATATTTAGTTTCTGAAGGTTAAAAAAGCAAAAAATCCCAAAACAACAAAATCATGCATATTTCCAAGATCTGACATTCAGGGCTCACCCGAATATTAGCCAACNATTTACAAAATTTTGGAAGATCTAAAGGATATTCAGGTTTACATGATGTAAGACATTTGCTGAATTGAAATCAATGACATTTTACCTCCGCCCCCTATTTAGAAATTACAAGAAAAAATACAGGAAGTTTGGAAAATGTGACCTAGAAAAATTCAAAATTCATTTCTCCTCTTATGCAACTTGTGCTGGAATGGATGTACTCCAACCCCTTCATTGGAGCCATTTACCTCTTGTGCTCAACACTGAAAAGAAACTTCTATTTTTTTATTACCAGAGCCACAACTAAAGTGAAAAGAATCAAAGGCAAGCTAGGCAAATCTTTCTTTAAAAAAAAAAAACAAACAACTAGATCCACTGCATTATTTAAATCATATATGGGGAAGATTAGATTTTAATACTCCAGCTGTAGGAAAAGCAGTAGGAAAAAAAGAGCATAACCTCTAGCCTGACACATTTTCTTGTTCTATTTTCATGCCAATGCTTTAACACGGGTTTGCTCTTAAATCCTTGCAAGTGCATCCAGGATATTGCAAAGGTAAAGGAGAATAACTTGAATTTCATCTGGACTGATATAGAAGCTTTGATGAAACAGTATTTCCAGCAATTGGTAAATGCAATATATAACAGCACTGCTAAGCCACAACAGAATGACAACTGTACACTAATATTAGAAAGTTCACCAGTATAGTAGGAATACATCGGTGAAACCATCACAGAATTTGGAATGTGAATTCCTGCACTAAAACCCAAGCTCAAGCAAAGTGTTGCTTTAGAAAGCAAAGTCTTTACTTAATATATATCACAATATTTAGTAAGAATGCCTATATTCAGACAATATTTCAAATACTAATTCAGATAGATGGATATTCTCACGCTTATTTCTACCCCCAAAACTCCCACCTCAAGTGGAGGAGTGAAAATTTGCACCAGATTGTGAAAATAGGCAAATTCTACCAAATTCTTTTAGGTGACAGACATTTATTCTGACGGCATCCCTCACCTAACAGAAACTTCACATATCCTTTCTGTGAGCCGTAGGTAGTACAGTAGCAAGACTTTCAAATATAACACCTTAAAGAGCTGATTGCTAGGTAGCAAAGCTACCTGGGAATTTTTAGATAAAGCATTTCTTTTAACAGATAAAGACATTTTGTCAAAACCTAAAAAAAAACCAAAACCAAACATATAAAATAGAATTGAACACATTCCCATGAAACAATTTTGTGTAGATGTTTTCAAACATCCCATCGTCATAACTGCAATCTGAAGTTCCACTACAGATTATTTTTTTAAAATACAACAAAGTAACTGACATCGGCGATTTGGTTTTTTGCTGATTCACAAGATTGAGATATCATCTGGATTCAGGATACAGTTCTTCAAATATAAAACCAGGTCAAAATATCACCTCCTACTTAGTGTTACTATGCACAGAGCACAAATTTCTCCTAAGTAAAACCCAACATGAGAAATAGGATTTCCATTCCACATGTTCCAGCTCTGTAAGCAGTCACTGCAAATTTCAGAGAGGTAAAAAGGGTTTTGTAAGAACTCCACAGACTCATACTAGCAGTTGTCTTCCTTACTAGAATTTCAACTGTAGACTTAGATTGAGTAAATATGAAGAACCCTCCATTAATAGGAGACTTCAGTTTCTACTGCTTTTCAGGATGGCATTCAGACAGTCCTATTTCTGAAAGTTGAAATTCTACATCCTCCATAAAATTCATCTATTTTAAAACAGGACCCAGAACTGAAAGTCAAGTTTTCCTGTCTCCTTTAAGCTAGGAAATGTAAGAGTTCATGGCTGTAAAGAAAGATTGCAACCATGTAGCCATGGACCACGCTGACAATAAAAGCTCATTGCATGCTTAATCCACCCTATCTTTCAGCATCATCCTCTTGTTTCACACCCTCGGTGATAACCTCCAAACTCTTGTTTGCTTTATATGATCGTTATGTAACAGTTTCCCTACCAATGGGTTATCTGTCAACTTGTGAGCATCAGGTCCTTAACTGTCCCTGAAGACAAGGATACACAAAAAACGTGGGAAACGTCTTTAGGAGGTGATTATAAGGATTTAAGCATCATCTGCTGATTCTGTACATTGTCTTTTAAAGCTATGTATCAAATTTTAAGATTATAAAAATGCTGCTTTCCAGAGTCCTAATGAAAACCTATTGAAGTTAAAACACACTGCTCTAAAGACTCCATGACACTGCTGCTAATAAATTCATCATGTAAAGATCTATACAGTAGATGGCTTGAAAGAGAAATATGCATGGCTTGATAGCCATGCATATTTCTCTTTCTGTTTCTGTCCACTGCCAGAAAGGATATTTTGAGTCTATTATTTCCACAGAAGGTGAGGGACAATCCAAGCCTCCGGTGGCTCTGACTAGATGCAATAAGGAAAGAACACCTCCCTTCCAAGATGTGCCATGCAGGTTAAGCCAGCACGTGTATCCTTCTAAAAACAACATTTTGTATCTTTGCAACAGTGTGAAGCAGAAAAGGATATCTGCTTAAAGCTATTAAAAACCATCTGATAACAGCTAAGCAGGAGACAACTGCCCTATGACATACCCCACCCACAGCAGGGCTCAAGGAGGATTTGAGATGCCAGATAGCACACACGGATCACTTGCCACCGGATTACTTCTCAAGCACTCTTGATGTAAAAATATTTGGAATATTGATATTTGGTTTGAAAAGTCAAATGCCAGTGTAACAATACAGATACAAATTAGCTTCAGTTTCTCATGCATAACGAGCTGCTAACCTTCTCCATTTTTGTTGTGGAGCAAAGAGATACTGATGATGAGTAAGAGAGCCAAAGGGATAATTAATACTGACATCAAAGCCAGCAAAGTAACTAGTTCCTGAAACATATCCCAAAACACAGAACGGCTGTACTGAGCCACATCAGGTCACCCAGCCACCTCTCCTGTTTCTGACAGATGCCAGTCATAGGAGTCCAGGAACCACATAGGCATTAAACACCGATTCCATCAACATTCTTCCAGGTCCCAATCTTTGCTACAACATACACCACAATCATTAGAGTAGATTGCAGCCAACACCTTCCTGGATTTTTCTCAGGTAAATGTGCCTACTTAACTTTTTGAAAACTCACAAATCCCGATGAAAGTAACATTACACTAAATTAACAAAGCTTCAGAAGCCAAACTATTATAGGAAAGTGGAAATGTCTTAAATGGAATTATAATTCTTTATAAATAGTGGAAATGGTACGATTTTATGGCACTGCATGCAGTTATAAATCAGGTGAAACAGCAAGAACACGTGTATGGTTATAACAGGACAGGCACTTAGATAAGGCTACGTTCACACACCTAGATACACGTACCCGCATACTCTGAGCAGTAGTCTCATCAATTTTGATGAAGAAAATTCTAGGCTTTTTCCAGGATACTCTGAAGTTGCTGGAAAACAGGCGAGAAGCTAAACCCTTGACAGCTCATTTCATTATCCAGCCTTAATTCCTCCCTGAAGGGCAAGGAAATTCTAGTATACAGAAAGATCCTCAGAATTACTTCAGCTACCCTGTCTGGAAATCCGAGGTTTAAACAAGTTTCAGGTGATGGACAGAGCGGGCGACAGAGCTCTAGACTTGACTCTAAAATACAGAAGTACAGCAGAGAGATTGTTTTTCTGCGCTTTGTTCCACGTCTGTTAACAAATACATTTTGACTGCATTCCTCTGCATTTTGAAGTAATTTACATCCTAAGTGTATCCAAGCAAATGACTTTGCATACAAAAATATTCACTAAAGTATTTTAAAATGTATTTTAGAGCAGTTTATTATCTCTACATGCATTAAAAACAGTTCGCGTGCGAAACTATAAATACTGAATATTTGAAGCTATCCCGCTAGTAAGGAACCTGAAAAAAATTGTACTGGCTGAAATATATCTTTAGAAAACAGTCTAAACAATGAATAATTGAAAAAGGGATAAGTTCACCAACAATTTGCAAGAGAAAGAGCTAAATTCTTTGCTTGTATTGTTTCTCTCCCTCTTTTTCCAGTGAAATTGCATAGCCTTTCATCTAACTTGAAATATGTTTTGTAATAATCATGCATATAGAATATTAATCCTTCACTTAAATATTCTATAAGACACACATACACACACCCAAGAAAAAAAAGTAATTCCAAAGAAATTACCTCTTTCTGTTTTGGGTTGGGTTTTTTCAATGTATTATGGGAGATTTACATTGGCTTTTGATGTCAGACCCACAAATCTGAACAGGGAGGGAAATAAATATGGTGCATTATGAATTAGCACTTCAGCCTAGAAGTGACAAATTCAGTTCACACCAAACTTGCTGGAAAATCCCAGTTCCAGCAGGTTTCCAACCTCTGCATCATCAGGACCATCTGCTCAGGGCACTGGGCAAGTCTTGCCTAGCCCCCAGAAGGCAGCGAGGAGGGCGCTATCTTTGGGGGGCTCAGCCAATACACAGGTTTGACAGAATCTTTCACCTAGATGTAGTCAGAATAGTGTAATAGTTAAGGACAAGATAAAACCAAAATCATCAAGGAGAAAGAGACTCCAAAACTGGTGCAAGGTTCAAGCTGGAGCTGGCTGGCTTTACCGTATGAGCTCCTTTTCTGCAGTCAGCTTTCACCTCATAAATACTCAGGATCATAAAATGCTGTAATATCTGAGTAACAGATGTTATTTGGCTTATACAATGGCTTCAAGTACCAGATTGCAATGACTTATAAGATTCCAGAGTACAGTATGTTTTTCTAATACTTGGCAATTTGAGGATTTGAAAATACAAAATATCACACAAATCAACATACCTCTACTTGGTTGATGGTAAGGCGATGTATAGGAAGCTTCAAGCTTTTATTAGGACTTTTGTATTTCAGAAGCATCTACTCATTAATTTCTAAAAATAGCGATGCGTTGCATATGGAGGAGGTGGGTTTATGTTATCCTTCCAGAGCATTTACACCGAGAAAGCCCATTACTGGCAGACTCCCTAACTCGCTCCTCACAAAGACAGACTCAGATACACATATCTGAAACCTTTACGTCACAAGGAAACATGATTCAGGGTGCAAACCTCAAACATGTTGCAAAAACCCCAGGCTATCCAGGACTGGTCCTTCCTTCCAAGAAATCCCACAGAGGAAAAAAAAAAAACCCCAGAGTTTCCACAGTTGGAGATGAAATTTCTGCCTCCCCAAGAGATAGGGTTAACACCTTCCCCCCACCCCCTGAGACCTTCTCCCACACACCTTTCAGCATGAGAACTTTACTGTGGAGCCCCAACTTTTACAGGGGCTACAAAACTAATCTCGCTCTACCCCCTGTGTGCCCCTCAGTCTGGAGGATGCTTCTGCTATGAACAGAGATGCACAGCCTCCCAGATTTGCATCCCGTGGAAAGCACGTCACAGTTTAATTGGCATTGAACTTCCAAAGGCTGCCCTGCACAGTCCGTATATTTTATGACATAGTTAAACCAATGTAAATAGTGATATACTAAAAATCGAGTACACCAAGTGTAGGACCCTGTGTTGTGCCATATGAGTATGCTTCAGAATACAAACTGTCAGCAAGTATTCTGAATTTAGCTCCTTGGGTATTTTACCCAAAAACATAAAATGAAGCCTGTGTAGAAGTAACTTAAAATGTTCTGATAGCATACAAGATAATAAAGAGATAATGAAAAAGGTAGATACGTTTTGGACTAGAGTTACACTACCCAAGCAGTTATAAGATGTATAGAAACTAGAGAATACTATTAAAATGCATATGTTTGTATCAGTAGAAACGAGGGTGCAGGCTGCATAAGTGAACCAGAATTTGCATGCTATAATTGTTTGTACAAAAGACTGAGAATGCCACATCAAGTGACAGCTGTCACTTTCTCTGAGAGGCAGACTTTTAACTAGCTTCAGTCAGCACTCAGCAGGTAACATGGCTCTGTCACAGCATTTGCAGTTATCCACAATTGTATTTGTAAGTTTTACTTTTTTTTTTTTCTCCTATATGTAGCTGGAGAAGGTTGCCGATTACAGTTGTAAGCTTAAAAATTATGAAGAAATGTATTCATTAGTAACATAAACTGTCATGCTGCCAAATATGCAAGATGTTACCAGGCACACTGCAAGAATTTCATCTTTCCCAGATCAACATTCTTGCAGCAGTACTCTGCCTGGGATAAGCATGCTCAGACATAGGTAGAACTGGTACTCAGATAAACCATAATTGGGGCAAGACTATAAATCCCCTCCTGACTTCTGAAGATGGGTATACTTAAAACATAAAAACTCTGCAAATTTTCCCTGGAATGAAAGCAGCACAGGAGGCCAAGCCCCCTTTGCCATCCTTTAAGCAGTAGTAAAATTCCTGCATAGGACCTACAGGAAAATCCCTGAAATAGGCAGAGAACTAGTCCCCCAGGGGCCCGAAGAGCTTCTGAGCTGGTTCCAAGCAGCTGAGCTACCCTTATCCGCGAGTCTCAGGGAGCGTGAGCATATGCAAGCAGGATCCCAAGGACATCCCTCATTGCTCATACACTAAGCATAGGGAAAGTTACAGCTTGCTGCTGTTGGCAGCTTTACTTACAATGTGTAAGTGCATAAATGACAGGAGACATTTCCCTCGTACCCGCTGCCCAGCTACTCATCAAGCAGTACCTTAAGCACACTTCTTTAGGATGCTGCCATGCTACTTTAAGATAAGGGTTACTAATGCATTTTTGCCAGTTACAAATGACATGACATGTGTTGTCCTCACAACCTAAACCTAGAAACAAGTTTGACATTACTACAAACAGTGGTGGGAACCAATCATTCCTGAATATGGTTTTAAAACATCAAAAAGTTTGAAATCCTGAGCCAAATGTGAAACTGCATTTAAACCCTGGGTCGAGGCATATAATTTACAGACAAGAGAGCATGCAAGTAGCACAGAACATTCAAGCACATTTAAATAAAAATAATAATTCTATGCTACTCGAAATAACTGAACAGAAATAGCAGAGAGATTAGACCAAGGTTGCACTGAAGATCAAAAGGCTTCAAGTGAGTGAGAGGAACCTGGGGGTCCTGGTAGATAGCAGGATGACCATGAGCCAGCAGTGTGCCCTTGTGGCCAAGAAGGCCTATGGCATCCTGAGGTGTATCAGAAGGGAGGTGGCTAGTAGGTCAAGAGAGGTCCTCCTCTCCCTCTACTCTGCCCNTGACCAGTAATAGAACAAGGGGAAATGGTTCCAAACTGGAACATAGAAAGTTCTATCTTAATATAAGAAGGAACTTTTTCACTGTGAGGTTGACGGATTACTGGACCAGGCTGCCCAGAGAGGTTGTGGAATCTCCTTCTCTGGAGACATTCAAGACCAATCTGGACACGTTCCTAAGCGATCTACTCTAGATGATCCTGCTCGGGCAGGTGGGGTTGGACTGGGTGATCTTCCAAGGTCTCTTCCACCTCCTAATATTCTGTGATTCTGTGAGTGATACAGAGAGACTGCTATTCTTACCAGTACTGCTGCTCATCAGTACCAAAGGCACGGCAGTATTTAATGATCTATACCAGTATCCGAGTACTTGGTCACAACAATGCTCACCACGCTCTGATAAAATGTTCACTTATGACGAGAAAAAATTGATAATAAACATTTCATTCTCTGGTTAGATTTTATACTGCATAGCTGCTCAAGGAATAACAGTCATTATTTGAAATGAAGAGTCTGACAAATTACTGGAAATCAGTGTTTGGCTTGTAGTAGAAGGTGTGTTAAAAGCCCAAGAGAACGTAGCGAGTGAGAACCACTCACGCAGGAACGCGCCTGTAAGGAGGACGTCCTTTTGGACACCCACAGGCTATTGATGCGGGCCATTTATCGGAAAAATTTTCTATCAAGCTATGCAAAAACACCTCTCCTGATATTTCACAGAGAGTCTCTCCAGACACTTCTTCCTCCGTAAGGCATCAGATCACGCAATTAGCACATTCAGTACTCAGCAGTAAAACAGTTTTCCTCGAGTGCTCGCTCAGCCAGGATTTTACTTGCCAAAGAGCTTTTCTTACATTTACCACAGACAATTATTTAGAGCTGCATTGCATTAATAATCTCCCAAGCTTCCTTCTTCTTCTCTTAGAGTATATACTAGGGAAGATTATAGGGTTATGTCATACCTAAGACACTGAAATCAAAGCTATACATCCTTCTGTTTTTATATGTTTTCTGAAGATGCCCTTTACGAGGAGTACTATGCACATCTCATAGGAAATAACTCTGGAACAGACACAGCTATCCTTACGAGGTCCCATGATGTAGTGTACCGCTCATTCACTGAATTCCACTCCCTACATCTCATTTAACAGTGATTCTTCTCAGAGCTTTGAAGAACTTGATGCAAGCAAAAAAACCTGTGAGAAGCAGGTCTCGAATTGGGAGCAGAGGAGCCTTCAAAGCCAGGTCTTCACTCTTCTTCCCGCTCCTTAGCGCCACCGCAATTATTCAATTATTCAGAAAAGTAGCAAATAGCCTTGTTTCACCTTGAAAGTGCTGAAGGCTTTCTGCTTACATAAGCCAGCTTGGAGGACCTTCTCCCTCACTCCAGCTCAGCCAGGGGAACAGCTAACATCAATAGATTTTCATCATCAAAAAGCCAGCGCTTGAGAAGTGCCTCTCTCCAATTCCTCGCCGGGTGCCAAGCTGGCTGAGGTTGTGTAGCAGGTTGGGGTAGGAGCAGTCCCCGTCTTGGCGAGCAGGAGCATTAACTCACCGTTTGGCCAGCCTGCCTCTGGCAGAAGGGAGAAGAAACCTAAAGAACCTGCTAAGTGGACAAAGGGACATTGAGTTTTCCCTAAGTGAGGGGACTATCTGTGCTGCTTCTCTTCCTTTTTGAAGAGGGGAGAGGAAAAGCAGCAAAAAAATCCCAAACCCCTATTTAAAAGGTAAGCCATGAACTGCTGCTCAACTGAGAATATGTGCTATAAAAGTGCTAGCAGAGTGGCAGGCAGAAGGAATAAAAATATCTGATATTTCATTATAAAAATAATGAAAGCATGAGAAATTGCACATTTGTGCAAGTTTTAAAGACATATAACAAAATCAAAGTATCATACAGTACCAAAAATCTTAGCAAGACTAAAATCGGTTAAACATCCATTAATATTTATTTTAAGCTGAATATTTTTCACTTGGTGTGAATCTATGCAAGTAATAAGGCTATCACAGTTTCAAACCCAGCAGATTTTATTGTGGTATTACTTAAAAAGCAGAGGCAAGGACTATATCCAGACCTTCCAGTATAAAACCCAACTTTTTTCCCCGTTTCTAAGTATCTGCCGAAACAATTACCTGCCAAATTGTTCAAAATTGGAATTCGTTTTGTTAAGAAGATCTTTGCCCACAACAAAAGCATTTACTATGTATAGACAGACTATACATTACAATGTCTATTGCAATCCCAGTGTCTAGCTTTATTTTCATTCCCAGATTCATTTGCTATTGCAGTCACTTCAAATTCATCTCCAGAAGGGACAATTTGACTTAGAGTTTGTGCAATGGAACTTTATGCACAACATTATTTAACAGTTTTTACATAGAGTCTAATCTTGGTAGAAATATCCCCTTTTTGTTACGCAGTAAAACACTCACTACCTCAAAATATCTATTTTATATGGCAGTAATTATTAATGTAGATTCATTTTGATGGTAAGGTTGTCTAAGAAGAGCCACATGCATTACACTCCCCCAACAATGTTATTACTCAAAGACTAAATAGCAGAAGTTGATGGAAAAGAAACCTACTTTTTAACACATTCTTGCTGCAAAAGACATGTGTTCCTATCAGAAGAACTTTGTTAGTGACCCTGGAAGCATTTTCTGTTCTCCTTTCTATATACTTTTGTTGGCAGTAGGAGCAGCAGACTACTCTGCTAGCCAGCAGATGCTTCTGCCATGTATTTCCACTGACCTACAAGCCAAACTCCCAAACCAAAAAGGTCATTCCAGGGAAATCTGAACTGATGTAACAGACATTCACCCTCATCTTCCGCGTGCTTTGTTAATGAGGGACTGAACAACACCGTGCCTACAGCCAAATGGCAGGAATTCTAACCTGATTAAGTGTCCCAGTATGTTTTAATACCCTTAAATGGAATTTTTATGGCCTGTTCTGCACGCATATTATTAATACAGAACCATCAAAGAAACCACAGACACGCATAATAGCCCATCAATTTGTATCTAGGCACTTTTGACCTTGAAAAAAGTCAGCTTTCAGATTAATGCAGCTATGTTTTGGGCAGGAGAAAAAAAAAGCTATAAAATTAACATGCTTATTTTTGTCACATGTCAGCGCTGGAGGAGGGAATAAAGGCCACGCTGCCGGCTTTTTATTGATATTGCCGTCAACCTCTGACATCTGAATCAGAATCTTGGAGACCTATTTCTAATAAAAATCCACTTAGACGTTAATGTTTCAGCTGTAGATGCACGGCTAGCGGGAAGATGGCATTCAGTCTGACTTCCAGTGCCCCATCAGTGGGTTTTCATGTTTCCTGTCCTTCACAGGAGACCCTAAAGCACTTAAAAACCAGCTCTGGTTTGGACCCACACATTCAGCTGCAGAAAGGGTCAAAGGCTCTTCTAGGGGAAGAGATGGAGAAGGAAAAGGGCAAGAGATGGAGAAGGAAAAGGGCAAGTGGAAGACAAAAATGCCATCCTCAACTCTAAAAGAGATGGTGTTACCGGAGATCAATTAGTAACTGTTGAAAGATTCAAGCAAACTAACATCTAGCTTGGAGAATAAGATTTAAAATCAGCTTTTAAAAACATGAACAAAAGGAGAATGGAAGCTGTTTTAAAAAGAGAATTCTCATACTAAAGAGAAGCTACTAATGAGCTTTCTGAAGGACTGGTCTTAGAGTCTGAGATGGTCTTTAAGCTAAGAGAAATTGCAAATCTCTTTGTGTAGCTGAGCAAAAGGCCCAGTGCAGACAGTCTTAGAAATAGTTTACATCACTTTTCAATTGTTCAGAACCAAACATCTCACTGTTGGCTATTTCTGAGCAGTCTTTCCCTTTGGAATTGTTCTACTCGGATAAATAACCAAACGCACATCCCAACAGACGACTCAATACTGATCTTCCACTTCCAGCAAAATGCCCTGGACACTGGGGTACAGCAACCATCTCTCACCCCTTCAAAGAAATTCTGATAATATCACCCAAGTCCAGAAAGATGCTTGACATTCCAATTCACCAAGTCATTTAACCTGAGGAGTGTGATTTAATTGCTATGGATTTGATCTAGGCAATTTTATTATTTCCATAAACACTTTGCACTAGGATAGACTTACAAAGGAATTGATTAACTTCTTTTTTTTGGACCAAATACTTTTAGGCAGCCTAAACCTGCATTTTTTTTCTGAAACAACATATTCATGCAGCAAAGAAAAAACAAGAATCACTCTTCTCCAGTCTTTTTTAGAAAATAAGTAAATCACAAGTCATATAGAAGCTTATTTGTAACATGGACTTTCGGTCTCAGTTTTCTTTCTTTTGCCTTTACTTGATTTGTTGTGAAACAGTGAAAGTGAAAAGATTCTGCTTCTCCTTGTCTGGCTTTTAATCCTTTAGAGAAATTAATAACAAGATGCATCAATAACAAAACAAACTAAATTAAAAATAAAAAAACACAAAAAAGGAAAAGAGCAGTATGAGAAATACTCCCACACAGTGCTTTTAATGCTCTCTCCAGCTTGATTAACAACCTGTGCCATCCAATCAATTAAAAACCCAACCAAGATTGACATCTCCCATTCATTTGTGTAAATTACAATGTGGCATCCAGAAGAATCGTTATCTTAACAGGTGACAGAACCTCCCCAGTACGTATTACCATTAACTTTACCCATTCTTACAGTTACATTAATGTCTTACATAGAAAACATTACCAGAGGAGGCACACACCGGCATTATTCACCAATAGAACCTCTACCTGATGAGGTGAACACAGGACAGCACTACAAGTTGTCATGATTTTTGCTAATAAAAATATAGCTATTTCAAAGCTGAAAGGCAATAGTAATATCTCCCATGTACTCTGAATTCTACCAAGATGTGAAAAACCAAATTAAAAGTTTAAGGTGTCCTTCTTGAAACATATGCAAGAATTTCTCTGGCATCCTGGAACGAATTTGTGTGCAGGCCATTACTTTGCAAGGATAATCCAGAGACAGTGAAAGCAGAGGCAAAAAAAAAGTGAGAAACCAAACGTAAAACCCTCCAATTCTGTAGTTTATAAGCCAGGAAACTCAAGCAAGCTGCACAACAATCAAAGACTCCTTATGGACAAAAATCAATACTAACAGCTACTTTGCAATCTGCCTTAATTTTGATTTTAGCTAAATGCCATGCTCTTCCAAGCATCCAGTAATCATGTTAAAATCACCAAGTTCACCTGCAATCATCTCAACACCTTCCTTATGAGGCGTGCCCCAGAAACAACACCGGAGCAATTCATCCTCACCAAAACAAGCTCACACTTGTGCCAATGGGAGCAGGGGAAGGAGAAAAGCCCGCTCCCAGCCTATGTGTAAATATCAGGCACATTCCCACAAACCACTGCAGGCTGCCTAAAGCTTTCCAGGGCTTCATTTTATCTCAGAGGATTCCTCTGCTCTCCCAGAGACTATTTTCCCAGAGGAGAAGAGTGGCAGTTGGGTAAAAACTCTCTTGCTCCATTAAGGAGATGATGCACTGAACGGTGCAATGACACACACACAATCCTTCCAAAGGCAGGTGAGTTGCTGCAGCCAGAAGTCCCACCCAAGGGCTGCTGGAAAAGTGAAAAGAGCACAAGCAGATAAGGGACAGAATCCAGGTCTTTGCACCACAACCATAACAAACAATGGGCTGACATTTTAGCTGGTTTTGAAGAGATGCCCCCGATCATTTCCATGTTTTACTTTTCCTAATGGAGCAGTCTTGAAGTATGTGAAGGGAATTTTTGGGGGATTAAACTGAGCAACAAAACAGCAGCATCCAAGAGCACTAATGCACTTCTCTCCAGAGAAGTGGCTGACAGGACTTGGCCACAGATGCTACCAAACTGTCTTCCCTCCAGCATACTTATTGGGGCTGGAACATCCTGGAGAACAGCTATTGCCCCTTCCCAGTTCACTGCAGCACCATACCGTTTGGTATCTGTTGATCCACTGTCTCACACATCCCTTTGACGAAAGGGGTTGTATTCACACAGTGCCAAACGGTTGCACGGCACGCTGCTCTCAAGCAGCTGCCTTCTACAGATCTGCATTTCTTCATTTACAAAGTTGAGAGAGAAATGAACAAAAGGCTTGAAAAGAATAAAACTGCCTCCTTAACCCAAAGATTTCAGCTGAGCTGACTGGAGAATTCAGACATGCAATGCGCAGTGTGAAACTGTTTAGCCTCTGTGTTAAAGCTCAGAGTAAATGCAAGCTCATTAGTCAACATGAAGGAGATGTGGGCAAAGCAGTTGAATAATTGTGTAAAAATGTAAGTTCCATGTTTTATAATGAAAAACAGTTTACACGTTTCACCTTCGTGTTTCACCAAGTGGAAGAAATAAGGCTGCAACTTTTTGTTTGTGTCTCACAGCAGGTCAAATAAAGCAGATGGCAGCTTGGGTACTTATTCCCCAAAACTGCCATTTGCTGTACTTAACTTACCTGATATATCACTGGAAAGGTGTACATAAAAATCTCTATGTCCACGCTGATCTCCAGAGCTAGCCCCATTTGCAGAAAGGGTTTGTAGGTGGTTATTTTCCTTACTAAAAAGTATGCTTTCCCTGCCTGATCTCTAGACTGTGGCAAACATTCCTGCAGAGCAAAATGAGGTATCACACATCTCTGAGCCTGGAAGGATTTGACACTCTGCTTTCATCCCCATTAGCCCATCTCTGACCTGAAATTGTAACTCGCCCCATAATTCTACACTGCAGGAACAGACTTCGCTGCGATCCTCCAGTTCATTTCTGCAGTCTCCAGCGTATATTTCCTTTACGCTTCGAGGGACGTGTAATGACCCTCAATGATCATTCATGGAAACAAACACCAAAGAGGGTAAATACGTCTCAGACATATCAGCATAGAAAGGATTAAGGTTACAAGAGGAACATGAGGCTGGACTAAATGAATCACCAACTTTAGGTAACATCTTGGCCACAAGCGCAATTGGGAGCCTAACCAGGGTTTTGGAAAGCCTTTACTCACCATCATCATAATGCTGAGGATTTAAGGGAAATTTCTGGGAGACGTTAAGTTACTTTAATTATAATACAATCTGTTAGCAAACATCACAAGCTATCTAAAGCGTAGAGTGTGTATATATATATATCTGTAGTTTTCATGTAGCAATGAGACTGAAAGCAAAACAAACAATACAAACAATACAAACAAATAATGAACTTCCATTTTGCTGAAGTGGAAAAAACCCCAACCCAGTTATTTTTGTTAAAAATAGAATTTCAATCAATTTAAGCTTACCAAAGCAAATGATTACAAGAAATGGAAGAGAGTTAACTGTCATGGGCATGACTGAGTAAACAACAACCTGTAATGAATCCAGATACTGGGCTTTTCTGAAGGAACAATGAAATTAGAGTTTTTACCCTACTTAATTCACACCCTCATGCCTGCCCCCTGCACCACCACTTCAGTGTCAGGTTCACTTGGTCTCAAGGTCCCTTTCCGGTCCCATGCAGCAGCCCACAGCTACCCATCCTGAGTGATACTTTGGCATCTGTCTCCACACATCCCTGTGACCTCCAGGACCATTCTCTACCTCCCTCCAGGACCTTGCCAGAACAGGAAACCCAGCTGGGTTCTTCACCTTCCTCTGTTATCAGCATCTTGTTTGGTGACCCTGCTTCATGTCCCTTTAGTTACTAGAGAATTCAGGACATGCCACATCTATTCAGTCCTTGGCTGCCAGTTGCAGCCAGCCTGGTCTGGCTGCAACTGGCAAGCAACAGTTTGATTTTGGATATAGCACTCCCATGCCTACACCCAGTTACCAGCCTGCCTCCCCTTCAGTGTTTACAATTCAATCTTTCTTTTTTTTTTCCCCTAAAATAATGAGGCACCTTTAGTTACACGCTGTAGCTGTATTTGCTATTTAGCTTTTTATTTCTGAAAGTGGATTTTTTTTTGGTTGCTTTTTGCCCCCCTCCAGCACTGCAGTGGAATCGCCACAAAGTTCCCTTTTAAATATCAATTTTAGCAATTCAAATGAAAACACTAAAAAACTGCACTGGCACAGTATTGTTTTAGAGGCATTTTAGACTCTTTTCACAGAGAAGTAATTAAACTCGTGTTTTATAGAGCAGATGATTTCTTTTCAAAGGTAAATAAAGGTGAATCTGTAGCTACATGGACACCAAAGGTATATTTCACTCCTTATCTACCTAGCAAGCTATGCTCCCATTATTGACAGAGCAATATCTTCTCAGGGCTCCAAAACTGTGCATGGGTTTCAAAGGAAGCAGGTTAACTGTTAGATTTGCCGAACCCATTCCAGCCCAAATAAGTATTTATCCATAGGTTTAGTCATATATTGCTTGACAAGTTGAAAGTATAGCTTCTTGTAGAGATAGCCCTGATGTGGACATGCAACTGAATTATATTAAAAACTACCCTTAGCCTTCAGAAAAAAATGCAGAGAAGCATCACTGATAAGTAGTGAAAATCACAGGTGTACAGAAATGGATTATTTGATGAGAAAAGAACTTCCTCCAGCAGGGACAGATCTCCATTTGCATTTTGTTTGCATCAGTGTTACACCAGGCACAGCCTTAACTGTGCTGGTGCCATTTCCAAGTCATGGCAATAAAAAAGGAACAGCATATAAAGAAAACTGACTGCAACAGCTGTAAAGAAAGGGAGCCAGTTTCTGTACTAGGCTGACACTGCTAAAGAACATTCAATTCAATGCAAGCTCATGTTTTTCTTGAATTTTCTGTAGACATACTCTAAAGAAGTGATATATTGGCAGCAAAAAGAAAGCTGTCTGAAAAACTGAATTTTAATGACTTAGCAATCATAATAATCATTCATTTTTTTATTTTCTTTCCCTCACTTGCTAAGGAACAAGAGACACAAATTTGTTCTCCTGTTGACTGCTGCATTTCTTAACACTAAGAGGCAAAATCACACAACAGGGCAGTGTCCAAACACAGGAGGAGCATGATATCACAGTTTACTGGTGTTACTGAAGAGGCTGGGCTTACTTAGGAAAAAAAAACCCAACTCTAGTTCTCTAACTTCCAGACTTTGACAAAAGAACCCAACTCAATAAATAAGGTATATCATTTTAGTTCTAAATACTAAGCATGAATACAGGCTTTCATTTATCATTTAGCCCAAGAATATTTCCTCCTCCTTGATGTCTTTTAATTAGCTTTGTCTGTTATATTATGAATTATCAAGTTCTTTCTTCCCATCCTTGTTTCTCCCAGGTAACTGCAGGCACCAGTGGCATGGGCATCCCGTGGTTTCCCCTCAACTGACAGGTGCTCCTCTTTTGTTGTTTTAAAGGATAAAAAGCAGGGTATAAAAACAAACAACAAAAAAGCAATAAACATGATCCAAGGCTGTACATTTTTCAGCTTCTTCCATAAATTCTGTACTACTGCATACTACGTAGAGCCAAAACACAAAGTGACCTAAAGTCTTCGCAACAGACCATGAGAGAAAGGTGACATTTCCTACTCATCACACACCAATTTCAGAGTAAGCACCCATTTTCTATATTTTACAAAATAAATTTTGTATTTTTTATACTAATTGTACAGAGAATCTTGCCATTGTGAAAACAGACATCATGCTGGTTTTTTGCTAACCATGTAGCCAGGACAGCTGGATTAGTAACACAAGCTATATACATGATTTTTACTCAAGTCAAAGCAAGTATATTAGTTCTTACACTTAATTATTAAGAACAGTGACCATCTGCATTCGCAGATGTGCAGAACAGATTGTTCTGCAATTCTGAGAAGGAATTCGTGGTCTTGTGCTCCACATTCCTTACCTGTTTTTTAGAAGAAAGCAAGACTGAGTAGACTACCCCGATTTTCTGAAGCAATGCTGCTCTCCATCTATGTTCTGCGTGTTTGGCTATTGCTGCTCTTACACATCCTCTGTCCTCTGCTTGCTTTCTCTCAACATTCAGAAGTATTTCTTCCCACCACAGGGTTTGTAAAATATTAAACCACAAATCTCTTTCCTGAGCTCATCGTACTGATACTTGGCCACTGGCTATTTACCAGTGGTAAAATAGCTAGGTCATGGCTACCTCTCACAGGCTGACACCAAGGTGCTAAAGCAAAGGAAAAGGCTGACGTGTCCCTGTAGCCAAGGCTAGAAAGCTCTTCCATCATGTATTACTCTTTCAGATAATTCTAAGCAGATTTCAGATAAAATATCAATGATAAAGGAATTAGATTAAAAATTAGTCCATGTGCAATTGGAGACTGTCAATGTAGCAACAGGATTTTTCAGCATGAGGGATAGTCTGGTCCTATCAAAGCTACCAAAGCATTTGCTTTGGTACTTCTGTTCCACGTGACCTCTAACGTCTAGTGTACAAAATACACGTGTCCCGTTTCCCTGTTCTCATGTGTGGTAGTTGTTTGCGTATCCCAACTGCAGTGTCAGGTGTGTATACATACACACACATAAGTAACAACAAAAGATACCTAGATAAACAAAGTAAGGGTGGGGTTTTTTACAACTCTAACACCAAACCACATTTTCAAATGCTGCAAAAAAAGCGTGATGGTTTTCTGGACCATAACGCAGTGTCCCAGAACACGGTTATTAACAGTTAAAGGAGAACACTTAAATCTGGCTAACAACACTTCAGCAAATCAGCACTTCAGAGAAGCACATATGGTTCTGCCTTATGCCTGACTGCACGCTGCCAACAGGAAGAATGGAAACTTGATTTAGTGTTGGTGCTTACTAGGAATCTTTTTTTTTTTTTTCCTTCTCTTGCCTGTTAGGGGAACCTGGTTGCTTCACATCTCTGGCACAAGACGGACAAACTTTGAATAGGGTGACTAAGCTCCCAACACAAATAGGAAGCGCCATCAAATGTACTTACAGAGGTTTGCACATCCCATTGAGATCAGTACATCAGACATGGACTGGGTTGGCTTAACTCTGGAAGAGGTGGATGCTATTTCACCTATTTGCATGAAAAATATTATTAGAGGCTTTTCCCATCACAACACAGAGAGCCATTCAATTAAACACTTCAGGATTAGAAGCAGCACTGAGCTCTAACTCCTTGCTTCAACCTTTCCTGGTAAGGACACACATACCTAGCAGCAGCACTCAATTACCCAGAGGAATTACAAAGGACAGAAGGTCTCTGCATGCAAGGAGGCTAGTGCTCCTGCAGGTAGAAGAGCATGCTGCTTTCCTCCTGCCCCACAGCCCTGCAGGTCTTACAGGTTATAACTCAGGCAAGTTGCAGTGGCTCAGTCATCTGACTTTTTCATACCTTACTTAATGAAGATGAACTTCAGTTTCAGGTCCTCTTTATGAAATTAAACTCTCTGAGGTAAAGTAGGCTCACCCCAAAAAAGTGAGGTGGTGGAGAATATTTTTTTTTTTTAATGTGTGATATTCAGTCAAATTTTATTCTCTTAATGCTTCTGCAATCAGAGCAATAAAGGTGATGCTGCAACTAACCCTTCCTAAGCCCAAAAGCTCTTCCAAGGTCTATTACCTCCAGGAAAGACTAAGTTCTGCATCATCATGCAGTCATTATAGCCCTTGGAATTTTCCAGGCCAAAGCAAGCCAATGGCACAACGATGCTAACAGGGGGCAATTTGCCTCAAGAATTGAAAAAAATCATAAACTCAAAAAACCTTTGTAAGTAAAGAAGTTAACAATGGTTTTGTAATCCAGTACTATGTGGGGAAGAGAGAATGAGCTTTCTGTACAATCAGTTACTAGCACTGACATCCACATGACTGGAGAATGTAAGAACTTCCGCACGGTGTTGACAATACATTAAGATTTTTGCCTTTGTATGTGTCTACCTTCAAATTTTTTGGAGAACAAACTTGGTTTTGGAAGTTTTCAGCTGATAACTGAGATTTTAAGGAAAGGAAAATTTTATGCAGATACACATTAATATTTTTATTTAAATTATCTCACCAGTAAATATTTTCCTTTATTTCCCTTCTCCCTTTCAGTGATCAACTTTAACATTTTATGATCCACCAAAGGATTAATGAAACCAAACTAAACCTGCTAAAAGTCTTTATAATGCCATTTGATTTGTCAGAAAATTTAAAATAACCTAAAGAAAATGGAGGAATTCCCATTAACGTTGGATCACTGCCTTAGGGCTCCAAGATCTTTAATACTGTGGTTGAGTTTGCGGCTTTGGAGCTGAAAATTTGCGAGGATGCAGGCAAATGTATCTGCTATCATTTAAGTTCTAATAAGCTCTGTTCCCTGATGAGTACATACACCCTGCAGAGGAAAAAAAAATTAATACAAAAGAGAGGCTAAAGCAAAACCCATTATTCTCTGTAACCTGACTCAGACGTGACTTCTTTAGTATAGTCTGCGAGACACATTTTGTATGTGTGGTCCCAGTTCTAATTAACACCCCTGGCAATTACTGATTTTAATCTTGCCATACTATTTTAGTTCAAGTCCAAGCTGCCTAAGAGAATTTTTTTTCCTCTTTTGTTTCCCAAATTAATTAACAGTTGCTGCTCTCTCGCCAATGGACCACATTTTCGTTTGCTGCTGCTTCACCATCCACTATCAGAGCTCTGAATTGCAGGGATTTGTTTGTCCTCAGAGCTCACACCAGTTCTGAATAAAAATATGCATTTTACCAGTATGTATTTATTTTAAATAAACCACTTCCACGGAGCTGCTGTGGTAATGCTGTGGGTAAAGGCTGCAAAGCACAGGCATTGTTTTCACAGGGTAGACTGAGATCTGACTCTTCCTTGCCCTCTGACTCTTCCTTGCCCTATGAACACTAACCTTTGGCATTCCTTTAGAAGACAGACTAGAGATTTCCTGGATCCTCAATTTCATTTCTGGCTACGGGTTTGCTCTTGGATGCTCCCAACCACTCACCTGAAATCTGCTAGACAAGCATCACAATTTTGCACCCAACCACTTGAAACACAATGAAATTTTCGCATAAACCATCTCGGTTAAGCTCTGTTCCTTTAAAACACTGTCCACAGGGAGGGAAAATTCCAAGAAACAGAAATCAAAAGTAGAAATCAAGAAAAGCCCTCAAAGCAGAATAGCGTTCATCCAGATTTCCAGACCTGATACAAGTCTTGAGACCCTACAGTTTGTGACGGTATGCTCCCCCCCATGCCCCCACCTTTGCCTGACTTTTCCTGTGAATCTGATTAATTGATAACCACTGGTGCTGATTGTGGTGTCTGCATCAGTCTCACAGTGATTTCGGGAAGACAGACAACAACACAATAGGCAAGGGCTATCTGTGTTAATGTGCCCACCTGGACAGAGCACTGGTCAGTGTCCACTGGCACCTGTGGGTGGTATGTAAATATGACTATGAGCCAATCATCTTACTCCATAAATACCAAGCAGTCCAAGAGCCCTTTGAGCTCTCCTGGGACGACTGCAGGCTGCTCGTCAGGATCTCCCCTTGAGAGGGACACCTCTCAAGGTTACTCCTTGAGGTCGAGAGAATCCTTGCCCCAACAGATCCTCGGTAAGTGAATTGAGAATAAGTGCACCAAACTTTGTGATCTTAGCTAAGAAATATAAAGGATTGATTGTGTATATATATATATATAACCCTTTAGGCATTAACTGTTGACCAAGTCTGGGACTAAGACTGGATCCAGCCACACCCAGGCTCCTCTCTGAGAAGGAATTTAGAAAGCAAGGGGATCCTTTTCTGAACCTTGTGACTCAACGGGAGGGTCTCCCTGAAAGATTCATCTGACACCGTTGTCTATGCACTAATTAATCAAGATTACCTTACCATCAAATCTTAATCACTGTCACGTTTATTATCAAACACTGTTACACCCTTTGCTTGTATCAATAAGTATATTGCTGCCTCTCTCAAAGAGTGAAGTGCATTCTTCCTATCCATCCAATCTGTGACACAGTTGAAAACAAGGTTCTTTCTTAAAAGTGAGAGGACAGGTAAGTCAAGAAAAAGAACCAACCAATTCAATGTTTAGACAGTTGGCTTAATTGGTTAGTTCTGCAGCTCAGATGTGAAGTTATAAAAGTCATCAGGAGAGGTCTCAAAGTTTTTTCAAGCTAATAGAATTCGAATTTTTGCCATTAAATCTTATAAAATCAGTTTCTACACAGTGGCTAGTTCTAGCAGCTAACAGAAGTTCTCAGACCTCAATGGTATTATTCAAATGTCAACGCAAACTAACCGAGTGACACTCTAAAGCAAATTCACCATTGAGAAGATAATCCCTCAAGTACTGGTCATTTGATCTCTTCTTACACCAGCACAACAGTCAGTGGCAGTGGATTCTGCAAACCTTCTTTACAAAGCTGCGCTGAGACTCACTACAGATATTAAGGTTATAGGAGCAAGCTAGAGACTTCATTACCTTCTTTCCTACTCCAGGAAAATGAAGACACCAAAGTTGCCTAATAAAGTTCACATAACCCTCAAAGGAAAACCAAGAGCTTATTAGAGTCAAGCCTCAAAATCTTAGTGATTAAGGTAGATGTATCTTCCACCTGTCATGAGGAATACCCATGGTTTGTCTGTGGAAACCCCACTGCCTCTGAGGTCAGCTAGGACTGATCTACCCTTCTATTCTGCCCTCTCTTCCTCCTTCTTCCCCCCCCCCCACAAAGACTGACTTGCCCTAGAAAGAATTTTAACTTTAAATGTTGAATTTCCTCCTTTGTATGACAAAGAACTTTGACCTCCCTTCTCCTCAGGATTCCCTTCCTCCCTTATGTACCACTGAGCGCTATAGTAGCGCTAAATAATTCACCAAAGATCCAGCCTATAAATATGGAATTGGAGCTTTTAAAATATTGTAAGACTGTGTCCTACTTTAGCTGAGATAAGGTAGAATTAATTGCCAGTATAACCAGTAGCACCAATATAGCCAATGTAGCCAGGAGCCAGTACAGCCAGGAGAGCCAGAAACCACTATAGCCAGTACAGTTAGTAGCGCCAGTAGTGGCAATAGCCACTAGCAAGTACAGCCAGAAGACAGCACAGTCAGTAGCCACCACAGCCAGTAACCAGTACGGCCAGTATCCAAGCCAGTAGGGCCAGTAGAGCCAGTACATGCTGTAGCCAATATAGCCAGTAGGGCCAGTAGAGACAGTACAAGCCTGAAGCCGATAGAGACAGTAGAGCCGTTACAACCAGGAGCAAGTAGAGTCAGTAGAGCCAGTACAGCCAGCACAGCCAGTAGCCAATATATCCAGTATTGTCATTAGAGCCAGTAGGGCTGGTAAACAGTACAGCCAGTACACAGTAGAGCCAGTACAGCCAGGAACAAAAATAACCAGTAGAGCCAATAGCCACTATAGCCACTAGAGGCAATAGAGCCAATAGAGCCAGTACATGTCGTAGCCAATATACCCATACAGTCAGTAACCAGTATAGCCAGTACAAGGATTACAGCTGGTAGGGCCTGTAGAGCCAGTACAGCTGGTATGGCCTGTAAAGCCAGTACAGCCAGTATGGCCTGTAAAGCTAGTACGACCAGTAGAGCCAGTACACCAGTAAACACTAGAGCTGGTACAAGCAGTAGCCAGTAGAACCAGTAGCCAATAGAGCCAGTACACACAATACAAACAGTAGCTAATACAGCCAGAACAGCTAGTAGCTAAAAGAGCCAGTACAGCCAGTACACCCAGTATGGCCAGCAGAGCCGGAACAATCATTACAGCTGGTACAGCCAGTAGAGCGGGTATTACCAGTACAACTAGTGGCCACTAGAGCCAATATAGCCATTAGAGCCAGTAGGGCCAGTAAACAGTAGAGCCAGTACAGCTGGAGTACAGAGCAGAGCCGGTACAAGCCCTAGCCAGTACAGCCGGTATGTCCGGGAGAGTCAGTAAGTACAGTAGAGACAGTACAGGTAGTGGCCAGTAGAGCCAATATGGCCAGTAGCCAGGAGAGCCGGTAGGGCCAGTAGAGCCAGTACAGGCAGTAGAGCCAGTGCAGTGAGTACAGGCCAGTACAGCCAGTGCAGACGGGTGCAGATGGGTCCAGCCAGTCGAGCCGGTACAGCCAGTACCCAATATAACCGGTAAGGCCAATAGTGCCAGTACGTCCCGAAACCAGTAGAGCTGATAGAGCTAATACAGCCAGTATGGCCAGTATAGCCAGTAAAAAGTGTAGCCAGTCGAGCAAGCATGGCCAGTATCCAGTATAACCAGTATGACCAGTATGGACAGTAGCTAACATAGACAGTAGATCCGGTAGAGCCAGTCCTCAGCATAGCCAGCCGAGCCAGTACATCCAGAAGCCAGTATAACCAGTATGACTAGTACATCCAGTAGCCAGTATAGCCAATATGACCATTATGGACAGTAGTCAGTATAGCAAGTAGAGCCAGTATGGCCGGTAGCCACTATAGCTAGTTGAGCAGGTACAGCCAGAAGCCTGAGTAGCCACCAAAACCCTTACAGCCAGCAGACAATAGAGCCAGGAGAGCCGGTACAGCCAGTAGTCAGTATAGCCAGTAGAGCCAGTACAGGCAGTACCCAGTATAGCCAGTCGAGCCATTACAGCAGAAGCCAGTATAACCAGTATGACCTGTACAGCAGGTAGCCACTATAGCCAGTAGTGCCAGTATGGCCAGCAGCCAGTACAGCCAGTAGCCATTATAACCAGTATGATCAGTAGCCAGTATAGCTGGTACCGGCCAGTAGCCAGTATAGCCGCTACAGCCAGGAGCTAGTATAGCCCATAGCCACTATAGCGAGCAGAGCCGTTACGGTCAGTAGCCTGTATAGACAGTTGAGCCAGTATGGCCAGCAGCCAGCATAGACACTAAAACAAGTAGCTAATACAGCCAGAACAGCCAGTACACGGCCATAGCCAATAGAGCCATACAGCCAGTAAAGGCATTACTGCTGGTAACGCCAGAAGCCAGTAGAGCTGGTATGGCCAGTAGCCAGTATAGCCAGTCGGGCAAGTACGGCCAGAAGACAGTATAACCACTATGACCTGTACAGCCAATAGGCAGAATAGCCAGTCATGCCGGTAAGGCCAGAAGCCAGTATAACCCGTAAAACCACTACACACAGTAGCCAATACAGCCAGTATGACCGGTACTCCCAGTAGCCAGTAGAGCCAGTATGACCGGTACTGGCAGTAGCCAGTAGAGCCAGTATGACCGGTACGGAGAGTAAGGCCAGTTAGAGACAGTATGTCCACTAGCCAGTATAACCATTATGACCAGTAGGTAGTATAGCCAGTATGACCGGTAGGGCCATTAGCCAGTATAGCCAGCAGCCCTGGTGTGGCCCGTAGCCAGTTACAGCTGGTACAGGCCGTAGCCACTATAGCCAGTAGAGCTGATACATCCAGTAGACAGTATAGCCAGTATGACTGGCACGGCCAATACCCAGTATAGCCAGTAGGGCCGGTATGACCGGCAGCCAGTACAGACACTAATACCCTTACGGCCAGTAGCCAATATAGCCAATAGAGCTGGTATGGCCAATAGGCAATATCGCCAGTATGACCGGTATGGCCAGTAGCCAGTATAGCCAGCAGAGCTGGTACGGCCTGTAGCCATACAGCCAGTATGGGCCGTAGCCACTATAGCCAGTAGAGCCTGTACGTCCAGTAAACAGTATAGCCAGTATGGCCGGTATGGCCAGAAGACAGTACAACCAGTATGACTGGTATGGTCAGTACAGCCAGTAGAGCCAGTATACCGGCACCAACAGTAGAGCCAGTTAGAGCCAGTAAGGCCAGTAGCCAGTA
>VXBZ01009173.1:669600-788566 GCA_013399135.1 Heliornis fulica
AGGCGGTAGGCCCATTGGCCTTTCCGGCTGGTGAGGACAGTAGCCAATATGGACGATAAAGCTGGTACGGCCAGTGGACAGTATAACCAATATGAACAGTACGGCCAGTAGAGCCAATACAGCCAGTAGCCAGTATAACTAGTATGACTGGTAAGGCCAGTAACCAGTATAGCCAGTACGGCCAGTAGCTAGTATAGCCAGTAAAACACTTACAGCCAGTAGCCAATATAGCCGGAAGAGCCTGTAGGGCCAGTAGCGCTGCTACAGCCAGTAGCCAGTATAGCCGGTACGGCCAGTAGCCAGTGGAGCCAGTAGAGTCGGTGCAGCCAGTATAACCAGTAGAGGCAGTAGGGCCGGTACGACCGGTAGCCAGTATAGCCACTAATACCCTTAGAGCAAGTAGCCAATACAGCCAGTAGAGCCGGTACAACCAGAAGCCATTATAGCCAGTCGAGCCAGTAAGGCCAGAAGTCAGTATAACCTGTATGACCAGTAGCCAGTATAACCAGTAGAGGTGGTACGGCCAGTAGTCAGTATGACAGGTACGACCACTAGCCATTATAACCAGTATGACTGGTAGGGCCAGTACAGCCAGTATTGTCTTTAGAGCAGGTGTGTCCGGTATGGTGGTTCAAGCCAGTAGCCAGTATAACCAGTATGACCTGTACGGCCATTAGCCAGTATAACCTGTAAACAGTAAAGCCAATACAAGCTGTACCCAGTACGGCCAGTAGAGCCAGCACAAGCCCTTAGCCAGTACAAGCCTGAAGCCAATAAAGACAGTAGAGCCATTACAACCAGGAGCAAGTATAGTCAGTAGAGCCAGCACAACCAGTAGCCAATATATCCAGTATTGTCATTACAGCCAGTACGGCCACTAAACATATAGCCAGTACACAGTAGCGCCAGTAAGGGCCGTAGCCAGTACAGACTGTGCAGCCAGGAACAAGAGTAACCAGTACAGACAGTAGCCACTAGAGCCACTACAAGCAATACAGCCACTAGTGTCTGTACACACCGTAGCCAATATACCCATACAGCCAGTAACCAGTACAGTCAGTACAAGCAGTACTGCCGGTAGCCAGTAGAGCCGGTGCGGCCAGTAGAGCCAGTATGGCCAGTGCACACCATAGCCTGTAGAACCAGTTTAAGCATGACAGCCAGTATGGCCAGTGGCCAGCTAGGCCAGTGGGCAGTACGGTCTGTATAGCCAGTACGGCCAGTTAGGCCGATATAGCCAGTGACCAGTAGTCAGTAAGCAGTGTAGGCCAAAGTAGCCAGTGGCCAGTATGGCCAGTTATGCCAATATAGTCAATGACCAGTAGTCAGTAGGCAGTATAGGCCAACATAGCCAGTGGACAGTATGGCCAGTAGCCAGTATTCTGTATAGCCTGTAGACATTGTAGTCATGAGGCAGTTAAGCCAATAACCAGGAGATGCTGTGGCCAGTACAGCCAGTAACCAGAAGATTCTTTAGCTAGTACAGCCAGTACAGCTAGTAGCCAGTATGGCCAGAGGGCAGTATAGTGCTGGGGTTTATGTTTAGGATGGGAATAATGTTGATAATGCACTGACAGTGTAGTTGTTACTGAGCAGTGCTTACTCTAAGCCCAGGACTTTTCAGCTTCTCACCCTGTGGGCTGTGGGAAGGTCGCAGCTGGGACATTTGATACTAGATGACCAAAGGGATGTTCCATATCACATGACATCACGTTCAGCACACAAAACTAGGGGGGAAACTGGCCAGGGATCCACCACTGCTCAGGAACTGGCCGAGCATTGCTTGGTTGGTGGTGAGCAAGTTTTTCATTTGGATCACTTCTCTTCCATGGGTTTTATTTCATGCTCTTTCTGTTGTATTATCATTGTAATATTTCTATCACTGAACTGTTCTAACCTCAACCCATGAGTTTTCTCACTTTTCCGATTCTCTCCCCCATCCCCCTGGGGGGGAACTGAGTGAGCAGCTGCATGGCATTCAGCTGCCAGCTGAGGTTAAAGCACTACAGGCTGCTATATTTTACAAACCACTCATCTTAAGAAATATATACAGTACAAGCATCTTACAAAATTTACTTATTTTCTAGCTCATTTGTTACCTTTTCTTAGGTTAAAATATTCCAAAACTCTCTACTCCTTGCATTATGCGCTTGCTGTCCTGGCCACCTGAGGTCACATTGAATAGAAGGAACATAGGTATACACACGGAAAATACACTGTGGTGTCTCATATTCCGAGACAGAAAGATCTAGGTTCTGTGGGAGAAAAAGCATGTGAAATGGCAATATCTGAAACCAAGCTATATTTCTAGGGTAAAATCAGATTTCTCCCTTTCTAAGCACTGCAATAGTAGATACAAGTAGGAACAGAATTAGTGTTTGATGGAGTAAAGAGGGCAACAAAGAAAAACATCTACACATTTCCGAATGACAGTTATATGGATTTCTTGTATCTGCAGTTAACAGCTGTGTCAGCAGAAATATAGGCCTATACATAGTATAAATATATGTGCCTGGTTTTGTATGGATCTGTGTTTAAAATGAACCAAGGGAAGTCACTCATTATTTCTATGTACCCACATGCCCCTTAAAAAAATATTCTTAGTTAGCAAGACGACTTGTATTTGCTCTAATTATCAGTTATAGTACATAGGCACAATATTGTCCTCATTTCTTTCCTATTAATGGTTTTCTACAGTTTTATGTTTTCATAATTTAAAATCTGTCTATAATAATTTTGTTCTTGTTTTGCTTAGCAGTCTAAAATGTATTAGCAATATTTTAGTTAATTGAAAGTTTCATTCAGTTTAGATTATAACTGTCAGAGTATTACGAGATAAGGTACCAGCTGAAAAATAACACTTAACAAATATTAAATTATTAAAACGTAAATGAAGCAAGAGTAAATGAAAATAAGGAAGAAAGTTATCTGTGATTTTAATTTCACTATGATTATGTCTTTATTCCCAGATAAGAAAATTTTTCACTATTTTTCTCATTAGGGCTTACCCCTCTTACATCTCCTTCACAAACTTTAGGTTGGGCAAAATACTTGAAGACAGAGGACATGAGTCACCGATTGATCTAGAAGTGTCTTTTTTTCTCCAGTGACTAAATGCATCAAAAATTAAAGTATCTAGATAGTCAACTACTATGTGCCTTTGAACCATCACTTCTGCTTCTGGGGCTCTGATTAGAGCTACAGAACCACTCATCTTTTGGTCAGCACCCTAAAGGAGGTTTTGGGTTTTTTTAAACAGCCAAAAATACTGGAGACGCATATCAGGTAAAAGTGAAAAAAATCGTTCACACAGAACGTTTGACAGAAATTTGAGAACCAGAGTTGGATTTTGTCTTGAAGGAAGTAACCAAGCTGTAGGTACTTCCTGTGACAGAAGCATCCTTGTGGCTAATGCTAACCTACCTCCACACGATAATATCGCCTGGTGTTTGCATGAGATGGCTGCAGACTTGCCAGAAGCCAGGCAGGTGCTATGCAGTAGAGTATCATCACCTTCCTGAGCAGCAGATGGATGCTCCAGAGGCATAACTGTTAGAGGTCTTCAGTGAGCTCCCAAGACTCCACTTCAACACAGACTGCAAGTCTATACAGCCTTCACTCCGCCGGACAACACTTCCCTGTCTGTCTGTCTCTCCAGGGCAGGAAAAAATTAAGTAGTAAGTAGGCTTTTACGACAACTTATTTACTCACTATCCACAGCTTCCCTCCAACTAAACAATGAATTATGCTATTTACAAATATGAGCTAAAATTATCAAAAACTACTCCAAAAGTAAATGCAGTCAAATAGTCTGCTTATAAGTTATTAAATAATCTGTGGCGTGACAGCTGCATGGTTCTGCTAGCCCAGCTTCTTCCCTTTCACAGCAGACAAACTCCACAAATTTGCTCCCACCCAAACCCACAGGTAAAAGGGTTTATACAGGAAAATATTCAGAGTAGAACTAAAAGCAGAGGAAGGTGCGGTATGCAAAAAAATCCACCTAACATCAGCCCACCAGTGTGGTTGTGCTCAAGACACAGAGTCTGCCGAGTCATCACTGTAAGAAAGCAAATCTGATGGCCCCCTGGTCACATCTATACTCTCTGGACAGTTTCCAATCTTTGCTCTAGCAAGGGCTAGAGGGAATGATCCTCAAGAAATCCCAAAACCTGATTGCACTTGCACCTAAGCAGTGCAGAGGACTGGAGTACAGTCCATGTGCTCCCTGACCGTGCTGACACAGGCAGCTCAGCACCTTCAGGCAAGCAAAACCTGATGGAAATGAAGGATGTGTCCCACACCCAGTCTTTTTCTGAAGAGACTGCAGTGAAGCAGTAGTTTCCCATGATAGGATTTATAGTAGTGCCACTACAAAGTGCTATACTGATTTGTGAATGTATATCAGAATTTTTTTAAAAGAGGCTTATTCTGCTTTGGTGCAGAAATGAAACATTTCCCAGCTCTGTTTTGCACAGTTCTGGGAATATAAAATAAGTCTCCTCTGATTTCAGTAATGCCAAGAAATTCTTGGATTCTACCCTGGCAATCTCCCAAGGAAAGGAAGTCAGTGATTTATAGGAAAAGACAGCTATAAAAAGCTCTTGCTTTCTTCAGTTTTAATCGACTACAGCATCATTGGCCTTTTGGATTTACTTCCCCTCTAGATATCTTTTTAAGATACAACATGAATTTTTCAGAGTGAGATTAGATTGCATCTGTATGGTTTACCATTCTAAGGGGAAACCTTAAGAATATAGATAGTGACAACGTGGAAACCAGCGCCATGTCCACTCCAGCCAGGCCTGAACCTACCCTGGAATGTGATTCTCTGGTATTAACATTGTCTATCAAAACTATGGTTCATCACACTGTGGACACTGTGGTACATCTGACCCTGAGCATAGCTATTTCACAGATGTATGTGTGTATATACACAATATATAGAACAATTACATCCTCATCTGGGTCGCTGGGTGTGGGATGCTCACACCCTGGTAGAAAATCCTACTTGAAGAGACCAGCAGAGTCATTCTCACCCATAACCCCAGGTGGGTTTTTTTAAACCCAAACATAAACTAGACCCATTCTGAATAATGCTGCACCCTATAAACCTCCAACTCCCCCTTTCCAACTCTTTGTATTGCTCCTCAAAGAAATTTCCAAATGGTCTAAGACAGCAGCCCAGGAGGGACTGCAGCTCAGCCTTTCAAAGCACTTCCAGGTAAGCACTTCTCTTGGTAGAGATTGCTGTCTGATTAAATGCTTCTGCCACTGAAGTTATCAGTATTTACCTTCTACACTGGGAAACAAAGCTATTGGTATGATGTTAAGCAAATGATGACTCTACAGAGAAATGCCTGGGTACAGCATGTAAGTGATCAGAGAGCCATCCAGTGGACCAGCTGGAAAAGGAAAAAAAGAAGAAAAAAGTCATCTGAAAGGGTGAAAAAGTTTTACCTAGGGAACTAAATACATTTCACCTCTGCTGGATGTTTTCCTATATTTAACTTTAACGTGGGTAGTGATCAACAGGTAACACAGTTGTTATTTAAAGAATGGGAAAGTGCAGGACTTGAAATACATGCAGGGCATATTTTCCTAACCTGTAGCATCACTTCTACTTTCTGTTTTCACAATAAAAATAGGAGGCTAGGCATGCTGGATTCCCACCCCCCCATCCCCTTTCCTAATGCCCCAATGCTATTTTCATCCCCTTCTGCCTCTTATCTTTTTTTTACAACTGAAAACTCCCCTCATGGATAAAATATTCATAACCAGTTATTCTTGATCAGTCTTCCCCTACAATTAAAAAAAAAAAACCCAGGCTTTATTTGAATAGCTTTTCCCAATGCAGAGCCTACATTTTATTTCAATCCAAAATAACACACATTATAACTAGCAAGGCACAAGAAACCCCATACAAAATATTTATTTACAAATATTTACTACCTAAGCTCCTCCCTTCAGACTTGTTCTCCATCCTTAGCAAATCAGCATTTATTGTTACAAACAATACAGAAATAAAATATTTTCTGCAGTAGGAAACAGCATTCAGGTAATGGATACAGCAGGGGAAACAGAGGAGCCTCCCTGGAATCACAGCAATGTTTACATGAGAATTTATTTTATTTTTCCCCACCCATTTTAAAATTTATTTCAGTTTAAGCAGTGTTGTATCCTTTCTTGCTTTGTCATACAAAGCATTAAGATCAAGTAAAGGATTTGTTTTACTCCAAAAGGTTTTGAGATTTTAACTGTAACTGAAATCTCTAAGCAATCTCCACCCAAGACTTTGTACTGCCTGCAGAGGAAGTAAAGAAAGCTTGAGCTGATTAGATACCCTGACAGAACAAAGCCTGCATGAAGTCCTGGATGGGATATGCAGGCTTGCAGTACTCTCCTTGGTGGTCCCAGATTATGAAAGGGACAGTAATTTTATTTCCTACAGAAAGCAACTGTGTTCCTATATCCTGTGGGCAAGAAACAAAAATATAACTCATCATCCTGCTAACAGTGAGAGTTCCCACCACTGTTACACCAAAATTTTATTGAAATTCACTGTATAAAAAAATGTGGCTATAATTAGAACTCTTCTCGAGGTTGCCCTGTTTTTGCAGAGCATCACATTAAGTCACCTTTGACCAAAGGAAAAGCATGCCTTTGCCTCAACCTGAACGTGCAGACTGTACGAGCAGCACGACTGGTAACACAAAATGAGCATTTTGGAGAAGTGATTGAAGCGTTTCGACCTTGATACATTCCCCCATATGGATTTATGCTTGCAGGTCTACTGCTGTATGCTTGCTTGAGAAGGATAGTATGAGGGAGTGGAAGTGCCAACTAAACGCAGCAGTGCTATATACGGCTCAGCTGCTTATTTAAAGATGCCTCCAACACCACCTCCATACGACATCGCACCCGTTCCTTGGTGATTGTAGTGCTGTGCTGGAAACCATCCTACAAAAAGTTACCCTACGTGAAAGGGGCTGGCTCTCGGTCCTTCGTTTCCCAACACCACAAGTAACCAGAGCCCTGCGACACTTGACAGGATTTCCAGGGTGTCAGTGCGTGCAGAGGGGGGATTCCACAGCTGGCAGCGAAATGACACAGTTCTATAAGCAAAACTAGAACTGGCAGAAGACACCATTCATTGCAGGGCTGATGTTCCTGCTCTGTGCATATGTCAGGAAATTTCCATATTATTAAGGTATACGCCACATGACTGAAGAGGGCTGATGCTATATGCTTACAAAACAAACCAGACTGATGTTTATATTACACACTTTGAAGGTAAATTCTAGTTATGTTTGCCTTCTTAAGATCAAATCTGGGTCCCAAAGTCTTATACATGATGTAAAATAATTTTGAATACTGCTTTGAAACAGCTGTCGTCCTATTTAGTTTGCACTATGTTACCTTTAATGAGCAGCTATGTTTTTAAACAGTTATTTCAATATCATTAGACACTTGCTACCTATTTTCTCATGATGGGAGTACACCCAGAGGTATCTTGTGTTATTATATGACTGAATTAGTGATAATTAATATCTGTGTGGAAGTCTGTATTGGTTCTCACGTAGGAAGGAAGGAAAAGCTGCAAAATTTGAAAGGATTCATTAACTTGATAGGAAAAAAACCAACAACCTCAGCAGCACAGCCTGATCCTGTATCTCTGTGCCCAAAGGATGGGTGCCATTCTCCCTCCATTAAGATTGTTCAGCGGTATTACAATATGCTGAAATCAAAGTGCATTTCTGAATTATTTAAAAAAAAGTACTCCCAGGTGCTTCAGTCAGATGCTTAATTGCTGCATTTCCCAACCTTAAATTCTACAATACTCAGAGTGAAAGAAAGTCATTAAGCACACCCAGACTTGCAGCAGACAAACACCACAACGGAAACAGCCATTCCCCCACTGGAGGACAAGCACAGACTCACTAATACAGAAATAAGACAAAGAACATCTTACAACAGCAGTCATGTAAAGGAACACAAACAGATGTTCATCCTAGAGAAGTCTGTAGAAAAGTGGGAGTGATATATCACAATTTCTCATCCTCTTATGTAGAGAATGCACCTATTTTACCCCATAAGATTACAGGCATTAAGACTGTTATTAAATGCCCAAGTTCCAACTTCTCATAGGCATAGGGGTAAATCCATCACAAAATGTATCCTACCATTTTTTCTGCATTCTACAGTGATTACTAAGAAAAAAAAATTAAAATCCCACAAGTTTGGTAAAGATGAAGATTCACATGTTCCAGTAAAACATACAGGTGTGCATACCAAAACATCTTCCCACACTTTGCCAGCTTCCTATTTCAAGTGGTACTTGTTTTCATTGCTGTTCACTAAATCTTCTTATCCCAGCTAAGTATTCTAAGAAAAACATAGAATGTGGCCAAGGAAATAATCAGTCACATAATAACACTTATTCACATTCAAGTACATTAAGAGGGCAATAAATAACCGGTATATACAAGTCTCTGCAGGGAAAGGCAGTGGCAATCGTTATCCTTGCCTCCCAAAATAAAATTATTCCAAAAGAACAACTGCAGAGTCAACTATCTAAAACAGTGCAAAGAAACCCATTTTCCCTCACTACATGCTCCAATATAGACAAAAGAACAGTACAGAGAACCTAATATGGTAATACAGGCTCTCCAGGGAGAAAATAAGTGACCGGTGTTGGATATCCTTAACCTCTCATGCATGAACTCCTGCGATGAACTCTTCCAGTCTTGTTACTAGAAACACAGGAACTACCAAATTCCTCCCCACCACGTGCAATAATGTATTTTTCACTGCAAACTAGACCAACAATTCACAGAGAAGTACAAGCAGAATCACAATGAACAAGAAAGATACAATCTGCCTGCAGAGATGAGAATAAAACAATAAAAAATTTCCATTTCCAGTCCCAAGTATTTAGTGATCAATTTATAACATGACACTTCTTTTTTTATATCCTTTATAAAAATTTTAGCATAATGCAACTGCAAATGATTGAACTGTACCCAGAACACATGCTCTTCCTATTCAACCATTTATCTTGCTACTATGTACACAGAGATTTTGGGTATTAAGTTCTCCCTTTAAAAAAAATCAAAGCAGTCCTTCTTCCCCACAGGGAAAAGGAACCTGGAGCTGGCTGGAGCTTGGCTGACACACCAAGTCCATCCTGCTGCCATAGCAAACACCCTGCCCCCCAAAAAGCTTGTATTGCAATTAACAATCCCTCCTCTCAAACAGCCATTTAGTTACTCACTTCCACCATTCTTCTAGCTGGATATTCAGTAAACTGAATTCAAGGGTCGTTACTGGTATTTGAAAACAGCACTAAAATAAAATTATCTTTTCAACCAGATGTAAAGACAGGATTCCTTCAACATGCTTCTGGGTGCACATGAAATCTACTCATACCTAGGAGTAGGCAAAACACCAAAGTGCAAAGAACTTCATCTTTGAAAACAGTGTTTACTACAAGGTATTTGGTGCCAAAAAACAGCAACTGAAATAGTCAGGATAAGAGCAAAACAAACAGATCTGAGAAATCACGTGTATTTCATCTTCAAAGTACCATAACAACAAGGCAAAACTTCTTTCAATTTTAAAGCAAAACTGACTTTCTAAATTTGGTGTTGTGCCCATTAAGATAAAGCTCAAAAAAACATACTCTGGTTGCCAAACTCAGATGGCTAATACAGAGACCAGGGATGGAATTTGTTGAGACTGGCTTTCTTCAGCAACCCCACCATTTCCAACCACCTTTTATTTGCCACAGAAACCTAAGGGACAGACTAGGAGCTAAGCTTACATACCCCTCTCCCTGCAATGTGCATCCCACTCAGCACTGATTTCACATCCAAAGGAGCTCTCTTCCAAGAGCTGGCCTAAATCTCAGCGGGCAGCCAGTTTAAGCATAATGTTTTCCTTTAGGGATCTACGGCACGACTGGCATTCAAATATTTCATTTCATCCATCTTGCTTAACAAATGAGCCCCCCGAACGGCACAATGATTTCCAAATCCTCAAAGCAGTATGTGTCAAGGTCTTACAAAGCACCAAGACATGAAACATCAGCGCTGGCAAGGCACCAGCTCCTTGACAGAAACACCGGTAGTTTCAGTGTTGTTTTGATGATTTGAGCAATAAGATTGCAGCCACAGCTGCTGTGCAAACTTAATCACACTTCCCACAAGGAAAGAGAAAAGCAGACTTCTCTCAGAAGACACACTGCCTGGAGAAGCACTTCCAGATGCACCCCCATGTACAGGGTGCATTTCCCACCCTGCTGAAGCAGCAGAACTTACAGGAGTCCTTCATAAACTTCAGGCCCAAACAAGCCCGTACAAATTCTGCTGTTTTCTAGGTGGTTTTACCAAACCTTCCAGGAGTTGTGGGTAAATTAACAGGTTTGGAGAAACTGGGAGAGGGGGAGGTGGAAGTCAGTATGCCACATCAAAACGATCCTGCGACAGCGATTCGCATAAGTAGCACCAGAAAGGATCATTTTGGCCTATTCAACCAGATGCTCACCACTGGCTTCTTTGAGTCACATGTGGGTTTGGCTTTGTTGGCGGTTTTTTTGTTGTGGTAGTGTTGGTTTGTGGGGGTTTCTCCCTACAAGTACTTGGCCAGCAATAAACTACTTTGCTACACTAAACAGTGCCAAATCTAGAATAACCATATAAGGTTGAGGAAGACTTCGAGCTAAAAATAAGGCTGGAAGAATGAAGCAGCAGAAATATGAGCTTTATCATACTGCTTTTTCCTATGAATCCACTTAAAGCTCTGTGTTGATACAATACAACTAATTCTTCATATGTAAAATGAAGTTTTGACAGAAAAAGTAGCTGCATGCAAAAATCTGAAAAGCTTTGCTTAGTCATTTCTTCCAGTATTCAGTTCTGAATATGTTAATATTAACTTGGTCTGAACTCCAATTTTGAGGTAATTATATCCATTTGCGAGTGGGCAATCACTTTTTATGTAGCAAGTAAATTTTATCTGCTAATCTTTGCTGTGAAACTTCAATGAAAAAATACTCAGATTAAGTTTCAAATATCCCAGATTAGAAGACCTTTAGAAATCACACAGCTTTTCCATTTATAACAATGGGAAAACTCCATCTCTCCAATGATCTCTCAACACCTGTATGAAAAAATGACAATTTAGAAGAACAAGAAGAAATAACATAGATGTTGTGTGTCATTTCTCTCACCAGCTTCATTTTGATGAGTTCTTCCTCAGAAAATTAAAATTTGCTTTGTATAATACCTAGAAGTGACTGGACAAATCAAGTAAGTTAAATAGATTCAGAACAGGTTACTCAGGAAGAACGTGATAGATTTTCTTTGCCTTTTTGCTATAACAACATACTCCTGACTCTTGGATTAAATCTGTATTACACCACCATCATCAATACTTGATATTTTTCCATGGATATTCATTGCTGCAAATGCAGCCGAATCTCATTTACATGGCATCTTTTCCCAGATGAGAGTATTTATTTTATAAACTAACTCCAGAATGAGAACTTGCTGATGTATCCAAAGGTGGAATCTGTCCTCTCCTAGTCTGGACAGCTATAGCTGCATCTCTAGAGAAAAGTAAAAAACACAGCAAAGAAAGTATTCTCTGCAAGGAATAACTTCAAGTTAACAACTACCAAGCAAGAGAAGCACTAATCAAAACAAGCTTGCTTAAAATGACAAAAAGGATTAGTTATTACAGCAGATTGTCCCTGGTTTGTAAAAATGCTCAGCTTCACACTTGAGTCCAAATTCATCATTATGCTGAATATGAAAGCATGTATTTCTGCATCAGGTCATCCACTATTTCTCAATTACTTCCCCATACAGCAGCACAAGTACTCAAGAAGTTTGAAACCACAACTTCGGCGTTTCTCCTGTTAGAATGACAGCAGCTCACACTGGAGCCGTTAGATTTCAAGCAGGATGCAGGACATGTCTTGAAACAGAAAATTTCTTTCTAAACTGCTTAAAGAAAAACAAACATCTACAATGCATATATTCTATTCCCTTATTAATTTTTAAAATTGTTTCTCTGTCCTGTTTGCCTTACAATAATGTTTCACCTGATTGCTTATGTCAGACAGAATACTGCCATGTCACAAGCCATGCTGTATCCCAAAGTAGATTAATGATGAATATTTGGTTAGGGATGAGAAAACAACACTTGCACTGATTTTCAGCAGGCGAGCTCTGGGCAGAAGTAATACGGCAATCTGCACCGCGGAGGCATCTCCCACACAGCATCGATGCTGACTGCAGATCTGTGGCTTGGCCACCCAGAAAGGCAGCCTGGCACAGCACATGAATGTTTTCAGTGATGCTTCAGCAATTGTTTTCTGATGTCAGTAGAAAGCTTTGGTTGGAAACCACAGTTTCACCAGGGTAAGCAGGACATACACCACAGTACGTTGTATTCCACACCGTGAAATGAATGCACTTGCTGCGTGGGAGCAGCCTGAGTGAGCCAAAAAGGGAAAGCCCTACCTAGAGCTATGTCATTCACCTTAGTCATGAACAGTGACCCACTGAAATTAGGTGGAATTACTTAAAATTATTACTTTTCCACTCCCCCACTAAGGTACCTAAACTTATTTTACCTCATCTCAACAGAAAAAAAAAATTGGACTTAAGCCACTCTACTGAATCCAATGCTATTAAAGGCTGAAAAAGAAGGAACATCCCTATTTTAAAGTATCTCTCTGCCAAATTTTTCACTTATTTGGAAAAAACCTCACTGAAATCACAAATCCTGATGTACAAAACTTTTGCTGTACAAGTATATATTTCTTTGGAACATCATCAAGCTGAAAAAAAACTTAAACCCCCCTCCTCAGCTGTCTGAAACACCACTCCATTCCTTATTCTTACTTGAGAAGTAAGACAAATGATTGTGATGAACACACATCAAGATCAAGTTCTATTTATCCTCAACATTTATAAATTCAAAACCACACTCCGATACATCCCTGTTCCCTCTCTGCTTCACAGCATCCCTGCTTGAAACCTGCAGCTCCTGAGACTCCCAAGTGTCAGGCTACAGTGTGCTGATCTTCGTGTGACATTATGAAATGGAAAAACTTGGCAGGGAGAAGAGAAAAATTTTTCCTCTAAATGATGCTAAACTTTGAGTCCACCTCCAGTTACACTGCATTCATATTCATAAGTACAAAGCTCACTGTTTTATCCCAGAGTACTTGCATACGTTCACTTCAGCCAATTTTACTTTATAGTCCGGAAACGAGAGGCCAAGCAGCACATGTAATGTTTGCTCTGCTGTCTAGTCTACCAGTTAATGTTTTGTACTGGAGAAGAGGAACTGAATACAGATTTTTTTATACCATGCTGTGATGCATTCACATCCCCAGCTCCCAGGGAAATCCAGCGAGCCGGCTGGGGCAACGAAGTACGAGGGACACACAACATCGCTTCTGCATTTGAAATCTATGCTGCCAAAGAGGTAACAGGAGAGAAAAACCAGTCTGAAAGTCATTTATAAACTATCTTCAGGGTCAGAATCAAGATTCACATGGAGGGAAAGACTTTGATTACCCCTCCACAAAGCTGCAGCACCACAGGATGTAACGCTTAGTGAAGCAGTCAGTCATCCACAGGGGATAAGGAGGCATTCCTCTGAAAGCTTTAACTGCACACTGTCACCGAAGCGACCCCTGCAGAAGGTGCACATGTCCCACACAGATATTTGGTTGAAGTTTTCTTACAGCAATGTAGTGGCAAAACCCAAATTCTGATCAGATTGAAAGTCACACTGATAGCAAATGCTGACTTGTCAGGGTACCACCACACACTTAAAACACTCCTTCTCTTTACCCCGTTACTTCCCTACCAGGTCTAGTAGACTAAGTGAACAGAAATTGCAATTACAGCACATCCAAATAAGTGGTTCAAGGACTCATCATATGAGATTGGGAGAGAGCTGTCTTAGGAAAACACTGCACCCTTCAAAGCATAAAATACTTTACCTCAAGGGGGCCTACAAGAAAGATGGGGAGAGGCTGTTCAGTAGGGCCTGTTGTGACAGGACAAGGGCTGATGGTTTTAAAACAGAGGGAGGGAGATTTAGATTGGATATTAGGAAAAAGTTCTTTACTGTGAGAGTGGTGGAGCACTGGAACAGGTTGCCCAGGGAGGTGGTGGATGCCCCATCCCTGGAGAAGTTCAAGGCCAGGTTGGATGAGGCCCTGAGCAACCTGATATAGTTGGGGGGTGTCCCTGCTTCTTGCAGGGGTGTTGGACTAGATGACCTCTGGGAGTCGCTTCTAACCCTAATCATTCTATGATTCTATGATTCATACTGCTGAGTTCACAATATCTATTCTGTATCACAAGATATTTTTGCCCCTGGTGGCTCTGTAAAATACCACAAATGAATACCAATATGATTTGTTTAAAAATTAGGCAAGTCATCCTGGTCTCTCTGAAAATCAGGGAAAACATTTCTATGCTTCTAAGTCATGACAGATTAGGCTCTGTATCTGATGGGGTATTAAAATTTTCATCTCCACTTTTTAAAAATGCACTCAAACACCAAGTATCACATGCACATGGTGTAAAACCATGCTTCAAGTTTAAAATGGATGCTGGATAGTACTTGCTGAGAAACAGGCACTTGCCTACTGTGTCTGAAAGTCAGCACAGTCACAGACAGAAAAATCAGTCTGACAACTCACATCGAATTATCGTTTGTTACTTATTTTGTCTGTCAATCTTCATTGAGACTCTTTCATCTTCTCTTTCAAGGTCTGTCAAAAAAAAAATCTTTCTCTGAACCTTCAGTGACTATTGAGAAGCCTTAAACAAGCTGATATTGTATTTAATAGTTATTGTGTCCTCTGAATAGACCCTACACCAAATTGTAGCTTGTAGAAGACTAACGGATGTTTAAGCCACATCCTCCCCTAAAGAATGCCTTTGAGGACCACTTCATTGATAAGTTCTTTTACTACTTCTGCTATCAAAGGGATTCAGGTAGAAACTTGCAGAGTGATTAAGTATCAGAGAATAGATTTGACCAAGAGCCTTCATTATTAAAGGACACTTCTCCATTTCAGGTAACTGCAGATACATTTATTTGAATTATTTGGTGGTTCTGTAACCACATTATCCAATGATGAAAACTGCCAACTAAGTTCACCTACATTCTTTTTTCTCTTTCCAACCTTTCCACCAAGTAAGTCCCATCTTAAAATGCAGCAGCTTTGGGCAAATCCACAAATTTGGATTTGATTGAATTTGGAGAGGAAAGAAAAAGAGGATATGGGATTAATTCAGAGAACAACCAGTGTCATGTTTTTACTTAATTCTCTATCGAGGACAAACTGCACAAACAGATTTGAAGTCTCCACACCAGACTAAGCAGTGCCACGTCCTCAGGAACAGGTCCCTCTGAACACATCCACAGTGGTTTCCCACTTTACCATAAAGTAACTGCTCCATGTATTTACTTCCAGATGAGTCAGACACACAACTACAGAGTTAGATCTGTCCTTCACTTGCATTAAACATGACGATACACATGACAGCAAGTATCACAGAGCCTAAATGGTGAAAACACCCAATGCCTATTTAGCCCAACCACCCATGTGGTGTTGACAATGGGCCCTTATCTCTCATGTAACTGACACTACAGATTGATTCTTTGCCTCCTTTCTCTGATACAATAAGTACCTGGATTTCTTAATTTTTTCTTACGTAAGTCACCGCCTTGGACACACAAAGAAAGGAGATCCAACCCTAGACTTTCCAGCACAGGCACTCTGAATGGATTAGTGCTGTAGCCTCTTCAAACAGAATGAAGTGATAGAAGTTGCCTAGGGAAGTGCCCTATATCTGTGTGGAAATTAAAACAACCTCCTGAAAAAGAATAAAAAAAAAAAACCCAAAACCACAACAGTTTACAAAAACCTATACTGTTTGTCTGTTGGAAACAATGCTTTCAAGAATTCAATTACACATGCTACCAGAGAGCATAAAGCCACTTTCTCTCAAAAACATATGGCACACATAAGAAACACACCATATTACACTTAGATGGGTTTATTTTGTGGGTGAGCTCCTATAGCTAGCACCATGGATCACTGCTGGAGCTTGTACAGAGCTCTCAGTTTTTGATCCTAACCAGAAAACGTCTATGTGTCAACCACAGGATTCAACGCTCTGCAGATGATGCAAGGGTGCATCACCTCAAAGTTGCAAACCTTTGCTCACTCCACTGGAAGTGAACTAGTTCAAAATACATTGTCATATTAGGACAGTCACCTAAAAAACCACCACACTACTATGTGTCATCAATAATGCTAGAACTGGAACCTCATCTTTATGAATGTGTTTTACAGCTTGGATTATCACTCAAGCTACACAGACATTTCATCCTTTTGCAGTATTTTGGGTGATTTTCATCCAGACAAGCAGTGCCTGTTCCAACACTTTCAACACCGCAAATTGGACCCTCATCATCCTTGTTTAATGGCCTGTGTTCCCCTCCTTGCCACTTCAACATACAAGTTGCATGTACAATTTTATATGAGCTTCCATAACTTAAAGCAAACAAAAATTAATGTGATCAGTGTATAAATTATTTGAATACAAATAGGACAGTCTTCTTACTCAATCGCTTTCTGCAAGAAAAGAAATTTGAGACCTTCCGCTGGAGCAAGCTTTTCTGTCTCTTACAGAAGAAACTCTTACAGATATGGATAAACACATTTCAAGTAGGAAAAATGCAGGTCCAGTAGTTAAAGAGAAGTAATAAACTGATCAAAGAATTCATTATGCTGACGAAATGTCCTTCTCAAGTGAAACCGACAGAAAACATATCTAGAATAAGGAATATATTGACAATATTTAACAAAATCAGCTTCACATTGAGAATTTTTAGTTTCAAGCCATTCTTTTTTTCTCATTTTGCTAATGAACAGTTGTTTACTGTGTCTATGCTGATTAAAAAACCAGCACCGTTACGCTTGCAGTATTGTCCCAGCACTTATAAGATAGAAAGAGTAGAGTAGCACAAGAAAGGGTGATGGGCTGCATAATTATGCAGAGATGTCATATTAGCTACAGTAACCCCCAACTGCTTTATGATAAAGCTTCAAATGAGGTTAATAAATCAGCATTTTTTATTATTATTTCATTAGAAAGGATAATGAAATAAAGAAGCTTTAATTATACCCAGGAAAGATCTGAAGCTCAGTTTTACAACTGAATCCAGATGAATACAGAAGCAAATATTTGTCAATACTTTTCTGCATCCTTAAGTTTATTTACATTAATATTTCAGTCGACTATTGTGTTTATTTTATGGAACTATTCCAGCAAGAAGGGTGATGACAGAATGTTCATACGAGTATAAACTTTCAGATTAATTGCTTTCTACAAGTATTCTGACAATTCTAAGACAAAGATTCATTGAAACAGGAAACAAAATCTCCATGTGATTCCTGCATCCTATCAAAGAGCATCAATCTCAAATGGCAAGTATTTAAAATTAATTACAAACAAGCAATTTATGCCCCAAGAATTCTCCATACTGGCTGCTTGCTCCACATTGCCTGATGTCAAATAATAAATATATTTGAAGAAATCTTAAAGTCTTAGTGGAATTCAGTTTGAAAAAGCATTAAGTGATTTTCATTAGTGAACTATTAATATACATTTTGTCTTTCAACACTGTAGGTATTTCTGAAGCAGGGAAAGAAGCAGAAATGATTTCCAATAACCACAGCAATACTAACAGCTTAAGTTGTGGTGATGAGAAGTCAGTATGGATCCCCAGCATAAGCTACAAAGCAGTGAGGTTTACAAGTCCAGCAGGAAACAGATTGCTGAGGGAACACTTACCAGTAATCCAAGTACTATAAAAGACAAATTTCCCAAATACAGGTAAAAAACAGTAGAAGCATGACAATGGTAGTACAGTTTTCTTACCTGCCCTTCTAAAAAGTTATCTTCAGTGCAGTTGGAAGCTTCCAGCTAGATGGGGAACTTCCTAATTCTTCCTTTTTTCTCTCTTACAGTAAACCCAGGATATCCCTGCTCTACTCCATCCCTTTTGTCATCAGACTGTAACTGATCTCTATCTTTTCCAAACTAGGACATAGTACCTCTTATAAACTCATAGTTTTCTTCTGACAATAAAGTATTAACTGCACCTCTTAACAGTTACCTAGACTTTTCTCACAACACTTGAGCCAAGCTTGGATTTCACTATAAAGCATCCCATGTAGCTTTTTCTGGGGAAAGGGAGGGCTCAGGTTTCTTCACTCATGCATTATCATTCACTTTTTATCTTTACTCACCCTGAAGGCTTAGGAAGGATTTCTGCTGATCCAAACACATTCTGGCCATCAAAGATTTGGGTGTAGCCATGAAATCTCTCTACAAAGAAAGGAAAACAGAAAAGGAATTTGCTGTAAATACAGGCATACTTGTTAGTTTAGAGTCCAGGTCTACAAACATCAGGCAGGCTGGTCTTGTTTGTCTCTGACAGCTATTGGTAGAAGAGCACAAAGACAACACCTTGAAGCAATATCCTTGGACCATTGCTGCCTTTGCTGTTGTCCGTACAGCTATGAGCCGTCGGACAGCGCAGCATCGCCGGGTACAGAGCACAGGGGCAGAGTGTAAGGGCTGATTTCTCACCTTTTATGTAAGGGTTAGTATTTTCAGACCCTTCACCCAAGCGTGAGCACTTCAGTAAGACACATCACTGTTTAATCCTTGCACCCACCAACTTTATCTTGTTGCAGACCAGAATTTGTCATTTTCCCCACTGAAACAAAACCCTTTGCACAAGTTACTTGAACTGCAGCAAGTCCAATAGCAGACAGCACCTGCAGTCTGTAAGGTGCATCGGCGCTTTTTTTTTGTTACAATTAAGAAAATCTGGTTATTCCTTTGACTTTTGAGGGTTTCCTGCAAGTTTCCTTCACTTGTATTTTTTTATAATATATTTTTTGTAAAATACACATTGCTTTAATACGTTAGGCAACACATTTCTCACCCAGAGTGGAAACATCAAAGCTCTGACGTGTGATTAGTTTCCACAGTTCTATAAACTTGAACACTCTGATTACATTAAGGACTGTTTTAACATCTTGAGGGAGAACTTCCCAATGTCCCAATGTGATGGGAAATCAGGATGAAAACTGAAATATTGGAAACACTAGCTCCTTAACCAGTTATTTCACTGCAAACTTTGATTTCCAGTCCAGTGCCTCACAATGCAGCATTAAATTCTTGCCTCCGTGTTGCACAGGTATCGAGGGAGGTAAAAGAATGCAAAATAAGAGTAACAAAACCAGTATCTTATAGTGAGTTAACTCCAAAATGGATAAATAGGATAAACCTGGGTTCTGGTACAGACCTTAATTTTTCTGCTACAAGAGATTAGAAAAAGCCAATGTCTTCTAATTCTTTTAAAATCTTTTCACATCTGTGTGTTGAGTTATACTGCATTAAGCAGAAATATCATCTAACACAGCATTTGGCATTGCTATTGTAAATACACCTCATAGATAAATACACCCCCTAGATAAATACCACAAAGCCTCAAATTAAATATTGATTTTGTAAATTAATATTGCCATTTGCTAATCAGTAACCATTGCTCTCAAAGAGCAGAAGCACAAAGGAAGAGCACCTCACTTTCCAAACATCTCTAGCATCCAGCCCTTTTCATGGTTAAAGAGAAACTCCCAAGCACTCCCTCACCACCAGCCGAGGCTAACAGATCTTTAACAGACTACACTGGATATTTTAAAATTAGTTACTTTTTTTTTTTAAATATACCCTGGAACTTTGGAAACAAACACAAAAATTCCTGTTAACGGCCCGCTACATTTCAAGACTGAATGACAAGACAGTCACTTTTGCAGTCAGCATTTTTTTGGTGATTCTGCAGCTAAACTTTAAAAAAACAAAACAAAAAATTTCTAGACAGCTTGACTGCCATCAAGCAGCCTCTCCCTGCTCTGAACAAGACAACAGGATGACGACTGCTTTTGTGTACATGACCAAATAAGGGCTGAAAACAATAAAACAATCATTCAAGGTGCACTTCAAAATAAGGATAATCATGGAAAATATTAAGCTTTCCCAAGCACTGTACGTGTTGGCATTTGAACTACACCTCACATACATTCAGGTGGCTTTGAATTATACCAACAAGTTTCAACTCCTACAGCTATAGAGTGGGAATGTCATTTTGATGCAGCGTTAGGTCAGGGCTGACTACTGCTTGGAGGAAAACCACAAAAACTACACTGAAATCTACTTTAAATTGTCTTCTTTCCCTTTAGAATATAGGCTTTATTTATAACCAATACAGTCCATTTAGGAATAGGGGAAAAATACTTTAATATTTATATAGATTTAATGAATCTCAAGAGATCTGTATGATTCAACACAAGAAACAAAAAGCCAGACACTTTTGCTTACCCCAGACATTTGTGGCAAAGGCTTTTAAACAGAGCCCTACAAAAGTTAGAAAAAAACCCAAAACAAACAAACTACCTAAAGCAAGCAAGACTTCAGACACACCAAAACCAATTAATGCTTTTCTTTCATTAACTATTCAAATATGCAGTCAATCAATACTGTGAATGGTACCTGCAATGTACCTTAAAACCTACAACGAAATTACTTTGAGACCACCTAATTCTGAACCTAGTTGCAATTTGTATTAGGAAAACAGGTACTGGGAGAAATAGAAATTATTAGTGTCAGAGTGCTATTGGCTACTTTTTTTTTTTTAAATAAGATAAAATGAAAATATCAATGCATGACTGGAATCCCGAGGCATCACTTGCCTTGGTTCAGACTCGAAGGCATTCTCAGGTTAAATCTGCAATGATTTACTCTTGATGATCTGGTCTTTTGAGCTTCACTTCATTTATTCCAATTGCATTGGCATAGAAAAAGATATTTGTATTTGGCTCAAATACAAAGCCCATGCCTGGACTTCAGTTGTCAATCTCATTTCTTCAGCCAAATTTGTTGGAAAGAATTTCAAAGTGGGTCAAGAAAACACAGGACTAGCCTGGCAGTAGAGCATTGCAGTCCCTTTGAAGTTCTATCGGATTTGAGTACGCTGACTGGGGCTCTCGGCTGGATAGGACGGCTGTGCTCAAACCTCCGCGTCTGTGCCAGATTCAGCAGAACCTGTTCTCAGCTACTCAAGTTGGACTTGAAAGCTTCCCTTTGTATTCCTCAGCAAATGAAAAGGATCTCCAGAAGCTGTTATGAAGCACTTTTTGGTCATGTTTTCTACTGTGCCCACACCACCTCCTTTTTTTCTTCCATTTTCTTTTTAGTATCAAAATGATCTTCATTACCGTGCTAATGACAAGTATCTAAATTGATAGTTTACACAGCCACATTTAGTAGTGTGTATGGGCATTCTGAACAGACATTATCAATAATCTTAATTGGTCTCGAATTTTACTAAATTATTTTCAGTTGCATGTATTTGAGGCACACATTTCTGTCATCAGAAGTAAACTTGTTTGTGACTAAAATGTAAATATCCTCTTCAGACAGGAAGCCATAATCCTTTAAATCAAATAAATATTTGATCCCCACGGTCTGTCTCTGCTTGCAATTATTAATCCCTTGGCAAAACACCCAGCCAGCTAACACCCCGATACACGTGACAGAGGCTGAAATTTGACTTACACATTTAACTTCAGTGTCTGAGGTCTCGAGTTCGGCTGCCTCGGCATGCTGTAGCCAAAGCTTTCCAAGGCACTAAAAGAAATGCAGCTAAACGTTTGCTGTGTGTGTGTGAAGTGGATCTGGAAACAAGCTGCAGCTCCTTTTCACTTGAATTATGTTGCCTTGGCAAAAGCAGCCCCTTTTAAAATGATTCTTAAATCAGAAACTCTTACAGCATTGCTGCATCATCAGTTAAGTCAGTCCAAAGATTACACATCACCCGAGTGGCAGCAGAGGATCCCAACACCAGTGAAAGAACAGCTCCTTCAATGGGATGCGGTAGAGATGGATCCCAAAGTACAACTGCAGAGACAGAAGGGGTGTGAGCCTAACGGCACCGAGTCAGCCCTCACTGACCACTTTCACGACACCAGAAGAGGTTGTGCCACAGGGTTCACATCTATCTGAAGGAGAAGCACAGCTCTCAGAGCAGGTGGGTCCAGACACAGATTTAGAATGAAACAGCAACACCAGCAGTTTTTGCAAACAAGTTGGCACAAGGGCAGAGAGTGAGATATGAAACACGCTAGCAGAGATCTCTCTCTGGTGCCTTTCCTTCTGGCATGCCAGGGAGTTACTCCCCCAGTCTATCTCCCTCTCATACTCCCTAATGCTTCTCAGTCTCTCCACCTCCTCTTTGAGCTCCACCACCATGGCAAGCTTAATACAAAGCCCAAGAATCCTGCTAAGCGACAACCTACTGACATAAACAGTGTCAACAGCTCTGTATTCAGCACAAAGAATAAAGAAAACAAAAATCAACTATTTGAATACTGATTTCATATATTACTCCAGTGCAATACAAGCAGCCTAAGACTACTTCAAATGGCATATCCAGTGGGAGCTACTGACCAAGACTTAGGAAGGACCATGTCTCTCAGTTTTGCTAAAATCATCTCTCTTGAAAAATTAAGACATTAAAATGAGGTTTTGCTTCTATCACTAGAGAGGGATGGGGAAAAAGGTTTCTGATTTCAATTATATTTATACAGCCAAGAAATTATCTTCAAACCTGTCAAAATCTGTACAATTAATTTATACACTGATCAGAACTCAAGTACATATTCCATCATTTCAGATCCAAAGACCAGAGTCTTAATCAATGCAAAATATTTTTCCCCATAATGTTATCATATTTATGCATATAAATAATTCAGATCATAATCTCACTTTGCCAAATACTTTGCCTTCCTATGACCACACATGCAGTTAAAGAAAATGTCCAAATGTTCCCCTCAAGAAGGGGTACTTGGCTCCTTCCTCCTTGGCACCCCACTCCCAAATGCTCAGCCACAGAGGAAAAGCATCGTACCTTGCCTCACTAAAGCATCTCATCTTATTATGTCAGAGACTCAAAAACTTGAATATCCATTTTATTTTGAAAGAGTAGAATAGTAATTTAGTGTTAGAACTGTCCTACCTCTGACAGGAACAGCCGAAAGAAGTTCTACAACTAAAAAGATGTTTAATATGTGTTCATCCTTAAATTTTTAAGGAAATAAAGGACTATGATACCGGTTATTTATAATGGACTTCTTCCACACATTACAGTGATCTCAGTGTGCATTACAAATACTATTTTTTTAGGTATGATAACAATAGACGTCTTTGTGCCGTTTTACAGAGGTGCAAGTTGATGTCAGTTTTACTCAAAGCAGTATCAGTAAGCCAACCTGTAAGCTAAATGTAGGTTCAATAGGTCACACCAATCAGATGTTATTTTTATTTTTTCATTCTGCTTGGATAATCAGATTACACCTGCGTTTCAGTCTCTTGCAATTTCATTAGGCAAAGCCTTCATTCATTCAACCCACTTGCACAATTATGGCAGATAGTTGAGGGATGTAGACAAAGAGGAAGAAGAAATCAAAGCTGACATGATGCACAAAACCATCTGAATTAACATTTTCTCTTTGTCCAAGGGCTCCTTCTCCACCTGCTCTCCCTCTCCTCCCCTTGGGCATCCATCTAAGCAGAACACTCCCAGGTGCTGACAGGTTGGCAGATCCCTGTCCTTCTTTAAGAGCTGTAAACATCCAGGCTTTTTTTAGCATCCATAACCACCAGTTGGAAGCAGCTTTAAAGCACTGCCGTTGGTGATGCGGTCTGAGGTCACTGGCCACAGTGCAGCCTTTCAGAACCAGTACTGCATGCGTGTCGGGTGGGTTTGCCAAGGGCAGAGGAACCTCCTCAACCCACAGTAGTTCAGATTCCAGTTTGAAAACTTGGGCAAGTCCAGAAAACAGGGTCACTACTAAGTTAAAGTAGTGATTGTAATACATGTATTTCTGCTATTTTTGCTTATCTGGATGTAAGGGGAAACCTGTTTTTCAACAGACAATTCAATATTCAATGGCAAACCCAGCATGCAAAAACCTCTCAGTCTCGTTTCTAGTGTACTCTTTGTTTGTAAGCAAGAGGCAGACAAGTATGAGTGAGAGAGAAGGCAGCATAAAGCATTCAAGTAATTACTTATAAGGTGTGTTACAGAGGTCTCGAGGGGTGTTCCTTATTGACACAACAGCTACTTAAAAGCCATGTTTGGATAAAGCACCCGATACAACACCATTTCTAACCATCGCCCGCAAACTAAGCGCACTAAGCAATATTACAGAGAAGCTTCTCGCTGCATTTAACACTATTTCTTAAAAGTATTCCAGCAGCAAACGGGAACCTCCCCCAAAGTTAGCCACATCTGATTTCTAAGAAATTCACACAGAGAAAACAATGGTTTCAGACATTTTTAGATGTCAGATCAATTAAAATTCCTCACACAGACAGACATGGATTAAAACTCACAAGCTGTAAGCTCTGCGTGGCACAGCCTGCAATACAAGCACCTGAAATTCAATAAAATGAGCAAATGACTACCAATACCTCACAATTGGAAGGAGAGAAACCAAGTCACAACTTGAGCAGAGCACACCTCAGCACCATCCCCAGGCAGGCATTAACCCAGCCACATAGGCTGGAAGTTTCCACATTCAACTACATGGCACCAACACTGTGCAGTACAAATGGAAACAACACAGAGCAAGAGTGTACGGATACTCCTGGGCACATTATGGTACAGCAAGGAACTTTACATCACAAATAGAGAAAAAATAATACAAGAGGCAAGTGCCTGGGTTTGTTTAGTACCTGAAGATAACTATCATAGTTATATACAATGCCTATACAGATAGCTATAGCTCAATCACTCGTACTGGGGCTGCTGCAACAACAATTTATACAGTGATATATATTCATTTATAGAATGAGTATGTACAATTTCCCACTTACGAGATCTGTGACTTCGGTGCTATAGGCAGTCTGTTGTAGCCAATAAGAAAATCCTTCATTGTGTGGCAGTACTGAGCCAAGACCTCTGAATATATGACCTCAAGAGGGCTGGGAGAGTTAAAGCCTATGGAGGTGCTGGGTTTTGCCGTATACAAGGAGAGCCACAAAACAGTGCTCCATGGCTGCTAGGACATCCCATTCCCTTTGAGCATCACCAGCACACCCTCTGACATTTCACAGTATGCCTGTGTTTTTAACTCTGAAGCATGCAGGCTCTTCTCAGGGATGGCCAGTGATAGAACAAGGACAAATGGTCCCAAACTGGAACATAGAAAGTTACATCGGAATATAAGGAGGAACTTTTCCACTGTGAGGGTGACTGATTACCAGAACAGGCTGCCCAGAGAAGTTGTTCCTATGTGATCTACTCTAGATGGTCCTGCTCGAGCAGGGGGGTTGGACTTCGTGATCTTTCGAGGTCTCTTCCAGCTCCTAATATTCTGTGATTCTGTGAACATATGCCCTATGCTTGCAAAAGGCTACCTCTGCCACTCAGTGAAACCACACTTTGTGCCTGTTTCCATCTTCCTGTTCCCACCCTACTAGACCTTCAGGATGCTTTACAAGTCAGATGTTCAGATGAAGGCACAGAGCTAGGATGTAAGCTAAAATAAGCTTTCCTCTTTCAGTAGAGAGAAGTCTCAGCAAGCATCGGATGAAAGAGAGGTACTGGAGGCATTTATGAAGGGTCCCTATTTGAATAAGACTGCTGAATCAAAGCTCAGCAGCTCTTTGAACACCTCATGTTGGAGGAAATTACTGCCAGAAAGCTTCTCAGACTTTTTAATCACAGTTTGGTCAGATCCTGAAACACTTTTAAAATTTTTTTAACTGAAGCAATTCATAACTGACTCCATCTCTTGGGACTTGCTGAAACCAAATGTAGCTGTAGTTCAGCTCTGCCCGAGTTATATCCAAGTTGTATCCAATACATCAGTAAGATAACAGGACAACCAGCATTTAACTCTAGAATTCAGAATATTAAAAAAAATAAAATCAAACACTCCATTATATATTATTATTATCTGTTTGAAATGAAAACCTCAGCTGGCAAAACACAGTTTGGGGACTTGTTTCCCAAACATCTCAGAACACAAAGATTTCTTGTGATGCTTAATGAAACTAATGACAGCTCACATCATTTACATAATGCTTATAACTCAACCAGAACTACATAAACACTGACAGAAGTGCACCATGCTATAACAGCAAGAGCCCTCCAGCACTCTTGCAATCCTTCAAGAGGAAATAAAATTTGGTTTAGAATCTCTAAATGTTTCAAAATTTTTTTCCAATGTTCATTTTCTGTTTTACTCTATGCCTCAGGTCCATCTATTTTTTTTTTTATTATTTTTTAAGACTGGATTGTCAAATAACAAAACAATACTTACATGGATCTAAAACTAAATTTCTTATTTCTTAAAATTACACAAAAAGGAGTACAATGATCTGCCTGACACCAATAAAGGTTTTTGGGTTCTTTTAAATAATTAAAGCAATACTGACAAATTAAACATGAAAAAAATAAATTCAAAAAGAACTGAAAGGACTATATTTTAGGGCACAATTAAGTGCTTGTGCATTCAAAAATACTTCTTCAGTTCTTGGGTCTTGCGACTGCATCTTCAGCATTTCAAGTCTCAGGAATCTGCTGTCCTTCAGCACAGATCCTTACAGCGCTGTAACCTTAAGCTTAATTACCTTTTGTTCTTGATATCAAGATACCAAGCTTTTTTTTTTTTTTTTTAAAAAAAAAAAGATAAGCAAGCAAGAATGTATGAGGAAAGGAAAGGTTTCATTTTATTAGGGTTATATGAAAATCAGTGATCTCCATGAGATCACTAAAATAAATGAGGGCAACTCTGAACAGTTATTTCAGGGGGGTTCCCCTCATACTTCTTATAGAAGATTTAACTGTAAATCCACAGTGGAAATCACCTTACAACTCATGCCTCTCTTCACCATGTGCAACCAGAGTATCAGACTCATCTGTTCAACTCCAAAAATCATGTCCTTGCTGCTTTTGTAAGAAATTAAAGAAGCTGCCCTTGGACATATTGACAGGCACGTGTAACATCAGTGAGCTCATCTCTATAGGCTTATGTACATCCTGACAGCAACAGCACTGAAATTTTTGAATAAGCAGCAGGGTTTTTAAAAGGATACAAACTTTTTCACAAAATCCACATTAAGGAAAAAAAAACCCAACCAGCATTAGTAGCAGACCAGGCTAGAGAAATGCATTCACATTAGACACTCACACTGCTCTCTTAAAAACTGAACCGGGCGATTTAGCACTTCCACATGTGCAACAGCATTACTTTTACTTTATTTCCATCATTTTTGCTTCTTTCAATCTTCTTTTCATATAAGAAGCTTAAAGGCTTTGGACTTTGGCTTCTTCTGACCCAAATTTATGATGCTTCATAAAGTATTTCATTGGGAGACACTAAAGAAAAGGTAACTCTTTAGAGCATCAGAGGTTCAGGTGAAAATTTAAGATCCGATCCTTCTAATGTTTTGAGGAAAACGGCATAGCTGGAAATACATTGAAATGAAATATATCATTGCTTTTCACACTTTACAGTCACATCAAGATGATTTGCAAAAAACTCAGATATACATAGCAAAGGAAAAAAAGAGATCTTTATTTCAGAATTTTCTTTCTAAAAAAGGAAGCAGGAGTATGAGATGGTGTTAAATATTGTTGACTACAGCAGTGTCCGAGATGACAAACTGTCATCCCTTCTACCCCCAGTTCACCTATGACCTTACAATGCTAAGGTAATGCCCTAATGCACATCACAGTAGGAACCAAACAATGTGGTACAGCAAGTCTGGTTTCCCTCACTATACCAACACAGTTCAGGAACATGTTGCATTTCTGGAAAATGCCTTTCCATGAGCAGTCAGATATTCTTAGAGAGTTGACCCAGCACAATGGCTTTGGGAGTGGAAGAGTCTGAGAGGAGCACAGGGAATCTCTAGGTCTTACAATTGATTCACAGTACTAATCAATAAGCTGCCCTTAATAACCAAGCATTTTACATGACTTTTGGTAGCCAAGGCCACCTACAGGTTGTTTCAACAATAACCATACCTTGCATATCTTGTTCTCAGTTAGATCAGAAGCTTCCCAAACAAGAAATGGTTCATACTGCTAATATGCTGAGCCAGGCACTACCTCAGCTGCTTTTGAGGTGCAAGGTAGCCAGAGGATCCAACCCATCAAGAAAGAAAACAGTCCACACAGGAAAAAGATTCAAGACCAGTCTGGATGCGTTCCTATGTCATTTAACCTAGGTGATCCTACTCAGGCAGGGGGTTGAACTAGATGATCTTTTGAGGTCCCTTTCAACTCCTAACTTTCTGTGATTCCATGATTATAATTACATGTGATATATTCAAGCTTCACTAATTCTCAGCTACTGCGGTAACTACACCAAGTAGGAAGAGCTGGCACCAACTACCACAGCACAAGACTTGTGCCTTTCATCTACTTGTGCTTTGAGAAGCGCTTTGTCTAAACAACATGCTGCAAACACACAAAACACTTTTTAAGTTCTACTCTCTAAGCAACATAAACATAGTTGCTTAGCTGCTTGCCCATCGACACAGTATCTCTTGGTGATCCACAGCAAAATACTAGGTCAAGTTCACTGAACCAAGTTAATTTCCTTTCCTTAACATGGAAAATGGGACAGTAAAGACAACAGTTGCACTGCTCATGGTACCACTTCTATAGTATAAAGCTATAGTAAGGCTATACAATGGGGTGAGGTGCAGAACCAGCAATGTAGAATTGCTTTGAATGAGACAAGTTCCTACCCAAACCAAACCTGAACACTGAAGTCTGTCAAGCACAACCTGCAAGTTGCCCTTCTAGCAATTCATTTCCCACTAGAGGAGATCTGCCCAGCAGTTTTATTCACAAAGAAACAAGTGCTTGCCTCAACTGGACCCTCCATTTACCTGTGCATAGGAAGGGTGTTTTAAAACAGTGTCCATTAGAAATAAGCAAGTTTAACACTTGCATTCACTCTGTTATTACCTATTTCACGTTTCTGTAATTCCACTCCTACTCACTCAATTCTGCAGTTACTGCTTTCAGGACCTTCATTTTTTGCACACAAAAATACAGCTTCTGCTATAAAAAGGTTTCTTCCCGTATCAGTCATCAGAGCTGCTTTGAATTTTTTTCGCCCAAAAGATCTTCCTTATTCTTTGTTTCTATTAGAAAAATAATTGAAAGTTACTAACAGAAGACAAAGTCACCAGAGTATCTTAAAAAAAAAAAAAAGATGAGATTATTAGGAATTGCAAGAGCCCCATGCAAAATGAATTGAAGCTCTACTTGCCTTTTTGCTGATTGTCTTGCCATGCAATTAGGGTAACATGAAAGACAGGCGGGCTGTGAATCATAGCAAAGAGTGAAGAAGAAAACCCACCAGTTTTAAATTAACTTTAAAACCTTCCATGAAAGACAATTTAACTGATGTCCAGGGTAATTTGTGAAAGCAGTTTAAAATTTTTTTAAAAGAAAATTACATCTTAGGAAAAGGACAGCAACGAACAGCATTTTTCTGACATATTGCATATGTTTCAACTGATCTTGTAGATAATATTCAACTATATGCTAGAAACTAAGAAAAACAGAAGTGACATGCTAGAAGCACAACAGAAGCAGAACAGAAGCTATCTAAAGAAAATTGAGCATAGGCAGTCATAAGGGAGACCGAGACATCTTTTAATGCTAAACAAAGAACAGACTGCCTGAACACTGAATGCAATTAGGGTTTTTTCCTTCCCTTCTCCCACCCTTCCAAAAAAAAAAAAAAAAAAAAACCCACAAAAAAACCCACAAAAAAGGCAGAAAGTTGAGGAAGTTTTGAAATTACTAAAATCAATCAAATAGAAAGAAAACCCAACACAGATGAAACTCCACTAAAGAAAGGCTGGTTACAACTCATATACATCACCTAGAGGGTTGAGGGTGTGGGACCAAAATCCAAGAGAGAAAACACTCTGTAAAATTCCAGAAAGTAATACATCAGCAGCATCCAGAATATTTTTAGAAGGAAATATCTTCTATTAGTAGGTCAAAACTCCAGCACAAATGGTGATGAGATAACTACGGTTATTTTTCTGTCTGGGGTGATGAGGGAACAATAACTGATGACAAGGATGGTATCTAGGAGAAAAGTTTTATTGGCAGCCATTCAGGAACATTTTTTTTCCAAGTGTGAAAAATGTCAATGCACAGCTAAAAATAATTAATTCCACAAAGCAAAAATAGGAAAGGTGTTTAAACAATTTTTAAATGGTGTCAAAAAAAAAGAATCAAGAATTCATAGTTAGTACTAAAAATATCAATAAAGTGAGAGTAAGAGAGCTCCATTTTATGATTAATTTTCATAGATACTCCATGCTGACTCCATAAACCAAAGCCAAACAGTCTGTCATCTCTGCCTATTTCATCTCTAATTTCAAGCAGCTTCGACATATAAGCATCACAGCACCTGATTTCTCTTTGCAAATAACATGTTTAGAAATGAATCCCGAGTTTCATCAATCAAGCTACAGTTTGGGTTACATTTCCTCATTCTGAAGGATGTATGACAAACAGATATATATTTCATTAACAGGAAAGGAAACCACCTTATGCCCCTTCAAAGCAACAGTAAGGAGATTAGAAAAAGACTCTACTGAAAAAAGTCTATTATAAAGTTCTCAAGCAAGAAGTGAAACCAGAAGTCAGTCTACCTTAGATATGTAACTTTTTGCCATATGTGACTTTTCAATCAGTTCCTTTTGTACAAAATAACCCTAAGTAGCTAAATCTTAAACATAATAGCTAAAGCTCAAAACCAGCTTTCTTCAATGATTCACCTCCATTTGCTTTTAAGAGGTAAGATTTAATACTTTAACCATGCACCAGAGACTTCCTTTCCTGATTTAGGCAAACACCCCTTAAATCACAGAATCGGAGTATTAAGAGTTGGAAGGGACCTCAAGAGATCATCTAGGCCAACCCCCCTGCCCGTGCAGGATCACCTAGATTAAATCACACAGGAACATGTTCAGGCAGAGTTTGAATGTCTCCATAGGAGACTCCACAACTTCTCTGGGCAGCCTGTTCCAGAGCTCCGTCACCCTCACAGTGAAAATGTTTTTCCTTACACTCACATAGAACATCCTCTGCCTCAGCTTGGACCCATTTCCCCCTGTCCTATCACTGGCCATCACTGAGACGAGCCTGGATCCATCCTCCTGACACTCACCCTTTACATATTTATAGACATTAATGAGATCACCCCTCAGTCTCCTCCAAGCTGAAGAGACCCAGCTCCCTGTCCTCATAAGGAAGGTGTTCCACTCCAGCACAGGGCCACCTAGATGATGGACTCTCTCAAGGAGTTCTATATCCTTCTGGAACTGAGGTGCCCAGAACTGGACACAGTACCCTAGGTGTGGTCTCACCAGGGTAGAGGGGAAGAAGCACCTCTCTTGACCTACTAGCCAGCCCCCTTCTAATACACACCAGGATGTCATTGGCCTACTTGGCCACAAGGGCACACTGCTGGCTCACAGTCAACTAAATCAACTAAAAACAAACAAACAAAAAGACTGTAGCGTAGAAAGTATACATAAGAGGAAACTAGAGGAACTAAAGCTCCTAGTGATCAGCCCCATGCACCCAGGTGTTTTGGACAGCTTCTCCCCTTTTGGAGGCTGAGACAAGGGAATTGCAAAAGAATGGTAGGTAAGAGGTGTTGTGAGGTAAAAGGCATTAGTCTCAGCTAAACCTACTCTAGACAAACTAGTTATCACCACCTAACTCTGGCATCACCATCCCCTGGCTCAAAGATAGACACTCCACATTTGTCAGAAGAAGTAGAGATAGGTTAACAGCAGAATATAAAAAAAAAAAAATCAGAAGCTGAATTAAGAGCACCTTGTGAAAGTCAAGTGCTAAAATATTTTGGGTCGAGATAAGAGGCAGCAAAAATTAAAAAGGCAAATTAAAAAGAACACACGATACCAATCGCTGCCTAAGAAAGATAAAGGAAAAGCTATTTGGTGAGGAAACAAAAGTATTACATTTGAGGCATACTAGAGGCACACACTGGAACAGATGACATTTATTTTGGTCAGCTTACCAGGAAAGCAGCAGGTGATTATGACGGTGATTTGAATGTCACAGGAATTTGATGAGGCATACCTAGGAGGCTCAGCAAACACTGCAGAAAAGCAAGAAGAAAGGTGGCTCGGCCTCGTACAAGCTACACGTGATAGATTTTAAGCAAACAGATTATAAAACTTAGTGTTTTTCCCTGGGATTTGTTCTCAAGACACAGAGTCTATTACAATCTGTTTGCAGCCTCCCAAGCCATACAGAGCATAAGTTCATGGAGTCTGGTTCTCAATTTATTCCAGCCAAATGTCAGCCAGCAACGAAAACATTCTCTCTAGAGAGCAGCAGAGCTGCCCCAGGAAAGGAGAATTTGTATGAATAAGCGATTTGCCTCCAAACACTCTGATGCTCCGTACTCCTGTTATGTCCCTCGCCTTCCTCCTGAGGCAATGTATTTTTGGGAAGGCTCAATTTCAGATCTGCCAGCCAGACAAACCCACTGCTCCAAGGCTACAATCCCCTCTAAAGCTCTTCATCTGCTGTCTAACAGTCACTCACACATTTCAAACTCATTTCCAGCAACACAGTTATACAAGCTAGAACCAGTGAAGTCAGAGCACTGGTGTCATTGGGAACCCCGGGATGCAGCACAGAGGTGCTGAAAGACTCCCTGTGGTGGGTATTAGACCTTATGGAAGGTACAGCCCACAGTGCTGGGCTGGTGGCACGAATGGGAAGTGCTGACGGAACTCCAAAATTTGGCTTCACTGATGCAGCACAACACTGTCTGGAGATGGAAATCATGGAATTCAACTCAGCTCAAGTGCAAGAGTTCGGTTGCCACTGAAGAATCAAGGCCAATTCTGCTGCAATTATGAAAAAGGTACTTACAATTAAAACTAACTTCTTTCTTGGAAAAGTAAGGTTTTATGAACTTGATTTTCCAGTGAAAATGTGAATTTAAAAGGAAATTCCACCACCTCCGGAATGGCACTTTTTATTTCTCCGTATTAAATAAATTAATAAATTTTAAAACACTGATATTTTAAAATCCAATATAAAAAGCAATAAATTGCTGTGAAGTAAAATATGCACAACCACCATTAACATGCACTATCTCCTTCATAATATTTATCTGACATAAGCCTCTAGTTTTATTGAGAATGAATTTTAATATATGAATGCATTGAGTAAAAATAATTTTTGCATCTATTTCTTATGCTAAAGAATATGGGAACTCTAAGTATTGTTAAACTGAATTATTAGGGAAAAACAGCTGTCAAAGAGAGCCTGGATCTACACTGGGTACCAAGTGGTGAAAACGCAACTCCCCTGAAATGAGTTCTCCTCACTCAGCAGCCCCTGATGAAGCAGCACTACCCCCTACATACAGTCTAATGGGTGAGTTTGGCTCTGTGACTTAAGCCTCAAAGGATTTTCTAGTTGCCTTTTCAACCTCTAGTGACAGAATTTAGCTTTGCTTGTCTGGTTTGTGGTTGGTACAGTGGGTGCTTTTGGGTTTTTTTTCTCTGAGCTCTTCATTTTGGACACAGGTATTCATCATATATTAAAGAATTTGTTTCTACAGGACCATTTGAGCTATTCAGCTTTGGGTATGTAGGCATGCATGTGTACATCTAGCTCCCTTGCACATCTCTCACTGCGAGGCATGTGGCATGGGTGCAAGAGACCTGGGCAGGGCAAGAGATTCAAGAGAAGGTTAACTGCAAGATGCTGGCTCCAAAAAGATTTTGCCTTGCTCTGCTGACAACTCATCTTTTCAATTGCTTGGGAGCATTTTCATAGCGTTTGTTTATGCTTAGGTATGTGCCAATAGGGTCATAAGATGAACATGCTTCTCTCCACAGCTTTCCTAACGCCATATACCCTATGCATTCAATGGGTTAAAAAACCCCAACAAGCCACATTAAAATTGTACTTCAATTATTAATTAGTTCTTAAATGGAAAAGAAAATTATCCTTTCTGCATAAAGCACTTTGTAGATTACAAGAAAACTAGGAAGGTTACTCCTCTATTACTTGCCCTTGCATTGATTAAAGGCAGGCAACTTCTCATAAAGTAATACTATCCTTTAAGCAGTGCCATAAGGTTTTCTTGAGGATGATGTTTGCATCAGATGTTAGACTTCCCACAGTGCACCAAAAAGCAGCCTGATCACCCTTATTTTTCCCAGGGCAGAGGTACTACAGCCCACCTATATACCACGCTGTGCCCTGCCTCTCTACCTGCACTCTAAACCACAATGCACCTCCACGCTGCTGCATGACTATACCAAAAACTCATCTCTCCCAATACTCATGTTCTGCACTAGGTTCTTCTACCCCAGTAGTCTGTAAGAAGGGCATCTTCCCAGAGGTCACCAGTACATAAATAGCACAGTCAGACAGACAACAGATCTGGGAGGAGACAGACAAACCTATCCAACTTTTCTCTTATGCTTGATCAACAGAAAGCCTGGAGAAGTTCGTTAAGCTCTGAAGTGCCACCTCTTCAAACTACAGAGCAAGGTGGATAAATCTCAGTGATGGCAATCGGCAAAGGACATTCAAATCTTCCCAGTCCTTTCCAAACAATTCATACTCTCTCCAGGCAGATGTTACTGTGCCTGCCGAATGTTAACCAAGGTACCATATGCTGTGGCACTGTTGACAAAGCTTTGATTGCAGTAGAGAAAGCAAAAGAGCTGAGAAATGGGGAGGAAGAATACTTATGCCCCAACATACACCATATTTGTAGTAAACATTCCCCTTTTTTAAAGCCCCTGTCCAACACAGCAACCCTGTACACACCTATTAGAGACATTAAAACAGGTAACCCAAGTGCCACAACCCACTCACCACAACAACAAAAGATACAGAGCTCTATGTATCTGGATCAGCCCTTCTTTTTGATTTATTCCTGAAAACACAAAGTATTAAAAGCTAGTTTAAGCACAAAACCTTTATGAGGAATTAAAGATACGTGGAGTGGAATGAATAAAGGAAATCCTCACAGTTTATGTTGGGTGCTTTAAGAAAATGGTTTTCTGTTGGAAATTCTTTAAGAATAGTCTCCACAACTAGACTGGGGCAAGTTATTTGCAGGGGAGATTTATTCATCAAGTTCAGCATGCATTTGCCCCTAAATGAAAATGAGCTAAAAGAATTACATTACACAGAAATAGCTTTAGCTAATCCTTTATAATGCACCAGGGAAATATTCCAATTAATTTGCTTCTCCAAGTTTAAACATTGCATAGTGTAAATCATTTTATGATTGTCTGGAAATTTGTTGTAATGTTTGTTTACACCCAATAATGCACACTACAAAAAAAATGGAAGAATTTAGCAACAACATACCAAGGGGGCTTAGAAAAATACTGCAATTTCTTCAGTGTAAAATAAGAGACTTAAGTCATACAAGGAGTGATTATTATAAAATATTGGGAATATCTGAGGCATCTCTATGGAGAAGCTACAGCAGGGAAATGCCATGTAAGTTGTCTAATGGTTTTTTTTTTTTTTTTGAAATAGCACATCAGTACTCCATAGAGAAGCTGCTCTCTGGGCATCTGATGGAATTAGGATCCAACTACAGTAAATATCGCAATGGGAACCAGGTTTATACAGCAACGAGGATTTATCCCATGAAAAAAAACCCAGAAGCCAGACTGCCTTTATTTGACCATGAAAGGAAGAGGAGAAGCAAAGCACCTCCTTTTATGAAGTATTTGTATACCTGTGTAATCACCACCATCCACTCAGCTGCAAGAAATTCCCTAGTATGTGACATACACTAGTTTGTGCTAATGCTTAATGGAGATGATTGATGACTAGTTAAACCACGCCATCTTTAGAATAAGTACTGCTGCAAACAACTTACCAGCTGCAGCATCATCTATCAGCCCACATGACTTGGTATCAAAGGGGACTCATTAAAAGAATAAATACCTGAAGTCATACTGCCACTTCACCTCACTGAAAGAGGCTTCAGATATTTATTTCTGGCAATAGGCAATAGAGAAGCAAGACTTCTGTAGGAGTCACAGCTTTCTTCTGTAAACTCAAGTAGAAAGGTATGAGGATACCGACCATGGTCACCAGAAGTGCACTGAGATAGCCATCTTGGAGAAGAGTCAGGTACCATTTGCAGTTGAAAACTGAAGACAAAAAAAGAACTTGATAGTACCATATAAACTGAATTATAACCCTGAGCTTTTGCTTCTGCTCACCTCTGCACCAGTTTGGCATCTGAGCCACATTTCACAAAAGACCTGGTTAGGCTAAAACCATTGTTATAACACACCAGTAGAGAGCCCACAGGACAATACATGTTAAAAGAAATAATCTGTTCAGCCTCACATCTCTGTGAGTGCACCAGACATTGAGTTTCTAAAACACCTCTTGGATTACAGGGAGTATTAGAATCATTAGTGTTGACATCGTCATTCAAGGCCAAAGTACCTCCATTTATTGCTAAGTAACAGGCTCTTTCACACCTATATTTGTTAGATCTCATGACCAGCCTCTAGAAACATGAAATAATTTTCTAAGAAAAGTACAAACATTTTCCTCTTTTCATCTTCTTCCTTTCCCTCATATGTTCTGCTTGTATGCTTGAGATGCCAAAGCTAAATGAACTCCAAGTATAAAAATGTAAAGTCAGAAAATGAGGGCAGCTGTCAAGATATTAAAGACTTTACTAGTGACCTTTTGTTTTGCATATATCAACTTCTGATGTTGATGAAATACAATTTATTCCACACGGTATTTTCTTCTATGCCAAGTGTCACACAATGATTATGATGAAAGCAGAGGCTGAATATGTACTTATATTAATTAGCAATTATTAAGAGACAGGTCCTCATGATTACTGCTTCAGAGACATGAAAATGAATTCATCACTAAAAGACTGTTGCCACTGAGTGAATATCTTATCAGCTTTGGCAGATCAAAAAAGCAGATTCAATAAATGCGTAATCAAATGTTAAAGTGGGTCATTTGTATAAATTACTGAAGGACATCATCCCCTTCTGATTGAGATGCTCAGCTTTAAAGAGATTATTTACACAGCTTCACACAGCAGGCAAATCCTTTGTTACCAGGAGTCACACATGCAGAGGGAATAATTGTTAGTGGGGTTTGAAGAGATATTGAATCAAATACGATGATTCCACGCAAGGTTTCTGTAGTCTGCCTGATGGTTCAATCACACACACGCTAGAGCTTATGACAGGTTCAGATTTTAATGGAAAAGCTGCCTGATACACTCAAGTTTTGTTTTTTTTTTAATTTAAAAGAACAAAACACAATAAAAGAAACAAAACAACCCAACACCACTCAAACCACCACCTCACCAAAAATAACCCCACCAAACTGCAGAACCTCTCAGTAGGTTCAGAACCTCAGACATCTCAGAAGTCAGCCCAGGCTAGTCTAGATCACAAGCAATTTACATTGTGACACACTTGTGTTACATAGCACAACACAGCATTATTATTATTTTTAGAAACCCTCAAGACATCAGTAATGAGTGAACCCTAAATAACAGCAACAAAAAGCTTTATCGAAGACATATGGTTTGATATTTAGATACTTCTAAAATAGGGGGACTTCATAACTGAAAAAAAAAGCAATAACTCCCTGCTTAAGCATTTCATAGACAGGCAGCACAAAACAGATCGAGGAGTCGCTTGAGCATGATGCTAAAATGTGGGTTCTGAGGTAAGAATGCAAAACAGCCTAGATTCCACTGATAGGTGCCTGTATGTCACGTATAAGTCAAGAAAAGTTCTTAAGAGTGGTAGGAGGAGGCAAGGGAAAAGAACTTAATGCATGATCTTACACTTCCTGAACAATGCCTTACTGAAAACATTATTTAAAACAGACATACTTGTATCTTACTCATTCCTATTGCTTTCCACTCAGCTTTTCTGTTTTCTTTTTCTCAGTGTTTATCTTTTAAACCTCCTACCTATTCCCGAGATATTTTTTCTATCACAAATAACATGTGCATGTGCCAGTAACAACACGCTGAAGCAAAAATTGGTATCATCCATATTAAAGTTATCAAAAACAAATTCAATAAGCTGAAAATTGGTTGAAGTTGTGAAATTTAGCGAATACTTGAAAATTTCTTGAGCAGAGAATACTTATGTAAACTTCTACCTTCATCTGAGAACTCTTTTCATGGTTTGATACATTGCAACTTCAAATTTCTGTGAAGCTGATTTGCAACACAGTATTTCAATTCTAAATGGGAGGAAGGTGAGTTATATTAACATTTCAGTTAAACCAAAACAAAGAAGTTACTTTTAGAAAACTAGATAGTTAAAAAATTGATTAACTTAGAGATTTCAGACTGAAAAAGCAGGTTACAGCTAGAAACACTGGTCCCATTGGATTAGGTCTATGGGATAAGCTAATTTATTAAGGCAAGCTCTGAAGTCAGTGGAGACTGATGGATACCAGGTGGCAAATTGTTCAGTAGAGAATTGTTTAGGTAGACCAAATCAACCTCTTAAAATACCTCATTTTCTTGCTTAAATACAGAGGGAGTTCAGGGAAACTAATACAACTTCCAGACAGCTGAAATGAGATGAATACCATCCTAGCAGTATGATTTTTAAAGAATAACTAATCCCACTCTTCCTAAAACCCACAGGTCACTACAACTGATAACATAAAAAAATTTTAATAATGATAATTGATTGTCTTTTTCTGCAGAAATCCATGACAAGTGAAAGAGCAGTGTGTGCCATCACTAATCAAAGCAACCTCCACAGCCCCAAGACCATGGGCAATTTCTGGGTAACTAATGCAATACAAAAAGCAGTTTAATGACTCAGCTATTAGTAATTCATTATAAAGTTAGTCTTACTTTAACATTAAAGATGAGAGAAATTTTGTTTACTGCTACAGAAAAGCAGTAAAAAGTATTAGCCCACTAAAATCCCATTCGAGACATTCATGCACAGCAGAAAGCATTAACTGCACTAGTGTCTGATAACAGTTAAATTATGATAGTTACTGAATTCATAACAAAGACATTTCCAGAGGTAAACTCCTACCTGAAGTGTACATGGAAGATAATCACTACAGAAAGCCTTATTCCATCACCCCATCACAAAGCAGAGAAAAAGCACTGCTTTTAAAATATTCCCACTTTGCCAATTAGTCAATGGTTATTCAAGGTGGAAATTCAGTAGGTGCTCTCAACACCAAAATGTCATTCTTACATTTAAACAGATCTAATTAGAGTAACACAGAGAGGTTGTACTGCTTGCACTTAGTCCCTTATGCTAAGGCACAATGATCCTGGTAATTACTGGTACTAGTATTTTGAGTGCTTCTCATTAAGAGCCGCTAAACTGTTGTCCAAATAGCAACCCATTTTGACTATAGATCTGTCAAATTTGAAAGTTTCTTTGTAAGTGTCTATCATCCCATTTGCAACCTTGCTAGTTATGTTCCTTTTCTAACTAGAAGATATATACAAATTACAGTTGTGCCCTAAATTTGAGAGATACAACCAGACATATATGTATGTGGTAGTTTCACCCTGGCTGGAGGCCAGACTCCCACCAAAGCCGTTCTATCACTCCCCTGAGCTGGACAGGGGAGAAACTACATGCTGAGAGGCTCAGGAGTCAAGATAAGGACAGGGAGAGATCATTCTGCAATTAGCATCACAGGCAAAACCGACTCAACACAGAAGAAAAGCAAGAAAACTCTTTTAATTTATTACACTACAGAAACACACAGAAAACAGAGTCAGATAATGGGAAGTACAAACAGCTCTTAAAACACCACACACACACCCATCCCTCCCTTCTTTGAAGGATTCACTTTATTCATGATTTTCTCCTCCCTAGGATGGCACAGGGGAAAGGGGGGGAAATATGGAACAGAGGCTTCAGTCTTCAGTCAACTGACTGAAGACTCATGAGTTGTTCCCCTTCTTGGGGGGGGGCATTTCTCACACTCTTTCTCTGTGCCAGCACGGCGTGACACCCATGGGAGACAGTCCTCCATGACCCTCTCCACATGAGTCCTCTCCCACAGGGCCTTGGCTCTTCACCAACTGCCCCAGCGTGCATCACTGCTATAAATTCATAAAATGTCTCAATCCCAGACTGCTGACCCCAGCCTGGTCTCCCACAGAGTCACAAGCCCCCACCCCCCAGCAAACCTGCTCCCTAATGGCCTCAGTCTCTCTCTCTGCCTCNGTGTCTGCAAAGTTTCTGACATCTCACTCCCTTCTCTGGTGGAAAAATGCAGCTGTTTGCATTCTTCTAACTCTAAAAAGTGATTCCCAGGGGCCTGTGACAGGCGCTGATTGGCCCAGTCGGCCTTGTTGGCAACAGGGTTTGGAGTTTGGCCTTGGAGCCACAGCTGGTATCTGCTTTGTTGAACTCAAACTCTCTAGCTGCTTCTTAAAGAATCCATGTTGCAAACCCACAACAATATATATATGTACACATCTCATGTTGCACTAAAAAAAAGGAAAGAAAGTCTAGAAGCAGTTGACAATGCCTGGAATCACTGTGCACATTAAAAGGCCTTTGCTGCCAGAGCACAGATCTCTCTACTCAGACTGTTTGAAAGAGCTCTCTCCACATCCTCACCAGAACCTGTAACAACAGACACCTGAGTGAGCTTCTGGCACATTTTTTAAAGAAACAGTTACCTTCTCTGGTGCCAGGACAAGAGCCAGGAAAGGTACATCAGCTGCCTTTGCATTAGAATTCAAAACTCAGTTAATTCACATTTAAATACGTCAAAACTAACCACACCTGACAACAGTAAGTATTTTAAGATTATTCTGAATTAGCATCTAATGCTTTCTATTCTATGCCTGAAAACTAAAAATCACATTCAAACTTTGAAACACCACTGAAAACTGGACACTTTCTCCACTGCCTTTCACGAGATCTATATTAGACCTTTACATTTTTGGGCATTGCTCTTGGATACATTTCCACAAACACTATTGGAACAGGTTTTGCCTTATAAGCCTGTTATCAAGCCAAGATAAGAGCCCACAGTGAAATAGTCACACTGAGGAGTTTTGAACTCTTCATAATCACTTTTAATTGATTGTGTATTTCATCTTTCACATGGACAGTCCGTCAGTGAATGCTTATTAAAGCACAATATGGACACTACATATCCAAAACCTGACCCAGGTACCCCTTCCCAGATCAATGGCACGGACCAAGATGGTTGTGAATACTGAGCAGTTTGGCACAGTTTATCATGTGGGTATTTGAAGATGTTAATGTGCAACCTTTGGCAACCTTTGGCTTATAGGCTTGGAAATATTTTTCTGTAGGAAAAAGTTTATTAGTGAAGTGGCTACTCCCTAAATAATTTATTAGTTTGTTACAGTCATAAGTGATAAACAAGAGGCACCAAGTTCAGTAAGAATGGAGTAGTTTACGTTGCTTCTGCAGTCCACAGCACAAGAGATTGAGGATTTGCAGCAATACTTATGATACCACACACTCACTGATCCCTTACACTTCTAAACATAACAAAGAAAAAGAACAAGCTAATTTGTTTAGTAACACCCTCAGCACTACCACGCATGCTCTGTCACATGCAGCAGTTCAGATTTCCAGACAGAATTGGAAAAAAGCAATATTGATCTAAAACCAGAACGCTCATCGCAAGTATTGGAAACATCAGCTCTTTAGTAAAGTGATTAATCAGAAGCAGCGTGACTGCTGTAGCATAAGCATCTGGGAGATGTTGAACTTTCATTAACAACATTTGCATTTACAGACATTGCAGTATATATTGAAGGAACTGAAGTGCCGGCTGAGGATAGAAAAACACAATCACAAGCTTCAGAAAGCTGCATTTGGTCCTCAAAATGTCTTCCTAACAAAAATATTGTTGAAACACACATAAGAGATAGGGGGCTTGGAAAAGAAAGAAACACATATAGAATTAGGAAAGATGAACATATATACTGAAGGCAAATAAATTAACAGAAAATTTGAGACTCATCAGCTGCTGCATACACACCAAAATTTCTCGAAAAAGTATATTTCCCAGATAATATCCAGGAAATATTTTATACAGTAACCAGAAAAGTCATCATTACTTAACATCACATTAAGGAACCCTGCAGAGAATTGCAAAGGACAGGTTTCCAGCCCTTATAAAATTACACTGGAACTGAAAATACAATTTTACATTTAACAGAGACAGTCATCAAAATTTTCAAGGATTACCATGAGAAATTAAATGGCAAATTACAGAACTCCATAATAAAAAGTACCTCAAAGAAAGCAGCAAGCGAGCAGTTGTGTTTCTCTACTTCATCACAACTTCTCTATCAGGAAAATTAAGTTACGGGAGATTTGGGGAGGAATAAGGGCAAACTTTTAATTCCTAGAACAATGAACTGCAGATAATGCAGAAAAAAAATTTTGTAGTGTAAGTTTATAAAGCTGATTACATTTGGCACAATTTATCTTAACTCTGAAAACAATGTAGCATTAGCTATACACGAGAAAATTTACAGGGATAAAACTGTGACATCTGATGGACTTTGATATATATTCCATTAGGCTTCATGATTCAGTGAATCCTTTTTGTTTCAAATTCCATAAAGCCATTACATGTATTATAAGAGTACTTAGAATCCTCAAGTTGGTAGTACTTGAAAATTAATATGGCGATTATGTACAATACAGAAATAATGAACAACATGGAGAATTATTTTGGAATATAATTCCATAAAGCCACCCTCATTTTGGGATGTCAATACACTTCTCTGTTGAGATAAGCCAATATCTTAATTCTTGTGTTGGAGTATAACTGCCTGTGAGAGACATTTACATCACTACAATTATTCAGAAAAAAATTATTTTTTTTTTTACATTTGCACATGCAGACAAATTGATAAGCTCTCTACCTGATGGAAACATCTTGGATGCAGGCTGAACACAAGTTGTGTTCTCTTTATCTCATGGTTTGAGTGTGAAGGGCCATCAAAGCCTACCTAGTTCCACTCCCCTGCTATGGGCAAGGACACCCTCTACAAACCAGGTTACCCCAAAGCCCCATCCAACCTGGCCTTGAACCCTGCCAGGGATCCAGGGTCAGCTACAGCTTCTCTGGGCAAACTGTGCCAGAGCCTCACCACTCTCACAGGGAAGGATTTAGTCCTTATATATGATCTAAATCTCCCCTCCTTCAGCTTAAGGCCATTGCCCCTTGTCTGTCAATCTTGTAACCAGTCTCTCTCCAGCTTCACCAGGCTGCCATCACTTCTCAGATATGGATAGTAGCTTGGCAATCTAGCAACATCCACCCATGTCCACAGGACCTGCCAATGCAACTCATCAGATCCCATAGACTTGTGCACCTTCAGGTTCCTCAGATACTGTCAAACCTCCTTTTCTCCTTCAGTGGGTGGGTTCATTCCCCCAGGCCCTACTCTTTGCCTTCTACTCGTTCAGTTTAAGGCAATTTAGTTTTATAGAAGTGACTTCATCCTACCAAAACTTTAACTTGTTTCTAATTCACCGTTAAGTACTTTAAAGATTGCCTCATTAACTCTTAAGTGTCTCAGACATCTATCAGCACCATAATAACCAAACCAACAGTAGCTCTTAAGAAATAAGGAAACCATAATATACCACTTTCTAATCCCTCAATTTCAGCTGACATAATGAAAATAATTTACAGCTGAAGAAAATAACATTTGTTTGCGATTCAGCTGCTCAAGTAACTGGAAATGATATAGAGAGATATTAGTCCTTTAAACAAATTACTTTCAACACCATTTTCAGCCCTTGTAGCGTGAAGGCTCCGTATAGCTTCTGTGCAAGTATACTATGGTGTGATTTAGTCCTGACACTACAGAAGTATAGAAGTTTGCCTAATGTTCTTTATTAGAGATTAAGAAAGTTCTACAATGGTAGATCAGGTCTCAGGAGCAGAAGTCTAAAACTGTCTAATTTGAAAACAACCTCTAATAGACAAACAAAAATCTCCTTATTATGCAAAAATCACTTCTAAGGTTTCTTTCTGACAGACCTTCAAGCTGTTCATACAACTTACAATGTACTTTGAAGTTTACATCATCTGAATTTGAGACACTCCTATAAGAATTCTGCTTTCCAAGCAGACATGCTGTGTTACTTACAATTAAAAGCAAGTTTGAGGAAGAAGAACCAATACCCTGTTATTACAGACATGAAAGACACCTTATTTCCAATAAGCATTAACAATTTTGGACTTCTGAATATCAGACCATAACGGGAAAACACCTACATCTAGTTTGGAGGTGTGAGGGATGTTTGAGTTGGAGCACAGGCACGGAGGGACAGACCTTGTGAGGCAAAATTATCGTTTCTGTGTCAGAACACATGACATCCCAGATGTGATTTGGAGACATTCCTCCCTCCAAAATCGCAGTAACAGGATTTGCCTCCAATCTATGCTTTATCAAGTCCCATAAAAGCAGTGCCAGAGTAGCCTCGAGCTCTAAGCGTTAAAGGATGCAGAAGTGTTTCTGCCACTCTTCCCACTCTAGCCCTAGGATAGGTGTTTTAAGAAGATAACAACCCAAACCAGTAATTAAAAGCAAAGCTAAATTTAGTGAGAGGGGAATGTCATTTACCAAAATAACTCCAGTGAGTGAATGACCTGACCACATGCGCAATCACAAGGTAAGAAACTAATTTCCACGGACCTCTGCTCAATTATTGCGAGCTGGCACACTGTTGTCAGTTCTAAAGGTTAATGCAGTAATGAAAGATGACAATCTCTCCTAAGTGATTACTGAACACCCAAGAAGGTATTCACATTTTAAATTAAAGGTGCTCCAAGCATCCTCAGGATGTGAAGTTTGTCCAAAACTCTCTACCACAGCCTGCATGCAGCGCTAACCAAGGCTCTGATAGTGTCATGTGCCGAGGTGACGTATGAGATGATGGCTGAAATGTGAATGCAATATTCTGCCAAAACCTGGGACACAATTTGCATCACCTGAAGCATCTGTATCCGAATCCATTGGGATTTGTTAGAAGACAACGTTTGGGTACATGCTCATGCCTAACACAATCAGCATTTCACAGAACCTCATTTACATTTTGTGAGATGTATTAGGTAAATGGGAAATTAAATAAGATAGTAATCGCTATTCCAATTGCCTTTTTTAAAAAGGCCTTTACAGGTCAGTATGAGTTGACTGTTGGCTGTCAAAGCTTTATCTGGAGATAACATACTCCAGGGACAGAGCCAACACCCAACAAATGCTCCGTTAAGCACCGATAAATCACACACAAGTATGCTACATGTGATGGAGCTAACAAGGAGGAGAGGTACTAATTTACACTCTGTGCAACCTCAAACCCACTAAGGTCTCCATTATAATATTCATAAATAAAACCACAATTAAACAGTAACTAGCACTAATAAACTAGAACAAGTGGACTGTTCAGGCACACTTCTTCAACTAAACCTTCAGCACCACCACCAATCACAACACTGAAATTTGGTGGTCTCTTGGCCACCTCAGCAGTGGTAGCCGCACACGCATATATATCAAACACCTGCAAGATGTTTTAAACGCCATTTCTTGCAAGTTTTGTGTCATTTTTCAAATCATCTTTGCCACTGAAATCTAAAGTTTTATTCTTTTGTTCTAGGTTAAGTTTCAAGGTCATTTGTATTAGCTTTCATCAGGTAAGGAGAGGAGAGATTTAGTAAGTGTAATAGCATGAAGACAAAAATCACCATAGCCTTCTCCAGGAAAAAATAAACTATTAGAAGCCTCTGAAGATGTCATAAGTTATGATATTCAGAAATGATAAACAAACAGAGGGTATGAAGTCTTATACAGAAGTCATTTCACTTGTAGCTTCTACTAATACCAAGATCTTGGAAAGGGTAAATAGCAAGTCCTAGGTGAAAAGGCAAACCGAAGTGAGATGGTACACACCTAGTGCTCAAGGTAGAGGTTTTAGAAAGCCAGAATTCAAACAGCCAGTTCTTTTGATACGGTCATAGCTGATGAATACAATAGTTTTTAGTTTTTTATAAGAAAGATGCCTATTTGAATTGCATACAAGGAGTGGGAAAAGGACAATGTGCTTCTTCCTGTAATCCTTCATTGGCTTAACTCCTGGCTTGTATTCATTCCACTGCAACTGAAGCATCGAATATGAAACCGCAGAGATGATGCGTCCCCCCACGACCTGAGGATATGTTTAATCCCAAGTCAGAAATACAAATCTGTATCTTTAATGATGCATAAAAAGTAATTATTAGGCATCTTAAAGATGTGCTGGAATTCAAGCATCTCCATGCCAGCGTGACAGACATCTTGATGAAAGCAGCAGTAAGTATAAAGAGAGACACTGTAATGGTGTTTCTTCGCTATGAGTAAAATTACAAATTAATAGTTACTGCAGTAAACAAGAAAGTTTAACCTGAAAACAACTCCAAGAAACCAGCACCTCCAGGTGAAACTTTAGAGATTTCTTACTTTTCTTTTTTTGCTCTTCTAAATTAGAAGTCAATTAAGTATTCTTATTTTAAGCATTTAGCCCTGAAAACAGTTTTCGCTGTTAAGATCACATCAACGATACAGTATTCCTGTTAAGAGTAAAGGTAACGCATACACCTGTTGTGCTGAGAGCAAAAAAAAATTGCTGCTAAATGAAACTTGATTTCTCCTCTCAGAAACAGAAGAGGAGTTCCCTAATCTCACTCCAATTAGGAAAAAGAGACAGCAGTTTTCCTGGGGTTACATGCTAGTGAGATTTTCTTTCTTTAGAGCAGCGTAGCAGCACATAAACACTGGGGCAAGAACAAATGCAAAATTGCCAAGTCCTTACAAATTTCAAGTCACTTGTTCCACTGTTGTCAGAGATGGCAAAATGCTTTGAATCACAGAATCCTCCCCTCAGAACACCAAAACAAATACCTCCGGGAAGGCTGAAGCACTAAGCCAGACTTGCTATTTACAGAAGTACATTTGTCTTTATGTTTCTCACTAGCGAACTTTTACATAGCACATAATAGCTGTAATGCACACGTGGGTGTACAGATGTGGCACAATCCTGGCACAGAAGAAAAAAATACTCTCAGCATTAGAGCATCACCTGAGGAGCTCCTTCCCTTATGTATCCCACTGCAACTCTCTTCAGGACACGTTAATCCCTTTCAGATCATTTTATGTGTAGCCACAGCAAGTCTTATTTTCAGCAACATGCACACATAACTCTGTATGTGGGTACCCAAAGTGGCAAAACACTACTGAAGCTGTCGCTTGAGATTACTAAGTAGTTATTTGTCCTGACTTATTTCAGTTTTTCTCTGTATTTTGCGGTGTGAAAATGTTCTCTCCAGTCCCCATTCTGGGAAAGATAAAACATTAAAATGAAACACCCCTAATGCAATTTTACACTCCTCAAAATTTGAAATGAGTGAGTCTTTCTAATAAGATATTCAGACAAAAGGTTTATATAATACCTGGTCAAGTTAGTTTTATTTTTTTGAGGGAAAGGACCATTAAAAAAAAAAAAGAGAGAAGAGGTAAGGGAACATAACAATATTACTCAGACAGTAGCATTTGCAATCATTGTTGTTCATGTTATTCATTACCAAAATCTTTTTTCTTCAGAGTAAAATGTTCATACAATCAGAAGTCAGTACTACTGTATTTCCTACCTAGCAAGTGTTTACAGGTTTCAGCACAAAATGGTTTCAATTCCCCACTTGAGAAGCAGTGATTTAATCTAGGGTTAACCACAATGTGAATTCCTCTAGCTCTCCTTTAAGCCAACTCAACAAAATAGATTGAAAAATAGGAATAAAACACCTAAAACTGACCCCAGCACATGTCAAGTTCTCTGGTTTGAAATATTTAATGTTTTAAACTAATCTTTGTTATCCTTCCTGTAGCATAAGCAGTAAAGCAGTAACCACTTCTTTTTTGATATAGCAATTATTAGTGGTATCCCTTCTGTGGCTCTCTTATTGCTTACACTTTCCCTTTGAAATACCAGAGGCTGATGGAAGATAATGAAACAATCAAGTTTAAAAAGAGCCTATGTTTCACACAATATTATTTTTGTCATTCTGCTCCCAGGTCAAGGTCAGAGAGGGAAATGCTGTTCGCAGGATCTCTTTATAGTCTCCACGGTTTCCCTAATAGAGTAATTAGAGTCGGTGGAGCCTGACTGCAACACTACACCCAGTAGATGCATTTGTAGTCCCAGCTGGCAGAAAGGGCTCAATCTGGTCCACTTTCACTGGAAAAAGCTTTTCTTTAATTCCTTTCTTTGCCAAACACAGCTCAAGGCTTACAGACAGAAAAGCTAGCTCTGGGGGAAAGGGGGACAAAAAAAAAACAACCAAACCCTCCCCCCAAAAAGCCCCAAACCTACAACTGGGAAAAACATACATACAGTGGAATTAGTCAATGTTATGTCAAATGCTTCCCTCAAATCACTTAAAAATGCCCTGCCAAAAATGCTATAAAGGTAATATTTGCCGTAGAACAACATAGCTTAAAAGCCACTACCAACTCATCCAGCATGTGAATTCCAGCTCAACTCCTTATGTGAAGCAACTTGAAAAACACACTAAAAGCCAAAGTAACTATGAAATTATGAGAGTTACAATTCCATATACATATGTTACCTGTTTTGATTTTTTAAATCAATATTACACTTTTACTTCATGGTCCTTTACCCCCTCATCCAAGACACTGTGGATACTTTACGACTGCACAGTTACACGCCACGCAAGCTCACATTAAAGGTGAAGCAAAACATTTTTCTTTACATTCCCACACCTCAGCTATCTTGCTCTAAACATACCTTTAGATCGCCCAGCATGCAACTAATGACACAGAAAAACATAAAATCAGGTCAGATATAAAAACCTTCTGAGTTGAGGTTTTAAACTATAGCCTTTTACTGCTGTGTTGGGAAATGCGCTAATTTTACTGGACCTTCAAAGGCCACGCTATTCTTAAATATAGTAATCCTCCAACAAAATATTGTCCTTTTGCTTATAAGCCTTTATCTGCTAGTTGCAGATGATATCACATCCACTTTTTAAATAATATTTAAAGGTCAAACCAATAAGGCACAGAAAATGTTGAACATCTTGTAGAATTCAAACAAGGCACTGCAGAAGCCACAGGGGGGTACTTGCCGAAATGATCGAGCACTTTTTAACATATTTATTCAATGATTACCAGGGGCACAATGTAATCCACTTCTTATGGAAACCCATGGGAGGGGAAAGCTCTGCTGAAAATTAATAAAATTTAAAAAGAAAGAAAAAATCTTCAGAGTTTCTTCCTCATCTGTTTTCAAACCATATGAAGGAGAAATTATAGCTCAGAATACATCTAAACTACAGTTTATTATAGAGGTACCCAACTTAATTTTAAATTGCTCTGGGTACCCAGAAGCCCAAATACCACCAGTCTGAGGAGATTCTCAGGGTATTTGGAGCACTGCACATGCAGTGTATCACACAGGATAAACTACTACTTAGCTACTTACTGAGCAAGTGAACCTCACTGGATAATTGTAACTTTGCTCTGCATGCTTCTGCTTCATCCCTGCGGTACAGAAATTACAGATAGGACAAAGCACTGTTTAGTTCTGACTAGGATGGCTTATCAACACAAGTCATTAGTCAGCCTGTATCAGGTGCTGCCAAGGTCATCTAGTCCACATGCAGAGGCAACAAGCAGGTAGATATGAAGCTGCAGTCTTGTTTTTACCCAGGATTAAGTATGTGCATTTTTTCTTGTGTCATAAACCTGTTCAGGTTAAAATGTACCCAAGGGGATCACACAACATGCTACTCAACAGGTCTCAATGAGGTTGCTCAGGGCTTTATGCAAAGCAGATCTCTGGTCTGCCATGCCAAGGTCTAGGTGTGCAGCCTAAAACAGTGATCACTGAAGCCACGAATTCCCAAGCCATGCATAAAGAGCCTTAAACAGGTCAAGAGATAATTCAAATCCATCAGTGACTCAGAGGGGCATTTTCAAGTCAGCACTTCCTACCCTTGTAAGAAATACAGCTTTCTGTCCTGCTGAGAATCAGCCTTTAAACCCGTTTTCTTTCTCTCTGTGCAGGCAATTGCTGCAATCTACAAGCTGTTACATAGAGCGTCAAATGCTTCTCTGGTCATGCACTGAAGAAGGCAGATGTGTATTTCAGGAGAAGTCACCTCTTTCTGGAATGCCACGTCAGATGCTGAGCTGGCAGGAGATGCAGAAGGACCCTGCTGACAAAAGACAGAAGCCAAGCTTCTCCTTCAGAGCAGAGGTAGCTTTGCCCTGCCAGAGCAACTTTTGGATGTCAGAGTTAGGGGACAGCATGCAGAGGCATAGACAGATTTTGACTGCCAAATATTTTCCCACCGTGGTGAATCGAGCTCTTGTTCAGATCCCTGTAATTCTGGGCATAAACTCTATTTTGAGATAGCAATTAGGAGAGTGCTTGAGCGCCGTCTTTTTCAAGCATTAATTTAATTTAAACAAATGCCTGCAGCACTGTTCAGAAACGCAGCAAATTTTAATGGTAAGATAAGGAAAGAAAACCCTCATGACAACACAGCCATGTACTTCACTGAAAACCTTTTCATAAACCCTGGAGGGAAAACAGAAAGAACCTAGTGTGAAAGTAAACTTGCAGAGCAAAACTGGATTTTAATTATTGCCGCCAGATGAGCGAACATTTCAAAGTACACCTCTGCACTAGGGACACGAATGGGAGCATATGCATATATACCCAGACAGTTATGTATGATATTTAAAAGCCTTTGCATGATATTTAACTATGTAATTGATGTTACTATACTGATATGATATTGAGACTTTATGCAGATATTGCTAGAGTTTACTAGCAAAAGTTAACTTATAAGTGTCAATCCCACCACTGCAGAGCGCTGAACTTGCTTTGGAGGAAAACAGGCTCCAGACAGCTGGGTTTTAACAAGACTACTTTTAGAGATGCCTTCTAGCAGGGCATTTGAGGCTTTGTTGAGTCATGTTTATCAATTTTTGCAGACTCACCTCCGTGTTTCTGGAGTGTCCTGCTCCGAGTTTGATTGATGATTTAATTATTGTGGCATCATTATCTCGCAACAGCAGTACCACTTTCTCCACAGCTCTGTGTTATCATGCATATTGAGTTCATATTGACAGTCCAGACCCCAACAAAAATTCAATTTTCATATACTTAGAATGTATAATATAGAATATATGTTCTTAGAATATATAAGAAATTCCTTCTACTCAGTCTTCTGTCCATCTTGAAAACAAATTCTCTCTCCTTCCACAGAGATCTTAAATATTGCATTTCTAACAAATTTTACCCTTTTAAAATAAAACCTCCATCTTATTCAGAAAGCAACCAAAATGCCTTGATCATTAATAAACTTAGTTTTTTAGCTTGCTCCCTTAGACTCGTGGAAGTAGATACATTGTGTAGAACATGAAAAGACACAAAACTTAGCACAGCAAAAGCTGCAGCTTCACTTCTGAACAAGCAGAGGGAATAAACTTTTTGATCAGTCACTTCTGGGCTGTTTTGATTTTTTTCCACCCTTTCAGTAGTTCTGCAGTGCTGGAAGGAAAAGAAAAGCCAAAAACTGCATTGCAATGTTTGGGGTTTTTTCAAATGTTCAACTTTATTTTCTCAACTTAGTATAGATGATGCTACCATCTAATTCTTCTCTTGGTAAAAATTCCTAAGAATTCCTCCTTCTGCTCAACTTTGTCAAAAAAAAGTCATTATATCTTTCAGAAACAGAAGAGTAGGCAGGTTAACTGTTTGATGGACTAATAAGACATGTTCCATCAATAATTCAATCCCCAAACATCTTTTTCTCAGAAGAGCAGCAGAGCATCCTATTTTCTCATTAGCTCCTCAACTAACTGGATCAACTTGGTTAATCAGTATCATCCCAGTAATTTCCAAATCCTGTATAAAGCTGTTTTCAATTCACAGTCTAAACACGGCACTTGAAGTAAGTTCATCAGAAAGCTTAGTCCTCAAGCAAGTGGGGGCTTTTCCCATATGGGAGGCAGTAAGGAAGTGGGAGAAGAACATACCCTTTGGGCGATGGACTCTGTTATACACTGGTTTACTTTGTCCTACAAAGCAGTTAGAGTGTGCTGCACATAGACACCCCATTTTTTATTAGCTTGCACCAGTTATCTAAGCAACCCATGGGCCTCTCTGTGCTGGACATTTTCTACTGGTTTACATGGTTTGAAAGTGTCTGGAAAAATTTATAGAAGAAATAATTGACCTAAATGTAATTTGCTTTTGTATTTAATAGTTTAAGTAGTCCACGAACCACAAATTGTTAACAGCTGGCAGACCCCTCATGAGGAAATCTCACTAAAATCTTTCCTAGTTCATGGGGTTTTTTCCCAGGTTATCATCTAGTAGCCACTTAAGATACAGAGCTGGGTAGACAAAGACTCATCTGGATCAGCTGCTCTTTTGTTCTAGTGGGAAAAACATCCTCCAAGGGCTTAAAAAAATCACTAAAACACAAACCAAAAAGCAAACTCTACAGATTAATATCATGGTCATTTATCTTTCAAAGACCAGTCAGAATGAGTAATGATGAGATACCAGTACATCAACAGCTGGATTACATTAAACACCTGGATATCTTCTCTATGTTCCCCACTGGAGCTACTTGCTTAGTTTCTCTACCCATCTCTCTTCCCAGATAGTACTTTCTCCTCTGCCAAGCAATTCAAAGACTACATAGACAGGTCGAGGAGGCTACAATCACCAACACATTCACTTTCAAATGTATTATGAGAAGTGGAAGTTGTGCTGACTATTCCAAACAGAAATACTCCAGCTGAAGCCAGACAAGTCAATTGACTTAAAAGCACATGGCAGCAAGAGTGACCTCAGCTTTCTTAAAAATTAAGTCCACGCTACACACAAACGACCATGGACTGGGTTGAGATCATTAAAAACACAGGGTTTTCTCTCATGCACTACTAGCTAATAACCTATATTTTCCTCCTAGACTGTAGTAAAACAAAAGTAGCACAGGTGGTCTCAGTTGGCAAGTTCAGGGCTCTGTTAGGGTGTCAGTAAATCAAATCATTCCTTTTTTGTTGTGTTAAAAGCATTATTTTGGTGGTTTTCCCCTGAAAAACACAAACTATGTATCCAGAATACTCTCAAAATACACTCTTTCGTACTAGTTGTAACCTACTTCAATGGCTGTTCCAGGGACTGTTTGTAGATTACCCAGCAAAACGGGCAGCCGGCTCATAGATAATGATTTAACAACAGAACAGACCTGGGTGACAGTTCACACTTTGCCACATCCTCAGCACTGATGCTAGAGTAACCAGCACCCCCCTTTTGAAGGGAAGCTGGCCTTGCTGTTTCCTCTCAAAGACACCCCAGCCCTGCTGAGGCAGCGAGTTAGACCGCTGTGTTATGAGACCTTCTCAGGTGGGGTTCCTGTCTCTCTCGGATAACCCCTCTTAAGCTTGATTTTAGTCCTTGCTTCTGTAGATAAACCCTTTCACTAAGTTACTGTCACCTAGAAACACCATCCCACTTTTAAATTTTCTCTCACCTACTTGCAGTTCCGATTTGGGATTTCTTTTTATTAATTTAAAAAAAAAGAAAATCATAAATATTTTTCTATTTTAAGACAACTCAGACCAGCTTTGCTGTTATTTTTCTTAGGATGTGTTTTACAATTCAGATTCTACTTCATCTGCAAGGCTTTGTGTTTCAAAGGGCAAGGGTATAACTGCCCCAGATGTTGTTGACCTAGCAGGGACACACAACCAACTTGACACATCAGACAGGTAACTCGTAGCAATGTAACACTGTGCCACACACATACAGCAAGACCATTTTCCAGCCTGCTACCTGTCCTTCCTAGAGGCTGTACAGTGGATAGCAATTGGAAATGGTGTGTTAGTTTCATTAAATGTTAATTCACTAACAGACACTTTTTGAAGTGGTTTTGCTTCATTAACTTCAGTTTTCAGATTTTTTTTTTCCTGTTTCATCCTATTTTGTGTGAGAAGCTCTATGGAAGTGACTGGCACTTTTGGTTTTTTTTCTCCAGAAATAACTTCATTGCTTTAGTCAAACCCACTGTCTGGTTAAACATCACCACTTATTTGCATGATCTTTATAATTAAAGTGTCCCCTGTATGCTGGCTGACTTTGCTATGTTAGGTGCAATATACACATTAATCTTATAGCTGATCTCATTCTCATCTGACCTTGATTTAGTAAAACCACAATATTGCAAAGAAATTAGGTCCTCCGGAGGTATTTTATCAGACTTACAAATCTTTATTGCTACCAACTTTTCACTTTGTGAGGGGATTGAAAGGTTATTGGATACTTTGCTCATATCCTACTTCTCACTATCACCTCTTTCTCCTCTCCAGTTACAGGTTTCAGCCAAACATTTCTTGTAACTTTTCCTTCTAAGAATTTCAAAACAGCCTTGGGAAAAGTGTTTATTTTCATTAAGGTTTTCATTTAAAAACTATTGTAGGCAAGCATACAGTAATAAAGCTAGGAAGGCACAAGTCCACACAGCCAGGTCATAAGCTACTCCCATGACATCGCTCCCTTGGCATGTCTTTAATATTAACACTCTGAATCTCTGCATCTTGAAACTTTTTATAGTAGAAGTGTGGGGAAGGGGGATTTGCTCTTTAGTTGCAATAGCAACATAAGCACTCACATGCACCTTAACCTTCCTTCCAGCCTCTTTGCTCAGGATTTATATAACAGAGGACAGGGGAGCTATAAAAAAAAAAAGCTTTAAAAGTTGTTTCAAACTAAGACTTTTTTGTTTCTGACCTTTTGGTGATGAATGTGAACTGAGAGATGCTAAGTTTCACCCTCCTGTGATGATAATCCTCTCAGAAACCCGACCAGTATTGCCTCTGGCCTCAGGCAAGTGACAGTCATGTGGTGTCACACCACCACAGTTGGACAACTTCAACTTGGGACTGGAGGGCAGTCTGCAGGCTGGGATAGGGGTGTTCCAAATGCTTTATTCCACACAGGTTTATCCTACAGAAATACAACAGGGTTACTGCTCCCTTACAACAGCCTTGTTGTTTACCTGGATGATCTGCCATCTACAGCACATAGGAGCTACAGCAGAGATACTACTGAAAACCAGCCAGCAGGAAAGCATGCTGGAGCAAAGGGAAGGGTGCAGTAGGAGTTTAACCTGCTCACACTTGATTATTGGGAAGCAGCCCATTTTAAACACAGCAATCCTTTCACATTGTGCCTCATGTCTCACCTCAATCTAAGGGCAGACAGTTCAATAGCCTCTTTCTTTCCCTGTCTATTTAACCTTTTGCCAGAGGGATGGGAGCAGGGAAGGGGGAATAAAAAGTAATCACACTCCCACAACCGCTTGCAGATCCCAAGTAAACCTGCTTCATGGCCCTATAAATATTGGGATCCAGGGTCCCTCTCCAAGCAAAAACTCAAACCAAGGCATGCTCAGCTGCCAATGGAGAAACTACTGGTGAAAGAGAGTCGAGTCCTGCCAAGTACACAAGTTGGGTCAGAAAGCCAGGGTAGTTTGTGACAAATACCTCAGCCAAGACCTTGAGACAAGCCACATTCACGCTGTTCCTTCTCTTGACACATCAGTGCCAGCACAAGCAGCCTCTGCCTTTCCCCACCCTCCAGTACTGACCCAGGCAGTGTTTCGTCTGAGCCGCAGCACCACACCAGTGAACCCAGCCTGCCACAAACTCACAGTACCTCCAGTGCAAAATTCTACTTCTCTGAGTAAACAGTGTTTGTTCCAAAGTTACCAGCACTGCCTAAGACAGTCAATTGGCAAGGAAAAACATAGATACATCCAAACATGCCCACAAAACAGAAGACAAAGGCAATTTTCAGCACATCATCCAGATGATGAAGCCATATCTGCAAGTGCCAAGGTGGAGGGAAGCAGCATGTAAAAATCTCATTGAAAAGCTATTCTTTGTATTTTGCACTGTGTACACAAGTAACAAGATCCTTTTTATTGTGTCTACAAGCAAACATGTTCATGTTTTGTTTTTTTTACTGCACCTACGGTACTTTCAATTTCTAATACATATTTACATGGGTAATTAAACATAGTGGCTTAAAAGAAAATTTTAACTGGTAGTTATCAACTGGAACTTTTCCCAGAAGTGATTTCCAAAATCTGGAGCACTGAATTTGACTAAGTTTCAGCAGTAATATATAGTTTCCTGCTTTTTTATTTTCCAGTTAAAGGTCAATCACAAAACTTTTTGATCCAGGTGAGACTGCTATGATAAACACAGACTGTGTCTGCTCACAGCTAGCTTTGCTTCCCCAGCCATTTCAGAGAAAAATCTGGCAATACACCTAAGATTGCAAATGCCTAAGTAGGAGGCTCCCTGCAGCTTGGAAATAAAATGCCAACAAGCACAACAGTTGCACCGAGATTACACAGCGTATAACGGTACAGCCATAAAGTACTCTAAAATACCAGGAACTGAAATTCCCTCTACTTGCATATACAAAAATATGCAAGCCTCTAAGACCAGACATAAGCACCTGTATTTTCCATCCTGACATTCATAATGGATAGCCAACTAAAAATACTACTCCCTTGAGCCACCTATGTGTCTTAAAATGGTCAGGCCTCTCTTCAATAACATTCTTTAATGATAGACTGTTACTGTTAAATAATTCTAATTTTGCCCCAACATTCTACTGTTAATAATAAACTAAATGTAAACATTTAACTGGAAAGCTCTGCAAGTTCTCCTGCAGCATGGGACAAAGGCACCACAGTTTAGGAAGTTGGCAGCACTCAACAACGCAGGAACCCAATTAACAATATCAGATTCATGAACAGGCCAATTAAGAGAAATGAACAGACAGGTGGTTTACTCTGTTAAAGGATCTTAAAAAGCTATTACTGGTAGTTACAAGAGCTCAATGATTGAAAACAATTAAGTGGTAAGCCCCAAGAGAAGTTAAAAGGTAAAAAAAAAATTTTAAAAAATCAATTAATGTCTTGGTCCTGTAAACCAGTCCTTTAAGAGTGTGATGCAAGATACCTTCCATATAAGTACCCTTTAAGGGGAAAGATAGTTTCAGAAATGGATAACTTCCCTCTGGTCAAGGAGGAGGAGGTGGTCCAGGAGCATCTAGGTGGGATCAGTGCCCACAAATCAATAGGCCCTGATGAGATGCATCTATGTGTGCTGAGGGAGCTGGTGGAGGTTATTGCTGAGCCACTCTGTCATCAACATGTCTTGGAGAACAGGAGAGGTGCCTGAGAACTGGAGATCAGCCAATGCTACTCCAGTTTTCAAAAAGGGTAAGAAGGAGGATCTGGGTAATTACAGGCCAGTCGGTCTCACCTCTGTCCCTGGAAAGGTGATGGAACAGCTTGTTCTGGATGCCATCTCCAAGCAGTTGGAAGAAAAGAAGGTTATGAGGAGTGGTCAGCATGGATTCACCAAGAGGAAATCGTGCTCGACAACCACATAGCCTTATAGTATGTCATCGCCAGCTGGGTGGATGGAGGAAAAACAGTGGATGTCATCTACCTTGACTTCAGAAAGGCTTTTGATAGTGTCTCCCATGACATCCTGATAGCAAAGCTGAGAAAGTGTGGGATAGATGAGTGGACAGTGAGGTGGGTCAAGAACTGGCTGACGGGCCAGGCCCGGAGGCTGCTGATCAATGGAACAGAGTCTGGCTGGAGACCTGTGACCAGCGGTGTTCCCCAGGGGTCGGGGTGTTGGGTCCAGTCTTGTTGAACATCTTCGACGACCTTGATGAGGGAAGTGTCCACCCTCAGCAAGTACCCGATGATCCAAAGCTGGGGGGAGTGGTGGACACGCAGGAATGCTGTGCTGCCATTGGGTGAGACCTGGACAGGCTGGAGAGCCGGGCAGTGAGGAACCAGGTGAGGGTCAGTAACAGCAAGTGTAGGGTCTGGCACCTGGGAAGGAACAACCACAGGTATCAGTAGAAGCTGGGGTGTGACCTGCTGGAATGGAACTCTGCAGAGAAGGACCTGGGGGTCCTAGTGGATGACAGGTTGGCCATGAGCCGGCAGTGTGCCCTGGTGGCCAAGAAGGTCAATGGGACCCTGGGGTACGTTAAGAGGAATGTAGCCAGCAGGTGGAAGGAGGTGATNGACGGAGGGCATCTCATCAATGTGAACATCTGAAGTGTGGGAGACAAAGGAAGATGGCCAACTTCCTCTCAGTGGCCTGTGGCAACAGGACAAGGGGCAAGTCACAGGTCACAAGTTGGACCACAGGAGGTTCCACACCAGTGTGTGAAAACTTCTTCAGTTTTAGGTTTGTTTTGGGTTTTTTTGCAGGCGAGGGTGATGGAGCACTGGGACAGGCTGCCTGGGAGGGGTGGTGGAATCTCTCCTTCTCTGGAGATATTCAAGACCTATCTGGATGCAGACCTGTGTGACCTGCTCTAGGGAACTGCTTTCACAGAGGGGTTGGACTCAATCTCTCGAGGTCCCTTCCAACCCCTACAATTCTGTGATTCTGTGAAAGAGCAGCCTCAGAAAAGCCTGAAGTCTTTGCACGTCCCAGAGCCAAGCTAAAACCACAGAAAATCTCAAAAACTTTATCTAAGTGTATTTCTTACTTTGTGTCATTTCTCCTATGGTCAGTAGCTGCTTAACATCTCCTAGGTGAACAGCTAGCAAAACTGCTTATCGCTGCAAAATCCTCCTAAAGAGGAGGATTCCCTTACTGGAAAGCTTTAGGTATGTCCTCCATTGAAATTTAGCATGTCAGCTACAAGGGCAAACTATGACCTTTTAACGAGGTCATAATCCACATCATTATCCCACAGCAAAAACTCATTGAAACCACTGTGACAAATAATTTGGCCACAGTTCAGTAGAAGATTCAAAAAGTCCTTCCCACCCTTACCTGCATTGCACTGGCAAGCGTGTGCCAAGGGATGAAACAGGCTGGGGATCCCATCAGTTAATCAGTCAACATAAAAAGCCCCAAACTACTAATCCCAGTCATTGCCAGAGAGCAGAAATTTTCATGGCTAGTCAAAAAGGGATGGATCTCTGTACCTAAACAAGCAGATGATGGCCACAGCAGACCAAAACGTTTCTTTTGGCAGCAGAAGCAGCTTGCACTGAGTGGCAGGCTGGGCAAGGACAACCACAGACTCTGTACAGACCAGTAACGGTTAATGGTAACAGAGAGGTACACTTCACCCTAATCAGAGGTATCACAGCACCTACCTGTCATTACAGGATAACAATTTCCATTTTAGAAGGTGCTCCAAAGAAACATCTACTACACCTCTATAGATTGGAGGAGACCCTTGTTACTTCACCTTGAATCACACATTTCTTCCACACTGTGACTTTCTTCTTACATTCAAAGAGGGTTTGTTTGTAACCACATCCTTTTCCTACCTCCCTTTGAACATGCATTATCGAACCACAGAATTGTTTGGGTCAGCACAGACCTTTAAAAGGTCACCTAAGTCCAACCCTCCCTACAGTGAGCAGGAACATGTTCAACTAGACCTGGCTGCTCAGAGTCCCATCCAACCTGAGAACGAATGTCTCCAGGGATGGGGCAGCTACCCACCTCTCTGGGCAACCTGGTATTATGAAACAGCACCTAACTGCATAACCATGATTTTGGTGGGTGGGTTTGTGGTGGGGTTTTATGCTTCTTTTGGGTTTGTTTCTCACCTCATTTCACATGCTTTGATTCAAAAGAAGACACACAGCTTCAGCCATTAAGTTTGTCATTTCTTAAATTCTGGTGCCTGACTGAGCCTACAGTCATGCTCTTGTTTTTGTGAGTAACACCACTCACTCCAAACAGCATCACTTCCTGTTAACTACATATTTCTGTTTATTTACCATATTCCTAGTCTATACAGTTTATAACATAATGAAATAAATACATAAAACAATCTCCTATCAAATGCTAACCTCATTATAGTTAGAGGAGCCTAAAAATTACCAAGAAATTATTTGCTTGTATCACCAGATCTTTTCAACTCTGAAGGCAGACCAGACATTTAAAGACATGGCTTTCAAGATTTTTCCTTCATACTGGTATCAGCATATCAACAGTATTTCCAAGATAATCAGTAATTGTGGCCTCAAAAGTGTGCCACTCAAAAGGAGTGAAAAAAAAAAAAGGAGAGATCTTCTCTGAAACTCCCACAATGGGTTCAGTCTGCGCTATTTTTATTTTAAATATAACTTAGTTCCCTATAAATTAAATTCTCCCAGAACAAGCCCATCCTCCTGCAGATCCTTCCCAAGACAGGCTACTACTACAGTACAAGAAAATGCTAAACACTGAGTTAAAGAAGGTACATTTAGAAATGTATCTATGCAGTCTCCGTTTTCCCCATGTCTGTCCAGTTATTTTGTTTTGGGTTTTTTTTTTTGGTGGGGTTATTTTTAATAATAAGCTTTCCAAGACAACACTGTAGGTTTATTCAGCATTTTGCATCTACATATGCTATGCTTTAATTGGCCACTAGACACCACTACCATAATAAACTGACCTTCAGCCTCAGCAGCAGCCTTGGAGTCTCAACTTTGCAGCCACGGCAATGAAGAATTTACTCTAGAGTTCCCACAAGGCAGGATGTATACCTGAGCATCTGCTTCTGTTAGCACAGCTTTCTCTGTAGAGCACATTATCTGAACACTGGTGCCTCTCTCATTTGGAAGTAATTGACAGCCTGATGGTTAGCTACTGCTATGGTTAAATTATATTTACCCCAAAAATGAAGTGCAATCCGCTTGGAATACGGCTTGTACTTTGAGTGCCATCGTGATTCATACCTTTTTTCCTCATGATATTTTGAGTATGTTAGGGAATAGTAAGAATTTTTTTCATGTCTAGCAAATTAACTGGCTGTTAATTACTTTTGCTCTTTCATCAAGCCATTTTGTTGGTTGCTTTTCCAAATGCATCATTTAAGTCAATTCAACAACTACATGATCTGATGAAGCATATTTTCAGCAGAATTAAAACATCTTAAAATATCCCCCTAGTTCTGCATCTTCCAAGCTACCACCAGTACAAACACTATGCCACTCCTGTGATCTCAACAACGCTCTACACTGACAGCCAAGCTCAGTCTAAGGTGTATATTTGAATGTATTTTTCTTTAGAGGATCGGTATTTTTCCCCCTAGATTTTCTTGGCGTCCAATTATATTACAGCCAAGTTTCTTGATGGTAAGTTATAAGAGAGAACAGATTAAGCTCCAATTAAGCAACACAAATGCTCCAATACACCAGTCTCAAAATTCAGTAGACAAGCACTTTTCACAGCTGTTCCCAATGACTTTAGAGATAATTATCTCATGTTATTTTAAGTTATAAGGCAGGTAGATACACACTAAAAGGTTATGTGGATCTTTGAGGTCACAGCCTTAAAGGACACCTGAAAAACCTCGGCAGGAAATTTCCGTAGATGCATTTGTGTTTCGCTGTGGGCGAGAGAGCAGTGTGGTTTCTAGCAAATCAATGCAAACCAAACCAAAATTAGCAAATTGTCTGATATGACAAAACCAAGTTGAACACTCGCCTTCAGGAGGAGAGAGCTAGCAGAGCTAATAATACCATTTACTCTGCTACTTAACAATCTGTTGTGGCATAACAGAGATGGCTCGCTTTAAAGACAAAACCAAAATATTATGAAAACTTAGAATATAAAGTATCTTTATGCAGCTCACAAACCTCACTTCCATCAGGAGTACACTGACTAACAAGCAAGTTACTGGTGTTTCCCACTGCTCCTCGTTGAGCTCCAGGCTGCTGGTCAGGCGGATAGAGAAAAGGTCATGATGCCAGACAAGAAGAAACCTCAAATAAAGGTGTGCACTGAATTAGATCATTTTTCTTTGCTCTACTATTGCAAAAGGAGAAAAAAAAATCTTACAGGTCAATGCTATCCAGGCATTTTCTAGGGAACAGCCAGCCAGCCCACCCAGCTCAGAACTGTGTCTCCAGAGCAGGTACCACTGCTGAGACAGGAGTGCAGTATCCCTGCTGTCAGAAGTTGCCAGAAAGGTACAGCAGAGCTGCACAGGACAAGACTCATTTTTCACATCCCTGGCTGACTTCTCAGAGAGGAAGTGAAAAATTCATATTTTGATATACCACTAGTTTTAAGAAACATCACAGCTCCACCTGGCAAAAAGATGGTACCTTGAGGAGACAAGAACTCTATGGGATTCCACCATCTCACCTCCACAGCTACTATGGTCTTATAGGCCCAGCCCAAAGAAGGAAATTATGGGGCTTTAAGAGATCAATTCAGGCAGGTTCCAGACCAACTCACCCTGAACTGAACATGGCCCTTAGCCCAGAGCTCCAGGATCAGGAAAACGATTGCAGTGCCTTTGATATTATTTCTGCTTGGAGCAATGTTAACAAGCACTCACATTTCTCCTTTAAACTGCTCCCTTTTGGGCAAAACCTCTCTATTGTGTGAAGTTCTGTTCCTCCTGACATGGATTCCTAAAGTGACTGAGGCCACTGGCATGCACACACAGTAGCCTCAGGGGAGTCTTAAGAAGTAGAACACATGACAAAGCTTTCCAAGTTTCCTTCTACAGCACAGCAGCTGCAAAAGCCAAGGAGAGACTATGGCTATATGTCATTCAGAAGTAACATTCCAGGCAGCTCTGCTGTAAAGGTATAATGCACTTCAATGATAATCTACTTTTCTTTTTGATAGTTTCTGTGGATCCAGGAGACATGTTTTAACTACTATATATCACACCATAGTTTTCATGCACAGGTTATGTATGTGCTATGTATACATAACAGATTATATTTAATAGGTCATAAGCAATTCTGATTTTGTGCTGGGGTTTTGGTCTTGTTGGGGTTTTTTTGCTTGTTTTGGGAGTTTTTGGTTTTTTGGGTTTTGTTGTTTTTTGGGTTTTTTCAGGGTTTTGGGGTCTTTTTATTTTTAAAGAAAAAAAAACCCCAAACCCTATATTGCATGTTATTCAGTAACTCCTTTCCTGCCTTTTTGCTTGCAGATATAATTCCTAATTTATGAGTATTTAAGAGGCTACAAGTGGCAGTCACAAGTATTTTACACAAGTTGTTGCCAGGCTAAGCTGTAGACCAGGTTACTGTTTCCCCAATGAGAAGCACAATGAATTCATGTGCCAGGAGAACCTATTTGTTTCTTACAACTTCACAACACCAGGGCCTTTTCTTTCACTTGTCAGATGAGATGCAGATTAAGTATTAGCAGATTTAAGTCTAATACGTTATCAAGACAAGCTTCCTTTAATGTACTACTTTTAGTATACTTGGCTTCAGCTCATTACACACATCAACACAATAAAACCCTTTGTGAGATATATTGCTATATGTTGTTAGCATTCTTGGTGAGGTGAGCGTATATCCATGTACTCTCAAGATAAAAAACTGTTAGAAAACACAATGCAGAGACACTGATTTATTCCCCTCTCCTCCCCACCAAATGTGCTACAAGCTCCCACTCTTAGAAACTCTCAACTTGTCAAAAAATCAGATGGTCTTCTCAACACCTTTCCAGGTTTTCCTTTGCCAAGTTCAGTTAAAATTTTTATTTTAATGCTCACTGGCATTTCAGACTTCATAAAAATGCAGTCAAGTAGGAAAGTGGCTTAAACTTATCCACCAATAATAGCTGGGCCATCACACTGGGTTGCCAAGCAAAGGTTCCTTTTTGAAGAGCATTAAAAAAAGTATTGAAAGACAAAATCATAAACCTAGTGGAAAAAATTAGAAGACCAGGCTGGATTCTGATCTGGCATAGCCAGAGCATCTCAGTAGTAACTTTGATCACATCAGCAGTCTTGCTAGAGCACAAGAGAACTAAGAATTATTTTCTAGTTTGTATAGTCCTATAACTCTCCAGTGGACCAGGTACTGCATGGCCACAGATTGAGACCTACTACCCCTGGCTCGCCACTCACCTCCACAGGACGCTCTGTCCCAGTAGCAAAGACTCTTGGCCTCAACCATCTCTAGCACCATAAATAGTCTTAGACAAGCATGTTTAGGTAAACTAACAAAAAAAAATCCAGTCATCCAGCACCTAATCAGATTTGATAACCTTCTCTAGGAATGCAGCAAAAATAAAGAACCGATTCAAGGACAGCGACACCGCTTTTACGCTTGTTCTCTACAGATAATGTCAGAGACATGATATAACAGATGTTCAAGTAATTATTTTTTTTAATAATGCAACACAGCATTTTGCTTAGAAATGGATCACAGCTTCACAACTCAAACCAGACTTAACCATCTTTGGTATTGAGAATCCAATCGTAAAGCAACCACCCCAAATCCAGCCGTGGTTCTACACATGTCTGCTCTTCTTGAGCATCATTCCTTAAGTGACTTGGATCTATAGCTGTTAGACTACTACATAACAAAAACATTCCCAGTATCAAACAAAACCAAGCTGACAGCCACAATTTCAGTGACAGCCTTTCCTTAGGTTCTGTTCAGCCCACAGCAGAAGGGAATGATATGTATCTTGTGGAATTTCTTCTCTCTCATCTTAATAAAGAAAATTTGTCACTAACAGTACAGCCACAGTAACCAAGTCAGAAGCACCAGGATCTTGACCTGGCCAAGTGCAAAGTAGGGTTCTTAAGTCAAGGAGGATTTAGGTTTTGGTTTATGGATCAAATCCATTCCTGCTATTCTCAGCCATGCTGCTGACACCTTGCCAGATTCATAAAAGGGATCATTTTAACTCACATGCTAGAAAAATAGATGGCAAAGCACTGCTGATGTTGCAGTAACTGCAAGAATGTTCTCCATTCCTCAGCTGCAGAATAACATTATTTTTAGAGAGAAATATATCTAGCTATCACTGAAAGTGGAATCTGTAAAAAGCGCTGAACCTCTGGTTTGTTTTATTAAATCCAACCCAATAGGAAGCAGTGTATTGTGATGCAGATTTCCTACAAAATACCTCGGTGCAGAAGCACCGAGTAATCAATCTCTGCTCTTGTACTCGATATGTGGCTCTGGCACAATATTCGTGATTGCTGATTGCTTATTCATCCAATTTTTTAAGATGGAACTAGAGGATCACATCCTGGCATCCCTTCTGAGCATGAAAGCAGAGAGATTTCAATAAGCTTTCAAATCTAGAGGTACTTCTCTCAAGTAAAAATAGGCCAGTACCATAGCCTTATTATTACTTCAAACATTATTTAATGGGCAAAGGAGAGACTTATGTATTGTATGTACAAGTTAAAGATGCAACTAAAATGTACACACCAAAAGCTTATTTTTAGTTGACCTGAAATCTTAAGTCTGATTATTATTAGTTGAAGTTATTACAGAATAAAGACTGGGAGAAGTTAAGGGTGTGCATAGGAGTTGTTACCTTACTGGTACTATGCTTGCCCTCCACTGCTCCTCTGTGTCCTTGGGTTAGTTTGATGGACTGAGTCAACATGCAGCATGCTTCTCATGCTTGTGTTCCACTGAAGACAACATTTAGCATACAACCAAGTAACCAGTAAAGGAAAGATTTTTACCTAAGAAGTGAGAGGAATAAGAAAATCTGCTGTTAACTTTTGAAATCTAAGTTACAAACTCCATGCTTGGGCTTTATTTGACCCACAAAGTTACCTCTGTCCTACTGTGAACTCAAGCAGTACTTCAGGTCAGAATTCAGCCATTGTGAACAAAGCTCTTTTTATAAAGAGACATTATTTCATTATGCACTTAGTAAGAGGAGTATGGTATATTATACCAGTAGAGTATTTTTGTTAGTATTTAAACAACGATGAGAAGAGTGAAGAGCAACACACTTGGCTGCACACAAGCCTCGCGGCTGTTGAGCGTCTTATTTATCATCGATGCTTAAATGATTTCCAGCTCTGTGACAGAGACCTCCACTCTCCATGCAATTCATCTGTATTCTAATGTACTCTAAATATTTTAAGTATGCAGTTCAGATGAGGTGCCGTTCCTCAGATAATTGAGACACAAAAAAGTAGCTCCACAGAGCGAAAGCTTTGGCACCTTCACAGGTTGTATAAAGCATGTTCAGTAACTATAGCAAGACATTCGATTTAAGCATAAGAATCCGTACAGCACAGGAACAAATAGACTTGGAACAGAACTGAGCGAGACTCGTGGTGCAGTTAAAACTGAAGTTCCTCTTCAAAGGAAAAAAAAAGGATAGTAACATACTTGCCAAATTTTTAAGTGGTCAAATACTACATGCTTCCTTCCTTCACGCTACATGTAATCCAGAGACATGAGCAGACTTCACACTTCCACAAGTTGTTGGGTTTTTTCTGTCAGTACAGTCATTTTATTATTTCTGTCCTGGTTTTCCTGCTTTCAATTCCAGTGAAAATTTAAGGTCAGCAAACCCGTTTGCCCCAGTACTGCAGCGCTCTGTTGAACTCTGGCCTCAGCAAGAACATCAAGCTGGCATAATTTAGTTCCCAAACTGAATCCTTTAGGGAGCAACTCATCCTACAGCACAGTTTGAACACCTCAGAGACTCATAAGACATCTCTAATTGACACCCACATGACTACCTGCATGTTCAATACTGCCTGTATTTCCATCTTCATCCCAGGATCATGCCTTAGACAACCTTGTGCTATAACCTACTACACTACTGTTTACATTTTCAGGCATAGTGCAATATTTTGGCCTGACATAGAACCTTTTGAGTTTGAGGTTATTAAAAGCAGTGTAAGTGTTGTATCCTGAATCTAGGTGATCCTGCTTAGGCAGGGGGTTGGAATAGATGATCTTTCAAGGTCCCTTCCAACTCCTGACGTTCTGCGATACTGTGCAATACTGTGAAATGAGCTATACTGCACCAGATGAAAGAGGTGGCAACGTTTACTTAATTCTTCTTCACATCATTTTTCTGTGTCAGAAGGGAAGATCCTGCACTAGATTATCTTTCACACGTGGTCCAGCAGCTTTTCAGAACCACAGCCTCCTACATCACCACTACAGGCTCTCTGTTTATTTGTAACACTTTCTACCTGGGGTGATGTGGCCCTTCCAGCTCAGCCTGGCAAACTGAAGTTTGAGAGCCATCAGGACTTGGAATTTAACCCCATGAAGAACACCATGCTCATACATGACACCTAGCTTTCATCCACGGCTGGCTTTCGACTTCTAAATTGATTTTTGTGTGCCTTATACACAGAGACCAAGTAACCTGTCAAAGACTGCAAAAGCAGCAAGCAGCACTCAGATCTGCTCCACAAAACACAAGGCTACAATGCTTTCCCCTTCCCCCTCCTCTAGCCCTGAGTGCTGAAGCACCCTAATGATATCCAGACCATACCTAAATATCATCATTTAGGATTCATCTGCCAAAACAAACCCTGCACTGCTCCAATTACACAGCAGCTTCAGCCTTCACATGGGGATACCTCTCCTGACCCCGCCGCTGCAATTTGTCAGTCACCCACAGTATTCATTATCACAAATACCCACAGGGGACAGCTCAGAAGACATCTCACACAGTAGAACTAACCAGCAACGTCATTCCATCGGTTCCACAATATAAGGGACTTGTGAGCCATCCACTGCAGATGGCTGCTGAGGCGTGAAAAAGAACCTTCCTCCTAGACAAGGGCTGGCTGAAGACAGGAGGCATGTTTCAATGCCAGCAGAAGAGCTTGCTGGGTCTACTTGACCTACATAACATCTATGCTTAATAGTGCAAAGAAAGCAGCAGCTAATGCTAAAATGAACATCACAGAAATCATAGGATGACATCCATAGTTGACACCATGGTCTCCAGAGTTCACTTGATCACCTAATGGCATTCCAGTGAATTGAAACAGAGCATTTCAGAATAAGTTTTCAGTTTCATTCCTATGCCAAACCAGGATTATTTCTATGTACTTCAAATGAAATGGAAGCATTCAGAACTATAAAACTTCACAGCATGCTAGAATTGTAGTACAGGTTTGCTTACATAAACGCAAGAAAGTCGCACGTAAGTATTCATTAAGTCATCTTCACCAATTAGCAATAAGACAATTCCAATAGGTCTGATTTGTAATCTAAATGTATGTTGCATAATTGCTCATGCTTTTGAGAAAAGCTAATGAGAAAAATTATAGACAAAGAAAAAAGTGCAGTAAAACTGAATGAAATTACCTCCAACTAATTAATTAGTCATTCCCAAACAAGAAAAAGCACCTAACTCAATTCATACTCTGCTTTTACCTTAACTATTATTTCCCATTGAGTCTTAGGGACCAAGAAAACTATTAAAATTTCAGATTACTTAATTGCTATCAAATTTTAAAAGAGCATGTAAGTAAGAAAGGACAGGTCAAGCTTTTCTTGAAGTCGTAGCTGATAAAGTGTGATAAAATTGGAAGGCATTACATGTGATATAAACCAAGTCTTTTTTTATTAATCAGCTTCATGTCTAAGGACCAGAGAAGTCAGGAGAGAGCATGACTCAGGTGACTGCATCTTTGTGCTTTTTCCAGTGAAGTACCTCCTAAACCTTGAGAGAATATAAGAGGGTAAAGTGACTCTCAGCCCCCTTCTCCTGCACTGAAATTTCACTCCTTAGTAACCAAAGTAAAGCATTCAAAAAGGTTTTGGCCATGTTCAGAGACTTTCTAATATAAGTTTTGGAAGAAGATGCCTCATTTGAGGTGTATCTTCATGTTCTACTTGATCCACCCTTGCTCATAATTAGACATTTCCTTTAATTTTTATATGGCAATAAAAAGTCACATAAAAAGTGTTTGAATTATGTGTTTCTTCAACTTCAAGACAGTTTTGGAAACTTCTGGTAGTTATCTAGGTTAACTTGGGGCAATACAGAGACACTTACTAACAACATACATTATAAATTGGCAGGTATCAACCATCATAGCTGTAGAAGAGTTGGGGATACTCATCAAGAAGGTTTACAACCTTGTGGGCTGCACAAGTTCCACGTGGTCTGTCCTTCCAATGGAACTTCAGTTTATTCCTGTTGTGGAAAAAGCCTGTCCTGTTGTTCTTAAGTCATGCAGAAACTGTTATACCCATTGTCATTAACTTTAATGTCAACTGCTTTGCAATCATTTAGATCCTAAGAAATTTGAAGCAACAGTGTAGAACTGGACCACTGAGATGATCTTAAAGGTCTTCCCCAAGCAGAAGGATTCTATGGTTTGAAGAAGTGGCTGCCTCCCTGCACAACCCATCTCTGTGCCATATAGTGTCTCCAGGATGGCAACATATCTGATCTGCCTACAAATCCACTCTCACATCACTTCCCATTATGTATTCCACCCTCTGTAGTAAGGCAAACCCAAGTAGAAGTTGGTTACCGTATGACGCTGGACTGAAAACCGCTGCTCTTCAGGACCCGATGCACGAGCTGAACAGACATACCCGCCTTGGGGACAGAAACATCCATCACAGCAGTGGAGCAAATGGCTGGGGACAGCAACAGCATCTGTTGTCACGTCTGATCTGCATTCCCCCTCGTGTCTCTCAGAGCCTGCATTTTTTCCAGTGGGGATAGGTTAAACCAGAAAACATCTTTGTGACTGCAACATCACAGCAGAGTCACTGATCTCAAAATGGGCTGTTTGGGGAGAAAAATCAGGGCCAACCCACTGAAATTAGTGTTCACGTCCTTCTCTGATGTCCCAGTGTTACACCAAAAGTAGTATTTAACGTGGTTCCCAGGCCCTGGCTACTGGAAAGACATTCAGAGCACTATAATAAAGCTGTGCTTGAACAGCCACCCATGAACACACAGTGAAATAATTTAATCCAATTAGGAGTGAAGAGCAAGAAAGTTCAGAGGCAGAGTAGCAGAGGATAGGCATGAGCGCTTTGACATCGCACTCCCAAGCGTTACGATCAAATATCCCAAGTGAAGTGAAATTAAAAAAAAAAGTTAGAATATTTGATGTCCAAAATGAAAAAAGTTGGGATGGCCTGAGCACCTTCATGAGGTGGTGGATGCCCCATCTCTGGAGACATTCAAGGCCAGGTTGGCTGAGGCCCTGAGCAACCTGATCTAGTTGGGGGTGTCCCTGCTTCTTGCAGGGGGGTTGGACTAGATGACCTCTGGGAGTCCCTTCCAACTCTAATCATTCTATGATTCTATGCCCAAAGGTCCCTTCCAAGCCCTGTCATTTTGTGGCTCTGTACACCTTGGATAATTTTTTCTTCATGTGCTAAGACCATCTTTAACACTGTGGTCATTACTGCTTGGGGTCTCTCACACTCACTGAGGCTGTAAAGAATGAAGTTCATCCCATATGCGAGAAGTCGCTTTAATAAAAACATCCCATAATGTAAGTCAGAGCAAGTAGTAGATTTTTCTAGAAGTGATGCCGTGAGCTGGATTAATACAGCTGTGAGTGGCAAGGTGAACATTTTGCTGCTGCTCTTGCTTTACTGATGATATTTTTACATGAAACAGGCTTGACAGGAAAAGTGCAGAAAATGCTTAACAAAAAACCATTATGTAAGCAATAAATAAAGTATCTGTACAGTAAAAGCTATTTTTAGTATTAGAAAAAGACTTTGAGAAAATATCTAAACATGAAGTATTAAGAAAGCCCCAAGTTCAAGTTAAGCTTCAGCAGTGACTTTTTCATAGCATAGCTCTTGATTCTTTGAACTAAGAAAAGCTCCTAACAGCAGAACCCGAGCAGCATTTTATTTGGAGTGGTCCATCCACCACACAGGCCAAGTGCAGGGCCCACCCGTGCAGGCTGGAGGCAGCATCTCCAGATGCTGATAGCTCTGTCTGTCCCTTCCTTCCAGTTCCATTGGAATTACTCTTTCCTCTCTTCACATCAACTCCACAGGTCATTTACAAGTAGTACTACAAACATTATTGTAATAACATAAGCTACATTAATTACATTAACAGCTGATTAAATACTTAGAATTTGAAAATTCTATAATTTAATTCTGCACCTAAGTGTGAAAACACAAGTCACAACACAAAGCAAAACCAGTCTGTGAAAGCCTTAGGAAAAAAGGATTATTACCCCACAAAAATTCAGCTGTGGCTTAAGAGCACATTCATTTTGTTTGCCCACTCCACCACCTTTAAACACCATAAACTTTCAAGCAGGATGTTTTCACAGCATTAATAGCCCCAACGTTGGTTTTCAGGTTTTACCACCACCACTCTATTACCAGCATGTTTGTATGAACCAAAATGATTATTTCCTCAGTATACTGCACAGGAAAAACTCAAGACAAGACAGCTGTTATTTTTACTTTGAAGAGATCCTACAAAACCCTGCAAGTTAGGAAAATTACTCAAAATGGTAATGCAGAGTCAGTGGGGAACCAGCTCACTTCATTAAACATCTGCATCAGAAGCCTGAGACTCATATAAAGATTTAATTGGCTTACTGCAATCCATAATATTTACTGTAGCATGTTGTGTTTTCTAGCATCAAGTACTAAACACCAGTCACCATCTCTCTCCCATAAATGTTACATTTCCCTTGCATTTGTTTTATAATACTATTAAAAAGAAGTGATTAAGGTATATTCCCATGGTTTATGGAATATTTTGTTTGCTTTAGTTTGCCTACATGTACAGATTAATGCAAAACACCGAATACACACTGACTGCATGAACTATACCATCTGAAGCTATGATTTCCCCCATAACCTGGTTCTTTCCCACCAACTGTCCATAGCACTAGCCAACACTGGAGCACCTAGTACTAAACCAGCCTGCTCTTCCCTGGGGTACAGCACATGGGAGGCTAAAGACAACAGATAATAACTGCCTGCAGACTCCATTCAGAAGGAGGTTGGAGCATTGCTCTAAAGAAAGGGGGCAATACAGAATTAGAAACTTAAGACTGGAACTTAAGAGCTTGCTATGAAGAAAGTCAGCACTCTAGGTATTAAGACAGTTTGTCTGCAGGGTTATCAAGCGACAAGAGCCCTTAAATTAGTCATAGGAACTACCTGAAGTAACTGTGCTCCCCTTCCCTCTACTAATAAAACCTTATATTCTGCTTTTTTAGAGATGAGTCACTCGGGGAGGATGGGTTTTCAAGTTCAGGAGAAACCTCATACCAGTGAGGTTTAACAGTGAAAGTAAACTCCACCAGGTAAATACTGTTCTCCAGTAGAGTTGCCTACCAATAGCTTTGGCTGGAACCTGTTACTTCATCTACTTGGTGCTGGAAACACCTTCCCACTCCCATATGAGTAAGACACTTACTGATGGACTTCATATTATTCAGACAAAGAAGTTTCCCAGAGATAGTCACATTCTGCTTCTCAGAAAGCACAGAGATAAGACTAGGGTTCTCTCTCCTCATTTAAGTTGCCTACCACTCTAGCAAAGCCAGGGTGCAGATACAAGCCCAGCTTCAGGTTATGTCAGAGGACAAAACATCCTTAGCAGCACTTCCTTGTGCATGCAAATGCTAACCAAGATGTGAATCATGGTACTGAGCCACAAGAGTTTTCTGATGCTTCCTCTGTCAGGGTAGTAGTTGAATAATCCTTTTCTTTCAGGCAAATTGCAGCTGAGCCCACAGAATTGTATGAAGCAACTACCTCCATAAATAGACCACCCAAGGAGAGTGCCCTCACAACCCAAATGGAGTGGATGTCATCTCACATTCTCTTGCCTAAGCCAACAGACAGCACTTCACTGTATGAGGAAAGAAGACCATTGCTCAAGTTGAAATAGAAGGGAACATTTAATAAGGGCATCTATTTCAGGCATAAATTTGCTACCTGCCTACTCAGTAAAAAAACAACTGTTTAAAGTGGATAAGGAGAAGGTTTTCTATCAGGGAAAAGGAAATTATTAAGTGTTGTTGCACTTCATCCTTAATCATTTTTTTCAGGCATCTGCAGCTTAATCTTTCTTAAAACCAAGGAAGCATCCTCATTGTACTTGAACACCATCAGTTATTGCTATGTATTATTGAAATACCCCCTTATGAAAATGTTCAGGTATTTCTCATATCAGGAGTGAGGGACCATAAAACCAATGCTTTTTCCAGAGTTGGTCTTTCATACATCAAAACAATGATGGTACAGAATTACCAACCTGCTTCACTGCTTCAGGAGATGGCCTCGTTGCACACATTATTCTGGAGCTTCACAGCCATTGGGCAGAGTCCTACACACTGCTAAATACCTGGGGGGCCACAGGGCATTAGAAATCCCCTTTGCCAAAAGGGCACTCAAGCCACAGCTCTAACTGGCACCGATACAGATCCTTGAGAAGAAAATATATCTCTGTTTTCACTTAGCTTTGAAGTAATCCCAGTCAGTTAGCGCTTGGACAGCGGGTCAAGCTTGGAGACAAGGAGCTAATCGGGACTGAAACACCACCACCACCAGGACTAACCAAAAGCATGAGCACAAAACACTGTAGGAGTCACAGGCATAGCCTTTACTCCAAACTCCTCAGGCAAACGATTCAGCTCAAATGCTGTGCTAAGTCAGACTGCACTGAAACCTGTCCTGAACTGGCACAATAAACAGAAGTGTGAGAAATCATCTCATTATATGCTTCAAAGATATTTTGGATGTGAAAAGAAGTCAGAGAACAAATACCTTAAGAAAAGGGCTTGTAAGGTACCATTGGAAGAGAACATCAATTAGCCTGAAGAGAGGGAACTGAGGAAGCAGGAAGGATGCTCCAAAGAAAAATGTGGTTTGTTTCTTCATATTCTTCCATACCAGCCCAAAGCACCTGCCTGCATACATGACATGTGCACACAACATAGCAGCACAAATTAAAATGCATTGATTTTAACCAAATAAATATTTGGTTTAGAAAAAAAGAAAATCTATTGCAATTACCTAAAATATCCTTTTTCAATAAAAATTAAATTAAGAATACACAGACTGACTGTGGTGGCAAAATAATTACAGTGCTTACACTGTGCAAAACAATAGATCTTTCTGATGCCCTTGAATTTTGTCCTCCAGAAAAAAACACCAAACTCATTAAGAGCTCTGGAGATATTTGCCAGCATTGGGTTTTTTTGCAGTATCACTCCCAAGTGACTCCTGCCTGCACTTCAATCCTGGGTGCAACTAACTGTTCCCACACCCACTTTTTGGCTTTCAGTCACTACTTTAAATCACTACAAACGCGGTCACAAGTCTTGGCCCAAGAAGTTTGGTTGCTTCAATTATCTTTGGCATGAAGATTTCCTTTCAAAGGCAGCCTTTCCCACCATCTACTCTAGTTACATAAAACACAAAACTCTGAAGTGACATCTTACCACCAGCCTTTCCTACACAACTCACAGCTCAGCATCTGGGGCTTCTGCTACTGAAACAGCTGAAAGCTGCCCCTGGCTTTTCACCCACTGTAAGCATTGTCCTAACCCCCAGTCAAACAAAGAACAAGCAAAACTGTTACCACATTTACATTATTTTGCACATGGCCTTCTCCACCCTTTTCTGGCAACTCCACAAGGCAGACAAATTGGGTCTGTCCTGTTCAAGTAGCAAGAGGTTCCTGGTGCCTTCTCCACGTTTAGCAGGTCATCCCTGGATGCATCAAATTAAGGAGGTATTATGGTACGCCCATTTCCTAGATATGCAGTGAAAAGCACCCAGTTTTAGCCCAAGTGCAATCACAAAAATGCTCATGGAACACTTAGAACTAATGGAAGGCTTATGCAGAGGGACTGAAGTTGCTTGGTTTGTACAGCCTGGAGAAGAGGAGACTGTGGGAGACTTCAATCATGGTCTGTGGCTACCTGACAAGGTGGAACGAAGGGGCAGGCACTGATGTCTGTGTCAACCAGTGACAGAACCTGAGAGGACATCATGGAACTGCAACAGGGATGGTTAGGTTGGATGTTAGGAAAAGAGTCTTTACCGAAAAGGGGGCCAGATACTGGAACAGGCTCCCCAGGGAAGTGGTCACAGCACCAAGCTTAACTAAGGTCAAGAGGCATCTGAACAATACACTAGACAAGTCCAGCTCTGACTTGGCTGGTCCTGTGTGGAGCCAGGATAAACGGGTCCCTTCCAATGCAGGAGATTCTAATGTTATAAAACCAATTCATTTAATAAGCAACACTGAAGAATCAATTTAAATCAGGTTTGTGGTTTGGCTTGGGGTCTTTTTCTTCCCCCTTCTCTAAGAGAGTAGTATAGTCTTCTTATTACACCACTATTCTTAAAGAAACTGAAAGCAAGGCTCTGTTTGGAACCACACAAGAACTAAATTAAGATGTTCTCATACCCTCACTCTCTAGGCTCTGTCCCATATTTATAAACACATTTATTTCACCAAGTTGAAGTGTGAAACTACTCAAAAAGAGAATATACGTAAACTACTTGTAACAAAATTTTCTTCCACTGCATGAGAAACTACTCTTGCAGACTGGTACCTGCTATGCCACAAGTGATATAGTACTCCTTTTTCTAATGCTGCTAATTACCAATTAAAATCCATCCTGAGGATGGCTTCCATCATTTTTCCAGAATTATTCATTAAATACAACACCAGACAGACCATTTACCATATTGTCACTGTTAGGTCAAGTCTCTTACTTGTAGCTTATAAAATTTGTTTTATTAGAGTCAAGGAGCAAGTCCTCTTGGAACACATTTCTGAGCACATGAAGGAGCCAACACCAATTAGGAACAGTCAGCAAGGACTTCCTACAAAGGGACCATGACTTACCAACCTGAGCACCTTCTATAACAAAATGACCAGATGTGTGAACAATGGGAGTAGTTACTTTGTCTTTAGCAAGACTTTCAGCCACAGCTTTGTATCCATGGTCTGATGTTATACTATAGATGGATGGGTAGCTTAAATGGCTGGAGGACAAAGCTCAGCAGGTAGCAGGTGATGGGTTAACCATCTAGATGGAGACCAGCAACAGACAGGGAAAGCCTTGTTCACCTAACATATCCACAGCAAGGTCAGGCCTCAGGTAATAACAGAGGTAAGGAAAAGCTCTAGAGGCACATAAATGAAGAGCTGTTCACCTGGACATTGTCAGAAACAGATCAGGAGTTCACAGAATGTGAAGTTAAAGGGACCTCAAAAGATCATCTAGTCCAACCCCCATGCCTGAGCAGGATGCCCAGAATAAAATCACACAGGAACACATTCAGATTGGTCTTGAATGTCTCCAGAGAAGGAGACTCCACAACCTCTCTGGGCAGCCTGTCCCAGTGATCTGTCACCCTCACAGTGAAAAAGTTCCTCCTTATATTCAGATGGAACTTCCCATGTTCCAGCTTAGACCCATTGCCCCTTGTCCTATCACTGAGAGAAATGGAGTCACCCCCATTCAACTATGGTCTCTACTGGCTTCCCAGATGTCCAATAGGGACAGAAGCATTCCCTAAGCCAAAGCTGTAAGTAAGACTTCTGTGCTGCTCAAGTAATTTAGATTAGAATCCCGTTGAAAGAGAACTATTTTAACCTTTACTTCTGTTTGCAGTGTCACAGCAAAATTACCTCTAGCTGCACTGATGCCAGCTATGCTTTGAGATTTGCTTGAAAGTTGTGAGAAGTGGCAAAGTAAGAGGCTACAGGAAACCCTCACATCTTCCAGATAGGGATCACGCTTCCTGGGAGTTTACTGCAGATTTTTAACCAGCCAAGTTTCAGTTTAAGTTATTTACTCCATTTTTGGCATTGCTCCCTCCTGAATATTGCTCTGCAGCATTCTGGCAGTGCTCAGCCCTACAGCAAACAACTCTCTTGGTTCTCAGCAAGAGAAAGTTTGGAGTCAATTCTGGAGGAATTTCAAAAGCTGTAGGCATAATATTCTTAGCGATAGTTTCCTCTAACTGGAGATTCATTGTTCACTAATGAAATGCTAATATATAACTGAATATTTATTGAAGTTGAACATTAATGATGAACACAGTAATAAACAGCCCAAACAGCCATTTAGTACAGAATTCTTTGTAATTGTATTTTTCATGAATTTGTATTTTGCTACTACAGTTCCCTTCATAAAAAAGGCAACATGTTAGTCAAACCTTGTATTATAGACTATAAACAGCTGGTGTGTGGATACTTTAACATAAGGATCAAGGGTTTAGGCTATGAATTTAGAGAATATGTTCCTGTGGGCAGATTTCACCATTAACCATGGATTTATCCACTGCATGGATGTTGTGCCATCCTTCTCCATCAGTAAAGCCATAGGCTTTTCAGGTACCCATCTAACAAACAGACTGCTGGGAAGCTCCAGTTGTGCAAATATTTATATTTCACCCAAGTGTTAATTTGCTTTGTACAACATTCTTGAGGTTTATATTCTTAGGCCACTCAGGTTTTTATACCTCAGGAAAGATTTTTTATTATTGATTTCCATATTGCCAGTGGACAATATGCTTGCAGTACACACCAGACAATTTGCCACAGTTGCTGATATTTTCATTCTACTTTAGATTTAGTCACTGTGTGCTAATTTCCAACAAGATAAGACAGTTCAAAGTTGTGAAAAACAAAGCTGGAAATGGAGGCTAGAGAAAGGGCAATTACCAGTAATTCCTGGCAAAAAGAAAGAAAAGAGCCTTTCTAGAAGTGTACAAGTTGCATTTTTCATCATCAATGGCATTGCCATTGTCATTACTAATATGTCTCCTTACATTACTGGCACTTTATTGTAGTTAATGGCCCATTTCCCATGCTACCTCACTCTTAATCTATGTCTGTCTTTATTAAACTAGTAGTAAGTGAGCAAAGACAGTGTTCTATTAACATCTTCCAACAAAGACTGCATGTTGCACTGCTTTAAACAAGAAATACACAAATACCTAAAAACACCTATCAACAACAGATAACCCATGCAGTTCATGTCTTAGTATCTATGGAGTCTAAAGGTTTTGTGGCATTTCATTTCCAACCCACATTCTATTGAATAAAAAGGACAGAGGGAGGTTTCATTAGCACAAGTGGATTCAGAGTCACCAAGGCAGCATCTTTGCACCGAAGTCTCACAGACTGGAAATACAGGTAACTAGTGCTGGGTTTTCCACTTGCAACTAATTTAATTGTTATGAACTGGTCTTCAGTACTTTAATAAGAAACTCTTGCTCTCTGTTGCTGTAAAAGCAAAATATGTATTTAAGGATATTATTTTCCTAAAGAGGACTACAAAAAGTATTGTCAAGCTATTTCAAGAAAATTAAGAACAGAAGCCAAAAATCTGGAAAGAGCTGCTGTAAGATGTTTTAATTGTCATTTCATTACCGAATAAGAAGCCCCAAATAATTTACCTCTCTGTGGTACATTCTTGTCATATAAAGAGCAGAAGTGCCAGAACTGCTGGGCCTCACACTTATTCCCCTCACTTTGTTTTCTGCAGCTCTGTTCCAGCAAAACAGCCAATGTGGAAATCAATATTATGTTAGGCCACATGCTACACCAAGTAACTGTTTACCAGGCAGAATTCTGCTAATAAATCAAGACTCTCAAGAAACTGAGTATTTCCTTCGGGCTGACTGTACCAACATGAGAAGGTTACTCAAATCTGCCCTTTTTCACTGCTGGAGGGAAGAAGGAAGGACGATGGAAACACTTAATTTGCATACAAATAAAAGTGTTTTGGTACAAACTGAGAACAAAACTGGGTTACAAAATGTTAAAGGTCTGCAAATGCTTGTGCCTACGACATTTATTTTTCTCTTGTGACAATCATCTAACGCTGTTTGAGGTGGAAAGCTGCACAAAGCCCGTTTTAGCCAATCTTCTCCTAGAGTAAATAGATGTCTTGATATAACCCGGAAAGTCTGGTAATCATTTCAGGACAAAAATGCCTTGATCACAAAGGTTATTTGGATAAGGTAAGCTGGAATTTTGCACCCAGTATGAGTTATCAGCTCTGACTGAGATATATTAAAGGAACACAAGTTTCAAATCCATCAGTTTGGGGTTCTCTGCCCCTCCCCTTCCCCCCGTTCCTGGAGAAGACATATTCACACAAACATCTCATCTATCACAACACCTGACTGCTGCATTCAGTTTCTTTGAGACTTAGATCAACTGTGACGATATGTCACCCGAGTTTGCGAGGCTCTGCAGAGTCATCCATCACATTCTTTAAAGCTTTGAACATCACCTCTGTACAGAAGACGCTCAGGAAAATTACAAAGATGATGCTATGTCACCCTGTCAAGTCTCACTATAAAATAAGCTTCAGGAGTGATACCACAGGTTTTGGCTACACTTTCTATATACAATGAGAAATAATGAAATAAAGGCATACTTCATATCCCTGGGTACTTCTCTAGAAACAGAAACACACCTTGTAGACACAGTTACTTATTCAAACCATTGAGGTTTCTTTCGTCCAGTCACGTGCCAAGCTGCAAGACTGATTAAAGCCAACCCATCTATGTATCTGGCTTTCATAACCCATCTCACATTCACATCTTCAGGGCCTCCTCAGGTAAAACCCCAGTCCTAACAGGAACAGCATCACATCCAAAGCCCTTGTGACGCATTTAAACCAGCAAAGCACAACACATTCAGTACCTCCAAGTCTCTTTGCTCTACACCAGCCTCACCTCTGCAGCCACAGTTTGCTTCAGACACTGGAGACAGCCAAAGTGAGGAATGGGTTCAATACCACAAAGTTTGGACTGACAAACACAGATGTGGGAAGTGGAAAAGAAGGACAGACCAATGCAGATACAGTTTTTATAGAACAGAAATTTGTTTCCCCAAAAGCAGAGGGTTTTTTCATCTTTATAGCATCCTGATTCAGAGGCAAGGACATGGCGAGGTCAACACTCCAAGCAGTTGCTTTGTTCAGTCTGACAAGTGAAGAGCTACCCTGGAAGGTATCTGGAGACAAAACTTTGCTGTGGCTACACACACCAAGCCAGAAGAAATTCAGCACTACCAGCTGTATAAATGATTGGCACTAGCTCTGTTTATCAACACTCCTTCCCCTCAGCAGTTTACCAGTCCACAGCCCATTTGCAAACAGCTTTGGTATCAACACAAGTATCTACCTGCTAATTAGCAGTAGCTTGCCATTCATGAAGTTTTCACCACTACATGCCTTCAGCTTCACCTGAGCCCAGCCCCTGGAGCTCACAGCCGTTTGCTCTGGCTTGTATCACTGTAGTTAACCAATACACTACCCAAGTTACACAACTGAATTCAGGTTCAGTTACACTGACTGAAACTGATGACCCTACGAAGGAGGCCAGAATTTGGATTCTGCAAGGAAGATTTCTATCAGTTAATTCCACCAGTGAAATCTGACCAGTTGAATGTCAATTGGAATCAAATGCTTAAGTGCAGCCAACGTGAATGAACTGCATTTTACTTTCAAAAGGGCATTTGCAGACTTTTCCTATTAATTGGTCTTTTGTATAAAGGCAGAATACATTTGTAATATAAATATCTGTTTCTGCAACCATTCTCTGTAGTCTTGTTTTAATTATTCATAGCCTCATCTTTTTCTCATGAAGTGAAAACAGAAAGCCTTAATGAGTAAGTGTATGCAAGCTATTCTTTGTTGGGCTTTCTGAACTGTCTGGCTTCCCAAGTATTCACTAGTTCCAAGTTTAATTTTCAGTGAGCTAATACCTGCCTGGAAGGCAAATGAGTAAATACAAACAGCGTCAGCCAGCCCAGATGAGAGACCCTTACACAATGCAACCAACAGGGAAAGTTGGTTCAAGAAATACACGAGGAAAGTTAAATCAGATGTTAGATCTGTTACAAATGTGCCTAAAGGGAGCAGCATGTATTGTGCTCCTAAATGCACACCTAGACCATAGGTTTGTGGATAACACTGACCCGATATACAACTAAACAATAAAGCTTCAAACCAATTAATGGTATGCTGTGGAGAACTGCTTTTCTCCCATTACAAACCATCAGTAACAAACACATTACACCCCATTTGCTGACTTCACAGTGAGAGTCAGCCTCAAGGTAAGCTGGTGAACAAATGACGATAAACAGGAGATGAAGGGACTTCCTTCATATTTCTGATGGGCACTAACCATTAACAGATGTGCATTCACAGGACTGGCAAAGGCAGGTGACCAGGGTGCTCCTCAGGCATATTGCTTGCTTTTCCCACTGCATTGGTTTTGTGAGGCAAGGTTTTGGTAGCAGGGAGGTACAAAGGTGGACTCTGTGAGAAACTGCTTCAAGTTTCATCCATGTCCAACAGAGCCAATGCCAGACAGCTCCAAGACAGAGCGGTCGCTCGCCAAGCTTCAGCACCATCTTCACCCAGAGTCTCCAAATCTGTGTGCTTTGTTTGTACAGTCAGTGTGCTGCACATGAAGACCAACACCTCTCCTATAGACAGCTCACAATTATGAGGAAGCCAGTTAATAAAAAAAATACTAATGCAGAACTGAGTATGAAATAGCCCCCAGGGTGGCTGAAAACCCTATGTAAGAGTAATAAATCAGTGCAGGCTTTCATATACCCAACAGATTAGATCAACAATCGTTAACAGACAAGAGGTGCAAGGGGTGATTTTTCCCTAAATCTCAAGGGTCCACATGAAGTTGAAAGTTAACAGACAGGACTGAAACCAAAGAAAATCACACAGAATGAGGTGTACAAGAATTGTCCTAAAAAGCAGGAATTTACAGGTACTAAGGCAGTGGAAGGACATGATTATTGCTCACTCAGATATTGGATGATTGCTTTAAGACCTGGCCTACTTAAAACACCAGCATTCATTTATAATCCAACACTAGAAACCTTATTTCCTATCTGAATTTGACCTAAATTCACGAGCATTTCAGATCACATTTCTCCATGTAGACTATCCACTGAGAGGAAGACATCCCCAACTCTGAATATTAAAATTGTGAGAAAGTTCTCAATAGCTTTCTCCAAGAAAGCTCATGAGAAAACACATTCTGGTGTGGAAATATTTCTGACCTCTTGTGAAGCATTAGTATTAAAAAAAAAAACCCACAAAAAACCTTACAGAAGGGTTGGAGGGGTTGGTTTTTGTTTTGTTGTTTTGGGTTTTTTTTTTTCCTTTTTAAGTCACTCGGGAGTTCTGCTATTTCTTTTCTCCCCTCTGCACACTTGCAACTCCTGAGAGCTACGTGCTTGCTGGTTTTCAGCCCCAGAGCACCCCATTCCCATCGATGGGATCACACACTGCTGTGCATCCATCACTTTTCATCACACAAAGCTCTGACATTCGTGCTACAAATCTGGTTTTGCACTGCATTCAACCTGACACGCTGCAGGGGTTAGTTATCTCCCCCCTCCATCCCTTTTCTAAGGGTCAGTTTTAGAGCAGCCACTGATTATCAGAGATGAACAGGTAAAACCAGCAATAATCTAAGCAGCCATATTACACATCCTCTACTATTAAAGAGCAATTTAATAAATCATGTTGAAACAAATAATTTAGTTATAGACTAACACCTCACTGCCTGATCTTTGACTAAGAGCTCCCTGTAATAGTCTATTTAGGTGAGGCACAAAGATTAAATTGTTGCTCTTATAAAGCCCACAGATGATGTTTTAGTGCACACAGCATTATTTAACACTTTCTCTATTAGCTATCCATAGCAACAGACATGTTATTTCTACAAGAATTTCCCTGTTCTAAGTGGGAAAGAAAAAAAAATGATGTGATTATGCAGTCTTGAAATAATTATGGCTATTGCTCTGCCTTATCCTTCAATCTTGTTTTTCACTCTTTTTGTCATCTAACCTTTAACTAATTACTGCACTACTAGGTTTTCTGACATCATTTTTGCTAACTGCTGAGGGTCACATTAGTTACATGGCTTCACAGTTTACAGCTGACAACATAGTTTATGTCTCTTTTAGCAAAAAATTAGTCTTCTGTTCAGGCTGACACAGAGCTAGAATATCAATTTTGCAATCACCAAATATTGAGAATAGTCTGCTGCTGTTTCAGACTGTCAGAAATAAATTCATTATTGATCTCATCCTATTCTTCCTTGTAAGATTTCACACCAAAATTGGTTACAATGAGGAACAAGACAGAAAAAATTAAACCTCAAATATACATGAAGACAAAAACTGGGTCAAGCATCAGTCTATCCATTTTTAACTCCTCAGAGCTAATTATATATTCTTACATAACTGATACACAAATCTACTCTATAAGTCACCAGACACAACATAAGGATATTCAGTATTAAACAGACCCAAAAAACCTGCAAGGAGCTCCCAGACTAAGGACAAGAGTAATGACTACACTCCGAAGCACAACACACAATAACTGATCATTAACATTCATCCTCCTTTACAAAACTGTTCTGCTGAATTACCAAGAACAACTTTTCACATGGTACCCAAGAAAGTTTTCTTTCCATGTGTGATTAGATCCAGTTTTGTCCCACAAGTGAAGCGCACAGGCTATTCAAAAGGCAGAGCTAGCTTTCACTAGGAACATCTTTTTTACAAAGTGGCTCTTGATGAATAGATGTTTTCAGAAAAATCAAACCACCACTTACATGGTAATGACCGGGAATGTGGCAATTTCCACTCTGGTGGTCTGTGAAGAGCAGCTTCCAGCCTTTTAAAACCTGTCTGAGTATTGAATCTGCAAGCTGAGATAATGCAAAGCACCGCTTCCCAGCGATGGCTTAGACATCAAAGCATTAGAGAGCGATTACTTCCCTATCACTTCTGCTGAAAAAGCTAAACTAGAGATAAATGAAGTGCCTCATACTTCAACAACAACTGCTGATCTTACAGTACAAGCACAGCCAACGCCACGTTTGAGTACAGGTAAGATGTTCCCATCTGAGAAGCAACCACATTTCCAGCCATCTGATGGCAATCACAAGAAAGCACACAGAGCTTTGAAGGAACACTATGTTCAGAACTAGCACTTCTGGTGACTTCATTTTATTCTTCCTTCATTCATCAAATAATAAGGGTTAGGTTTCTAGTTTTGATGGCAGTATCCAAGATAGGATCAGAGACAGATTCATGTTGCCTATGGCAGACTACAGAGGATGCAATTTTTACACCTTTGTCATTACTGGCATACCTGCCAGAAGATCAGGTAGTTGAGAAGGTTTTTGTTTCATGTTTTGTTTTAATATCAGCAGTTCCAGACACCTATGTCTGAGCCCTTGCTTTCTCATGTCCCATTTTGAACATTCTGGTTCTTTGGCTAGAACTGACAGGCCAAGAGTCAGCTGCTCTATCACTTCACTGTCTCTGAACAGCAACACTGTGAGCACACTTTTTAAAAGCTGAATTTTACCGGCAGCCACAAACTAGTATTGAAAATAGCTTCTGTTATACATTGCCCAGAGAAGCTGTGGCTGCCCCTGGCAGGATCCCTGGCAGGGTTCAAGGCCAGGTTGGATGGGGCTTTGAGCACCCTGGGATAGCGGAGGGTGTCCCTGCCCATGGCAGGGGTTTGGGATTAGAAGGGCTTTTGAAAATCTCTTCTGATCTAATCCACCCTGTGGTTCCAACAGTAAAAAGCTAGGCCTAAGGTGTGACCATTCTTTGTGAGTAACAACAGTTGAATGGCTATTTCCTTAAGTTACAATATAAACCAGCTTTCTTCCTAGTATAAACACATAATTTCTGTCTACATTTTACCCTTTTCTACATTTAAAAGAGTAGTGATACATGGGAAAAAGTAATTTCTTGCACAAGGACTGCTTCAGCTCACAAAATATCTTCTCTAGATATGCCTGTACAAGGTGCATGGGACTAAAACCTCGTGTTTAACTCCTTGGAGAACAGAGACACGTTGGATGTCAGGATTACATTTCACAGGCAATCATATTGCTCAGTGTGTCTGCACAGCAGACTAACACCACACACATTTCTCCACTCGTTTGGAAACTCTAAGTAGTTTGTCATGGAAATTAAGTGTACTCCTGGAATTGTTGAGTCTCTCACATATGTGATGAGCAAAGTGTTCAGGCTCCAGAGGTAAAAATCTTAAATTACTGTTTTTACCTCTCAGAAAACATTATGGCATCTGAATCAGAAGAAAAATTGAATGCCTACCTGCTGTAGCACAAAAAAAAAAAGTAAAGAGCAATATTTGCCACCAGTGTGAACTCTTCTGCTGGAGGAGTACAACAGAGCAGCCATGGGACCAGTGATTCCAGCAGGAAATAGGGAGATTCCAGTGAAGTCCCTTCCCATTCCTAGGAAATGCAAATTAGGAACCACTGCTGTTCATCAGTCTAGTATTTGCATTTAGTTCACTAAAATCCACCAAACACTCCTCCACATGTCTTAATTTATGGGGTAATTAAGTATTTAAAGTAGCAAACTATTTCATGACCAAAGGCTGCTTTAAGTAACACTATAATAACAAACCACTATTCCTTGTCTGCTGTTCTGTTCATTACTTTCACAGAAGTCACCAGATCCTGTTAGCCTTCATAACAAACACTCTGAAGGTCAGTTTCAGTCTCAGCTACATTACATCAGAAAAGTTTAATATTAAAATATTCCACAAATTCATATTTTGCCTTGCACAGTACTTCAGTCTAGCACTACTGCACTGGTAAAACACAGAAAAGCATTGGCTGACCAAAGGCTATGACGTGGGGAAACCTCTGCTAGTCCAGAGTTATTTACAGTTCTCTTTCATGCCATCTGAATTCCTATTAAAATAACATAGCTGTAAAGGGAAAAAAAAACAAAAATTCAAAAATATTTAGAAGATGAACTTGACATTTCATCCCACAGTGAAGCCCACTGATGAAGAACTGAAGAGTCAAGAAGATTTAAAACAGAAAGCATACTCATTGGGATTCTTTGGAAGCAAATTAAGTAGAGCCACTTTTACCTTTGTAGAACACTTGGCTTTGCTTTTTCTTATTTTCCTTAGGGTTGTGTCACAATTATTACCTCTGGAGCACTATTTCTTATCACTCCCCACTGGCAGGTGGTAAGAAACAGTGTACCTGGGAACAGAAAGCCAGGAGCCACCGGAAAAACAATACCACGCTTCAAGACAGAAGGTTCTCCCTTTTCCTAAGTAACTGCTTTTCATTCATTTCATTTTCTAGCATCCAAAATATTCTCACTTCAGTTCTGGAAGGTCCCAGTCACTGAGAAGTTCTATTTCTATTCATAATCACTGCTCCATAAGTGCTCCAAAGGAAAGGCATCTGGGGCTGCTCATTTCCATGTCTCCTTACTGGGCATTTCTTACACATTTTGAAAGCACCATTGATTACATAGTCAGTTAAGGGGTTTGGGGTCTTCACCAAGAGCACCACACCATTACAAAATAATTCACAAGAAAGCTGATTATAAAGGTGTCTGGTAGATCTGAGAATTTAAAGAGGACAAGTTTAAAAAGGATTTTTAGGAGAGGGTTTTTTTTCCAATTTGGTTCCTTTTTCCATTCTACACCTACACAGAAGAGCACCTGAAGGACTCCAAGGGCTGAAGAGCATCATCCCTGCATCAGACACTTTTGCTTCACCAACCAAGTGCTCCTTCCTCTAGGTATTTTATTTACTCACACAATGATTCCTAGAGGGTCCATTTCTATCCCAAGTTCCACATCCACAAGCTTGGCTTCTCAGGGTTGGCTGGGTTTGGTTGGTGGTTATTTCCTTTGGTTATTTTTTGGGTTGCTTTTTTATTGTTGTTGTGTTTTAGGTTCCGAGTTTATCTGGTTGTTTGTATATGTTTTGTTTTGGGGTGGGTTTTTTCTTTTAAATGAAAAAAAAAAAGCTAGTTTTCCTTCCCTCATCTTCCCTCCCTCTTCATCAGCCCTTCAGGTGGGCTTTTATAACTCAATTTGAGCTCTCAGATACCTCAAACTCCTCAACTACTGAAGTATTTATTAATAGCTACAGTTGCCCAGCACAATGCTTGCTGAAAGACTGATAATATTTCTGGGGTTCGTGTGGCTTTTTCTGCACACTTAAATTTTTTGTGTTCTTGTTATGTATCTAACTAGACATTTCAGTTTTTCAGTCTGGTATGACAGACATCACATATGCTGGCCACTCAACTGGGAGACTTGAATAGCGATTCCTGCCAGAATTGTCACCACACAGTTTCTCCATTTTCCCTCCAAAGTCACAGGGATCAGAAGAGATGGGAAGGTATGCACACAAGACAACAAATAAAGCACATGTGATGTTTTGCTGCTTATGAAGCTGTACATGATTCTTTTTCTTAGATAAGAACACTACAAACACAGCCATTGCCAAAATTTGTTCCATATTTCTCTTTCACACTCATCCATTACCTACTGGCACACATAACAAGTAAAAACACGGGACAGTGATATTGTCTGAAGAGCCAAACTACAGAAATCCTAACAAAATCTTCTCATGAGCTCATGAGAACACTATTTCAGGGCTTTCACGTTTTTCTTCACTTTTTTCTCTGCATGTAAGCTCTGCCAGTAGTATTCACAGAGCTTCAGTGAAATAAGCACCGAGCAACTTGGCTATTTCTGCTTTATTTCACCCCCCCTGAAGCCCATCCTCAACTGACTACTGATTACACCAGATCAACCAGTTCTCCAGCATTAAATCCACATGATGTTGACCAACTTGGCCACTCACTGGCACCTTGGGATGCTGATGTTACATGTGCATAAGCCTGGATCAGCACCTGAAAGTGCAAAACCCAAGAGCTTGGCACACCAGCTGCCTCGCTTCAGAGCTAGAGGGAAATGCTGGTCTGGAGCTACTGGTTTACCCTACAGCCATGTTGTCTGTATGGGGCTGGTTGTACAACATACACTATGTTCCTGACACTTCTCTATTTCTGACCACAATCCAGCACAATGAAAGGGCCTTCCTGCCACACAAGGACAAGCATGTACTGGATCAGCTGCACAGTTACAACTTGTATCTGACCTTTTATCATGCCTGTAGCTCCTAGTGGCACGGCAACAGCCAGACAAGAAGCTTCACACCAGAATGTTTCTTTATGGGAAAAGACAGCAGGTGTGTCATTACACCAAAGCATGATACACCTCATTATATACATACACACACATGTGAAAAAAGGATGTCACTGCTCTTCTTTCCAAGAGCATCTTCACCACAGATTAACACTGCACAGGGCAGAGGTCTCAGCAAGGTGCTGATACACCACAGACCTGTGCCACACATCAAAGCAAGCACCCTCAGAACAATGAGGTCTTAACACATGTAGATCTAACCATGGCTTTGGCCTGTGGGTAGGCTCCCAATGCCCTTGATGCATTTCCTTTTGATTAATTGCTCGGTAATCAACATAAATCAAGCATTTATAGTTAACCTGTGCCAGCCAACAGAACAGCAAGCCAGGCAACCTAGTTGTGGGTAGCAGCTTGTTTGTCTGAAGTAAGGTTTTGCTTTCATTTGCAACTCCTCATGTTTCTTTAAAATCATAGTTCACAGTGCCATCTCACCTTCCATTGCCTATTGAACTACAGTTGCTTAGGTAAACATTTGTATTTTATAATCAATTATATGAACATAATTGTCCCATTTACCTTTTAAAGTGTAATGAGGTGTTACTGGCTGCAGCTATGCTGTACAGACTTCTTTCCTTTCAATTAATTTAGGATTTTAGAAGACGTTTAAAGGCAGAGGCATATATGGATTTTTTTTCAATAGGATAATCAGCAGTCTATTCGTTTCCACTTCCATCTATCCACTCCACAGTAAAAATTACCACTTTCTAGGGTAGCTATTAGCAAAATAGCTTTGAGCTAATATTTTGACATATTGCCTAATGGCAACAAGTCATCAACTGAGCTATTTCAAACAGATACCACAGAAAGGCTTTTAACATATCAGACTGGTTTAGTATTGTGTCCCTGGGGAATGCATGTAAGCTTGACTGGAGCTCTCTGCAGGCCATAAATATTTTATACATTGAAGAGGTTGCTGATGAATATATCTGGACTGAAGAGATTAAGCAGACAGACAGTTAATAAAAAAAATTACTGTCACTTTCCCTAAATGAGGGCTTCTGCTCTTCAAAGCTGAAGGTACATATAGTATATATCAGTGCCTTTGAAGAGATTTTGGAGTCATTTCAGAAGAGCATCAAAAGGACAAACTTTTATTATAATAAACCTTAAAGTGTTGTTGCAAGCCAGTCGGCTTGAAACTCAGACTAAATCATTTTATTACTTGAAAGCATGAGAAACACAAGTGCTGAATTTTACTCAGCCTAAATAAGTTTACTTCAATCGTACGAACTTAACCTCACTTTAACAGTCAGTCACAATCTAGCAGGACCACTGCATGGCTCCAGCTGATAGGCACAACAGTCTTGAAGAGAGCCCCTTGCCTTTGGTGTAGCAGTATTTGTGACACACTGTAGCTACACAACTAACTCAGATAGAGGCCAAAACCTGAAGCAACACACCAGGAATTTGTTTTTACCTCCCACTTCATCACCTCGTACCAGTGCTGTGCTGGAAGGACTGCCAGTCCTCCACAGCATGCTGCTCAGAGACCCGGGAAATGGGAGCTGCTGTCTCCACAGACAAGACCAAAACCAACATTGTTCTTCAGCACAGCATTCAACTGCTGGTGGGAAATGGTTCTGAGTGTGCCATCTCATCCCACAGAGAAAACACACCAGCACCAAGTACAGTGGGGAAATTCGGAATCGGGCTTGAGTGATGCTGCGTCTACGGGCTCCGTGCCCAGTCAGTGTGTGTGATCTCACACACGACTGAAGAAAGCAAACACCATGGCTTGGTTTTAAATATAACCTTTGGGAATACTGGGAATTACACAGAAAAAGCCTTACTGTCCCCAAAATTGTTACATAGAAAGCCTCAACCCAGTGAATAATAATATTTGATTAACCTAGAAAAATCACAACCCTTGGTTTCCTACTTACTTTTGAGTCTGAAGCTTCTTTTGCAAGATCTATTTTTAAACACAGAAAGACCCAACCATCCATCCATCTGCATGCGATGACAAATTTAAATGCAGATGATCTAATACTGGGAGCACCCTATTTATTCACACCCTGGGTGTGAAGGCACACCCTGACATGTATGCCCTTCTGCCAGGGCTTAACCAGGGAGCAGAGAGGCTGCAAGATCTGTTGAGATATTTGAAAGCAGCAGAGTAAACCTGCATTCCTCAGCATACAGAGGCTTTCAAGACAGTGCTTGCAGGAGCGGCTAAGTCTCAAGGAATAACGCAGTTAGGAAACCAGTACAAAGCAGGATATATGCTTACTCAACATTAAAGTGATATATCAGGAGTAAGACACCTCCAGACCCATTCTCTATTAGAGATTTCTCCTTCCAATACCTCAGCAGGAGTGCACCAGTACCACTACTATCAATACAGCGGTCATCCAAGACACAGCACTAAGAGTGGAAAGCTTCATCTTTAACTGAGGCAAACAGCTTGCCAAGGAACAGCAGCATGGCTGCAGTCCCAGGTAACTGCTGCAGAGTGACACACAACCAGGTGCAATCTGGACTAAAACCAATGTGTTCCCATCTGCAATGGCTGGAAAGCAATTGCAGCATCCATCCACTTAAGACTTCCTGCTTCAAAGCAGTAGGAACACATTACTGAAGGTACCAGGTATTTAAATACAATACAGATCCTAGCTGGTTATTTAACAAAAAAATAAACTTCCCCCTTTCACTTAACGCTGCACTTTGACACAAACTGAAAGCCATCAATCAGCATGTGGTTGCCTACAGTGACTATTGTTCCACCATTGTCAAGGAGCTGATTTGCAGTATCAACAGCTTCTCAGTGAAAACCTTGCTGTTTGAGGAGAAAAACCTGACAACAAATGCACAACGAACAGGATACCTGAACTTTGTTACAGCAATTCACCCTAAGAATTCCAGCACCAGAAATACATTCACTTTGACTTCTTGGTAATAGCAACATACGGGACAGAAACTGTCTCCAGGCTTTAAAAGTAAAACAGATGCATGCTGACAGGGCACATTTTCAGGTAATTCTTCGGGAGATCTCTACTCAGGAGTCTACTTGAGAAACCAGAAAGCTAGAAGCAATTTGAAGTAGTCTACAAAATAACTAGATAAAATGGCATAACAAATTTGTTCTTCATCCTCCCTGTTCAGGATCAGCCTTCAAGATACCCCCTCCAAAGGGGGTATTCCTCCAAAGGAATGTTACCAGACCCTCCGCCTGTTCCTATTCTCATCTCCCTCAGAAGCATACCTATGGCTGGTCTTCTCTGTGATTCCAAACACAACCACCACTTCCCAGTGAATGACTCATCTCTCGTCCTCCTAATCTGAAATCTCCTTATGGCTGCTGGTATTTCAACTGCAGCTCAACAAGGCAAAAATGGAAAACCTGACCTTCCTGCTCAAGCTGACTCTTTTCCTAGGCATGCAAGACAGTGCTCTACTCCCTGTCAAACCCATCACTCGCATGTCACTGCCACTCCTACTCCTCCCATCCAAGATTTGGTTATGTCTAATTTGTCACTCTTGCTGCCTTTCAGGTTGGGCCTCCCTATCACTGCACACAACAGGTTTTTACAGCCACTCTTCTCATCATGATACATTTTGTTTATACTACTGTGCAAACATAACAAACACACTCAATATGGTTTGGAGAAGTACTGCCCTGCTTCACTCTGACATTCAAAACGCATCTGTAAACACCACCTTCCCGATTCACTGTTTCAGCCACAATCAAAGTGTTTTCTTTCACAATCCCTCACCACCTCTTGCTGACAGATTGGAGCTACACACCAGACACTTGTTACTGGCTATTCAATAGTCAATACTGGAATATTGATTTTTACCCTAGAGAGCAAATCTTTGCTGTTAACATTTCCAGACAGCCCTTTCCCCCATACTGCTACTCATTCAAGGGGACAGCACCCTGTGCACACCTCCAAGCAAGTTCATTGACAGCTCTCCTTCTGATTTCCCTTATTCACCACTAACTTAGACATAACCTCTTTAAAAGAGGGATTATTTGTAGATGCAAGCATGTACAGCACAAACACAGAACCTACAGCTGAGGCAAAGGAATCTTCACTAGTCCAGGCTGTTGCCAAGCAAACTAGCACATCACCATTGCCACACATGCAAAATAAATCATGCAATTACTGCATTTAAAAATGAAGAAATACCAGAAATAAGGACAGATGGCAAAGTTCATATCTATCACACACTTGACTGGGCCTCTGACATGGAAAGGATGGGGATGGAGAGGGAACAAAGGGCTGTGCTGAAGCAGCAGAATGTCTGCACAGAGCATGGACATAAAGACAAGAGTGAAAGCAGGCAGGTCCAAAAAGCAAGTGTTTCTTATGAGACAGAAGGCAGACAGAGAGAGGAGAAAACAGTGGCTGCACAGAGAGTGAAGATAGGCAGTGGTTCTGGTTTTGCCAGAAACCTCTCTTTTTATGGCATTTTCCACAGCTAAGTGGTTTTAAGCCAGAACCCTGATTAACAGTAATGGGAGATAATAGAAAATGCAGAGCAAGCAAAAACTGAGATCAATAAAGTTTTAAGTGGAAAGGTCTCCCACCAGAGTGAGAGGCTGTTCAGATCAGAGATGAGCTGCACAGAAAGACAAAGTGATAGCTCTGAAAAAATAATTATTTTAATACTCTTAAGTCAATGAATCAGGTTTGGTCTGCAGAAAGGGACAGAGAGTAAATCCATTTAAAGGTGAAAAGCAATTTTCAAGAAGGATCTATACTGAAAGTAGTAGAAACGGACTGGAACACTGACTTTGTCCATTCTTCTTGCTCATTTTGTTAACTTCTAGAGAACTTAGGTCTTCTGCAAGTAATACCTCAACTGTAGTCATTCATCAATATAAATAAAGTAGAAATACAAAGTAATTATACCAGCAATGTCAGTCATCATTGTCTTAATTAAGATTTATCTACTCAGCAAGTGTCTGCACATAAAGGATGAGAGGAGAAAACCCCTACGACTACCAAACTAAAATAGGTGCATGGGGATGGATTTAAAAATTAAATACAATCCAAAACCATAACAGAGACAACCTGATCTTTAGACAAAACTGTCACATTCAGAAATAGAGTTTGATAAAAATGAAGTACAAGAACTGAGAACCGAAACAACATGATCTCTTATTTAAAACTACATCTGCTGCAGGCATTCTTTATTTTCAAGTCTTGTTTAACATTTCCTAGGACTTTCTGATAATTTTCTCCTCTAAAAATATCCAAAAGTTCTTTTGCAACAAATGCTGAACAAAATGCTGCATATCCCCCTCCTGAAGAAAGCTCTCGCGCAGTACAATTAGAAATGTCAATCTGAAAATGTCAAAATAACTCAAAAATAAACCATTTGAAATTCCAGAAATTTAAGGGTTTCAGCACACCCATCTGAAAACTTTCCTTCAACTCAACAGAAAACGGAACACTGTCTGCAGCAAAGCCCTTTGGTTTGATACCTCTGTCACACCACATTCCTTGGGACACAGGCAACCAGATTATCTGACACAAGTTGGGCAAACGAAAAACTGGCACTCAGTGATGGAAGGCACGTTCCTCCAGGGAATACAGAGACAGTCTGAACTATCAGAGCATAAAGGAGATGATGTTTCATGGAATTGGTTTGAGACATGACACTGAGTCAGCTCAGCATCATCCTCCAAGCATATCCACAAAGCCTTTCCCTCTACTTTCCTGACAGGCACGTACCAAGTTTGCTGATAATACCAAGTTGGAAGGGATGGCTGACACACCAGAAGGTTGTGCCACCATTCAACAGGATTTAGACAGGTTGGAGAGCTGGGCAGGGAGAAATTTAATGAAATCTAATAAGGAAAAGTGTAGGGTATTGCATCTGGGGAGGAACAACCCCAGGGATCAGTATAGGTTTGGGACTGGCCTGTTGGAGACTAGTGGAAGTGGGAGGGACCTGGGGGTCCTGGTAGATAGCAGGATGACCATGAGCCAGCAGTGTGCCCTTGTGGCCAAGAAGTCCAAAGGCATCCTGGGGTGTATTAGAAGGGGGGTGGTTAGTAGGTCAATAGAGGTCCTCCTCCCCCTCTACTCTGCCCTGGTGAGACCTCACCTGGAGTGTTGCATCCAGTTCTGGGCCCCTCAGTTCCAGAAGGACATAGAGCTCCTGGAGAATCCAGTGCAGGGCCAAGATGATTAGGGGAGCGGAACATCTTCCTTATGACGAAAGGTGGAAGGAGCTCAGTCTCTTCAGCTTGGAGGAGCCTGAGGGGTGACCTCGTTAATGTCTATAAATATATAAAGGGTGAGTGTCAGGAGAATGGATCCAGGCTCTTCTCAGTGATGGCCAGTGATAGAACAAGGGGAAATAAGTTCCAAAATGGAACATAGGAAGCTCTATCTGAATATAAGGAGGAACTTTGTCACTGTGAGGGAGACGGATTACTGGAACAGGCTGCCCAGAGAGGTTGTGGAGTCGTCTCCTCTGGAGACATTCAAGACCAATCTGGACACGTTCCTGTGTGATCTACTCTAGATGATCCTGCTCGGGCAGGGAGGGAGTGGACTTAGTGATCTTTTGAGGTCTCTAATATTCTGTGATACCAGACTTCGCTACAAAGTGATCCCAAACTTGGTTCTAGCCTTAGAAAATACAGGTAATATTTTGGGTTTTATATATGGAAGAAATGACTTGGGTTCAGATGCTCAAGTTTAAACTTGAGATTTTCTCCAGAGCCGAGTTCTGGTAGCTACTCATGTCCATGAATATTTGCACAATTAGAATTTAAGTATCTCCTGGACTCAAAATGAGCAGATATGCATGTGGTCCACTGCCTACCCACCCACACTTCCCTCTGCCCCACAAGCTGACCTGAAGCATCCTTGTTCATCTTGCTCTAAGGTCTGTGTCAGAAAGAATTTGAAAGTTTACACTCAAGCTGTAAAATACAATTTTTAGCTCAGGTTAGTTAAGGATGGTCCTGAATTTTACTTGCAATTAGAGGGGATAAAATTTAAAGGTGAGCCACATTTTATAGGTAAATGCTAGGAGAATACAAGTAAAAGCAGGAAGAGACTGACATATCAAAATAAACCTCAGAGATTTAACCTCCCATTAAAAGTTTCCATCCATTGTCTCAGTAGAAAGCCATTTCCAGAAGCTGTCTGTTCTAGAACACACTGAACACCAGAGCTAGGCATAGATACTAAGGAAAGATGCATCCATGATTGCTGTTGCATATCTTGGTCATCTCTTGCTAAGTCATAAAACACCAGCTCCTCTAGACATGACCAGTGCACTCACATGCATTCCCAACAAGAACTGGAAGCTACTCACTGACACCCAGCTCCCGGAGCCCCGCTCGCTCACAGATTATCTGTGAATAGAAAGAGATGACAATGACTCAACTCCTCACACATTGCAAATTATCTGCTATTATGAATTACTCATTCAGGCTCTACACACCATATTTAAATGTGTGAATCTTCTCACTTCCTTGTTAATAGTGAAGGGCACTGTTATATTTACATTTCTCTTTGAAGGCTGGCAAAGCAGTTTGTGCCAGTTCCTCCTGGGGGAGGAAAATGGAAATTGGTACACACTCCCAGTTCACATCTTGTCTTTTTTTTAGGTTACTGTTACTTGCCAAACAATTTTATGTCAGAACACATATTAAAAAGAGAAGTAATCTCAGTTCTTTCAGTGCCATGCCCATGCCCAGAGAGGAAAACCACCTTCCTCTCTTCCAACAATTAGTTATTCCCCAGATTACAATTAAAGCTCAGGCAATAAATGCATAAGTGGAGATAAAGTTCATTTATAATAATCACAGCTGGAATAGAAAGATATACCTTCATTAAGTGTTCCATTTAATGTATTATTCAAGTAATGACAGGCTATTTCTGCCCAAAGCTCAAATATAGAGCAGGCACTGACATAGACCGCACTCCCCTACAGCCCATGCACCACACAGACACTCCTCAGCTCTACCACACTTACTGGAAGGCATTACAATGACTTCATGACATCCTCAGTTTAGGATTTAATGGAACTACTCATCTGACTAACTGGGGTCCCCAGTGCAAGACAGACTTGTTGGAGTGAGACCAGAGGAGGGTATGAAGATGAGAGTTGGAGAACCTCTGTTATGAAGACAGACTGAGAGATGGGCTTGTTCAGCCTAGAAAAGGCTCCAGGGAGAGTTTAGAGCAGCCTTCCAGTACCTAAAGGGGCTACAGAAAGCTGGAGAGGAGCTGGTTACAAGGGCATGGAGCAATGTGATGAGGGATCATGGTCTTAAGATGAAAGAGGAAAGAGTTACATTAGATACCAGAAGAAATCCTTCTCTGTGAAGGTGTTGAGGCCCTGGCACAGGTTGCCCAGAGAACCTGTGTCTGCCCCTGGATCCCTGGCAGGGTTCAAGGCCAAATTGGATGGGGCTTTTGGCAACTCTAGTTAGTGGAAAGTGTCCCTGCTCATAGCAGGGGTGGAACTAGTTGGGCTTTAAGGTGCCTTCCAACCCAACCTATTCAAAAATTGCATCTAAAAATTTGAGACTCTTCCCTTAAATCACATGAACTTCTTCAATATAGAGGATTGTCCTCAAAGCATGCTCTGGAGGCCATGCAGTGACCACCAGGACAGTTTACCCACCCTGAATCTATCCAGGCATGGCAACATCCCTCCTGCTGCATTTCCAAGAACACTGCTAGTTTTCATCGTTTACCTAAGCTGGTGTTTAAGGACAGGTCATCTGAAAACACAAACCGCTTCAAACACTAGAAGTGAATCACAGATGAACCATCAGGATCAAATGTTCCAACATTTGTTTCAACAATTAACACCATTTTTATTACCAGAAAAAAGCACACGTGGCAAGAAGTGTCCTCCACCAAACACTGGACTTTTTATGCCCTTCCACACAATTAAGACATATCCTTTCTTCCAGAACATACAACATATTAATCTGTGATGTCCCATTGGGATGCACTGAGGTTTGTTTGGATTTCTTACTTTAAAAGCTTACTCTCATGTAATATCTCCAAATAACACATGTATCCTGCTGATGCATAAACCAAGATATGCATCTTCATTACATCTACTCTCTCAAATCTCTGGTGCTTTTAGTTATAATAGTTCTGATGTATCTGTAGAATCACCTAGTGACATCTAAACTACAGACCACATCTATCGAAACATTTAGTCAAAACTACAAAGAAACACACCTAAACATGAGCCAGCAGTGTGCCCAGTGGCCAAGAGGGCCAATGGCATCCTGGCTTGTATCAGGAACAGTGTGGCCAGCAGGACCAGGGAGGTGATTATCCCCCTGTATTCTGCATTGGTGAGGCCTCACCTTGAATGCTGTGTTCAGTTTTGGGCCCCTCACTTCAAGAAGGATGTTGAGGTTCTGGAGCGTGTCCAGAGAAGGGCAACGAGGATGGTGAAGGGTCTGGAGAACAGGCCCTACGAGGAGGCTGAGGGAGCTGGGGAAGGGTCTGGAGAACAGGCCCTACGAGGAGGCTGAGGGAGCTGGGGNGCTGCCCAGGGAGGTGGTTGAGTCCCCATCTCTTGAGGTGTTTAACAGACGGGTAGATGCAGTGCTTGAGGACATGGTCTAAGGGTAGACTTGGTGGCGGTAGGTTAATGGTTGGACTGGATGATCTTAGGGGTCTTTTCCAGCCTTAACAATTCTATGATTCTATGTTCTTTTAACCAGAAAAGTTTCTCGCCTGCTGCTATTTGAATGCTGAAAGGGACAGTTCAAACAGTGAAGCAGAACACATGCATAATGTGGAATTTTGCCAATTTGAGGGGTATGGTCACATCGAGAAGGGTGTAAATACAAGTTAGAGGCTCATCTTGGCGTACAAATGAAACTGTACACACACAAAACACATGAAACAGAAGACCACAGCAATATGAACTGGGAACCTCAAGTTACACACATAAGGAATTTATTGAAAAGGCAAAACATAAACACACTTCTATAAGCATACCAAGTGTCCTACCACCAAAGCAGCAATTTCTAGAAGACTGACAATGTTACATGGCAATACCTGACCTTGACACAGGAGAGGAAAAAACACTCAAACCCCACTTGTCTCCAAAACACAGAACTGTGTTCTTCTGACAGGACTAAAGATTTTATTCCAACAGGAACCAAGAAGGACACTTAGAAGCCATGGAACACTTTCAAAACATCAAATAATTTGATGCCTTTGGCAATTTACAGAGAGCTGGTGAGCTGGTCAGCTTGTGACAAAAAACTGCTGTACAGTGCTTTACACCACTGCTTTCCAGGCACTCACCAGAACAGATACCAGCACCTAAAACCAGTCAAACAGGGTGACACAGGAGCCAGGGAAATAAAAAATGGAACGGCAGGTATGTAATTTAATTAGTTTTTACTGAGCTAGCACATAATTATGGCATCTAGTGTATTTATGGAACTAGACTATGTCAATATAGCCTATGACAAAGCACTTGCTTCTACTCTAGCTGTATCCATATGGGGAAAAGATATTTAAACATTGGAAATAACATTTAGTTATGTCTGAGATCAGATATTTAGACACTTCCAGAAGGTGCCTGCAATGATTCTGAATGAGCTTTTTGACTGAGCCAGATGTCTTCGAAGTATAAGAAGCATAAGACAGTATATTCTCAGGAGAAAATACAACCAGAAAGCAGAAATTACTACACATGCATGGTGCTGGTGGAAGCATCCAAAAGGGGATTGAGGGGGAGGGCCCCCCTCAACCTTTCCATCAGTATGCAGAAGATGTGACCAAACCACTGCTGTCAAATCATTTGGGACACACCAGTAACACGTACTCAAACAACATATCTGTTAATTTTAACTAAAAGGTATGTGTATTTAGGGATGAAAGTCAGCTTTTCACACAAATTAAAGATTTGTTCCTATCATGATTTGATAGAAAAGTTTTTTCTTGTTCTTATGAAGACATGTTGATTTAAAAGCAAACAATTAATGAAAGCACAGGTAGAGCCTTATTCACCTCAAAACAGCTCTGTGGTTATTTTAATTTTACTTCACAGACACTGGGACAAAAGACCCCTGTTAAATCAATTCAAACTTCTATCTTCATAGAACTGAGCCAGCCCAAGTCTTTAGTCATCCTCAAAACTGAAAATGGATGGTTCTGTGTATGAACCCACTTTCCCTGAAGAAAAAAAAAACCTCAAAACCCACAAAAAACCTAACAAAAGAAACCACCCACAAAAACAACCCCCAAACCTCTATTTCCATATTTCTAATTCAGAAGCAGCATGCCAAAAGGAGCCATCAGCAAGGCATCTACTTGAGCTGTAAGGAAGAAAGGGGTCTGGTGTCACTTTTATAGTTTCAAATGTAAAAGCAATTTTAAAAAAGGATTCAATTAGCTCGTGCATTTACTGCGAGTAGGAGGTCTCACTGGGGTTGTCAGAGGAAGTGGTATTTCATCAACACGATGTCAGTCAAGTGCTTGTCAAACCTATTACAATTTTTCAAAATCCAAAACGTTTTATGCAATAATTGATGAAAAATTACATAGAGAGATCTGGCCACTTTACAACAAATTTCAGGATTCGAGCTTTCCTTAAGGGTTTGGGCAGGAGACATTATACTATATTTTAAAAGCCTCCATTTCTGATACATAGGAAAGTTTCATATAATTCCCCCTTCTCCCCCCAAGAATATGGTTTGGGCCAACTTCAAGAATACTCCATCACACAATTATGAAATTGCACAAGACAGGTATTAATTTAAGCCATACCATTTTCTTACCAAGTCACATTATCACAAGCATGTCTGAGGAGCAAACGACCTGATCACCCAGAAACAGCCTGCCCCCTCCGAGGCCTGCCCCCTCCGAGGCCTGCCCCCTCCGAGGCCTGCCCCCTCCGAGGCCTACGCGCAGCTCACTCCAGGGGAAGCCAGTCCTGCTACCAGACATTCTCGCATCAGATGTTAATTAGCTTTACATTATGCCATTTTAGTGCACAGAAGGGTTAGGCTCAGGTTAGACTTAAAAGGCTCTGGAGAGGAGAGATGTGGAAGACATGAACAAGGTTCAGAAGAAGCAGCAAGAAGTCAGCTCAGGGCAAACGCCAAAATTACAGCTATAGCTGAGTCCTGAGAATGACTGGTGACCTTGGCTTTAATGTTTGACCGCAGCAAAAGTCTAGAAAACCCTGTGGGCTGCTTGCCCACTGTTGTGTTGCCCTCCAGGCAGGTGGTCTTCATGGTGAAAAAGCCCCTGAATATCCAGAGCAAGTATTGCAGAGACAGCAGTGGGCAAGGTACCCCGTCAAAGTCTTGTAGAGCTTCATTTCTCTCAAGGACTGGGGTTCCAAAGCTCTAATGGTTTAGCTGGTACAGACTCCAGAGCTGCATATCAGTTTACTACCCCAACTTGTATACTTGGGGTATCTCTTGGGGCTTTTTTTGTTTGGATTTTGAGCATTTGTTTCAAGGTTGGCATTTTGGGGGAGTTTGTTTTTTTTTAATAAAATGTCATATTAAAAGCAGCAAATGAAGGCAACAATATTTGATAACCTGTAACTACTGTCTGCTGGAAATACCAGAGTTTCACATCACACAAGGATGTGGGTCAGAAAGGTTGAACAACGGGAATGCCTGATGGTATTAAGAAACTGTAAATGCTACTCCTGAGGACTAAAAACTCTGCATCAGCTGTCCCCAAAAAAGAGCAAGTTCACTTCACATTAGGGTCAGGTCAGAGCAGAGCACATCCCAATTTATGCAGAACATACAAAATATGACGGATCAAACAGCTTCCTGAGCTTTTGCAAGCTCCAGCAGGAGTTCTGCACACAGATAGTGCTGCAAGTTCAAAGGGAATTATTCATAAGAGGAACAGACGTTCCTGCAGCAACAGAGGAACAAACCATTAGCCCCAAATCAAATGGAAGACTTTTTACTTCGAAGTCCCCCCCGACTGAGAAGGCTTGCCATCACAGCATCAGGAGACTGGAAGCAAACTGGTGTTTAGATCAACTGGAAGAGAAACAACTTGCAGTACTACTAACACAGCAGTGAGGCCCCATTCAAAGCCACAGGTAATTAACTTGAGTTAAAAAGCTTAGTTTGATTGATAAGTGTTTGGATGTCTTGTGCCCATGAGAATTCTCTGCTGCCTTCCAGTAAGCTCAGGTTATGAGATGTGATTTTCAGAAACATAACTTCATTTTTCTTTGCTGTGGAGGATAACATTCTGGAGACAGACATTTGAAAGCACTGCTTTGTTTTGCAGCTACTGCCAGAACAAGCCCAGGAATGAAGACTTTAATCATACTCCTTTAATCATACTGAGCTACAAATTGTTATTAAGGCAGCACATCCTCCTGCAAAGCCCAGTCCAAGATTACACACCTGCATTATGTACATACAACTCAAGGAAGATTCTAGTAATGCATCTAAACTTTTATCAATACCTGACAAAACCACAGCTTTGTTATTTGGAAAGAAAACTGCACTCAATCAGTGATCTGGCTCAGCACCATCCTGAGTCTTGCTTGATACAGCTGAGGGATGAAGGGACTGGAAGCAGCATCAGTGGATGGCAGAAGTAGCAGTGGGGCAGCAGTGGTGCTTGCAGCCCAGAAATGCAATCTTACAGGCTGCATAAAGAGCAGCATGACCAGCAGGTCAAGGGAGGGGGACAGGACGACTGTGCCCTCTGCTTCACTTTGATGAGACACCCACCTGCAGTGCTGTGTCCAGCTGGTGGTGGAGGGCAGGGGAGGTCAGGACAAGGCAGATGTGGGTTTTCTTTCAAAAATCATTAAATCCAAAACATTTTACACTATCAGTCAACAATAAAAGAGTAGTTCATTGTAGAAACTCACATAACATTTCATACCACACAAGCAGAGAGCCAAACCAAACTTCATTCTCTCTACATCACCAACAGAATACATGCAAGCTCAGGAGAGTAAGACCACTTTGCTCTATGGCTTTGAAGAACTGGACCTCTGTATTTGTAACAACCTGTCTCTGGAGAGCCAGTCTTATATACCATGTGTGCCATATATAAATACATATATTGTAGTTAGAAGCCTGAAAACTCTGGGCTCTCCACAAAATGGACTCATTTGTGGGATAAAATGATGATTCAAACCCTAAATGGCACATGAAAATGCCTCAATCGCTGAATCCAACCTCTGTATTTTCAAAATGGTTCTACACAGCCTATTCAAACAGGTTCTACCTATACCCATGTTCAGCACTTTCAACAGGCTTCTGCTCCAGACTGATCACAAACCTGCAGCCTGTTCCAGACACAGGACTACAGTTTTTCTTTAATTTTTTTTCCTTACTACCAGCTGTCCCCAATATCATTAGAACAAACGAGTATTTGAATTAGTCATCAACCAAGTTATGCTTCTGGTTTTTTATGGTTGTTTTCCACTGTGCTTCAAATAAGCTTAAATGCAATTTTCAGAATTTAATACAGCCCCTGTTTAGCAGTGCAGAAGGTCTGATTACAAGTTGGGTTTTTTTCACTCTACTATTTGGTAGAAGATGGGCATTCACATTTAATCATATCCATAGATTACCTCAATGAATACAAATGCGTTACATTATCTTTAAATAAATGAATGTCAATATGTTCTAGGGTAACAGAAGTAATTGCATATTGATAACAGTCATTATCATAAGTCATGGTTGCTGGCAGAAAATCCACTTGTATTTTTTAATAAGGTGCAATATTATGGTCTATTTTGAGATGATAGCTTTCTATTTCCCCATACATGATACAATATCACTTCAGTATAGCTGGCAGACCCTGGGAATAGATAAAAATTCAGAATGTAAACCTGCAAATAGTAAGATTTTACAGTCTTTTGAAAGTAGGGAGGATATTCCAAGTACCTCAGCAAAACCGATATGAGGGAATCATTATCTGTGCCAGGCTGATGTACCTTCCGTTCCACTCACCACAGCAGATAACAGCAACTAGCACATTATACTCAACACATACAACCAGGTATTTCAGATTTCGCATTGTAGCTTATTGGTGTTTGCAAAGTAATCAGAAAGACACTTGAGAAAGGGACATCTCTCCCTTTTAAGGGGCAAAAATCTTTAGAGCTAACTCAGATATTCTGGATGCATCTGCTACAGGAGGGTAAGGAAGTTCTAATATCTAATATCAAGACTGGAGGTTCTTGTTCTGCACTGCTGCCCTATTTTATTGCTTTAGAGCAGCAGGCAGATAGAATTTGATGAAGTATGACAACTACAGAGTCCTTCACTACAGATAGAATATCCCCATGAAACAGTACAGGCTGGAGACGGACTGAGTGGCAGCTTTGCTTGAAATCCCTTGCCCTCACTAGCCTATAAAGCATGGTCTCCGAGAAACCAGGACTCGGTCTTCTCCACAACAGACAGTGAGAAGAAACAGTTACATGTTGCAGCAAAAGAAACCCCTTTGCAAACAAGCAAAGTTTCACAGTGGGACCAGACAGTCCCTGGCACTTCCTGCCCAGAGAGGAACCACCATCTCCAGAGACTTCCCAAACTCACTAGGACAAAGCCCAGACATACTGGGCCTGGCTAGGGCAGTCAGTTTTCTGCATACCAGCTCACATGGTGCCAGGGTTTACATTTTGACCAAGCCAGTACTAACAGCACAGCAACATCATTGCTTTTATTGGGCAGCATTTGTGCAGCATGGAGGCCTTCTGTTTTTCCCCATCCATGGATTGAGCGGCAAGCAACAGGCTGGGAGGGGACAGACCACCAGGCAGGCGTCCCAAACATAACACATATGCTTCACTTGCTTTGTTTTCTCTTATGAAACTTTTTAACCTTGAACCCTCAAGTTTAGTGGGATAGAGGAGTAAAAGCAAAAAAAAAAAAAACCCTAGTGGCAGGTGGACATAATACACTGCTGCCCAACAGCATCAATATCGACCGCCTAAGCAGCACAGTCCATCTTCAGAGTTGGACTAGATGAGCTCCAGCAACCTCTTCTAACCCCCACCATTCTGCAGTACAATGTGTGAGCTTCCTTGCCATAAACTTCCTCTTTAGAAATAGGTCCCAGTTTGGCAATAGTAATTGCCATGCTTGAAAGACCACCTGAGCCAGCCCCTCAGTACACAGGTGTGTTCTCACAGGAAACCCAAAAAGCCCCAAGTAATCAGCCCTAGTAACCACACCACTCCAGCCCTGCCACTGTCCCACACCAAGCCCTACCACCATCACCCCCACCTGAGAAACACCCACACCGAGCACCACAGGTGGCCACCATTTATAAACACCCACTACACAACAAAGGAAACACACAGGGACATTGCTGTGTGGTACAGTGGTGCCATTTTATTGAAGGCTCATGAAAGCAAGAGAAAAGAATCATCTCTAACTCGGCTTAGTCATGGCTAGAAAGATATAATGTTCTGGTACCCACAGGTGGAGGAAATTACGATCACAAAAAAAAGCACTTAAACCTTCCCCTGAAGTGAGCAGCTTTAGGAGGAAAGGAAAATAAACTTTTTATTTATGTATCTGTTAGTACAGAAACCCCTCAGAAGATGCCTCACACCGTAACCCAGAGGCCATGGGACACACCAAACCACTTACCTCAGCCTCCAAGCCCCCCCACACCACCTCACCGGCTGCACAAGGCAGTGTTTTTAGGGACCTGCATCTGGTTCCCGGGTCCTCTGGCCCCAAGCCCAGCACCACACACCCCAGCCTCAGCCCTGCTGCCCGAGGACAGCGGCCCAGCCCAGTCACCTGACAGCCACAACCTGCCCAGAAGGCAGCTGCCGCAGCCGCCACTGGCAGAGCACCCCACCAGCAGCCACTGCTCGCTCTCAGGGGCAGGAGGGCAGCCCTGCATGCTTTGCAGTCACCAGAGGGTGCCACCCTTGGGCACCCGCACAGCCACTATGACCTGCTCCGTGCCTGAAGGTCAGGCTCAGTCCGCAGCTGGCTGTGCAGGCAGGTGGCCGGACAGGCCGTGCAGCTGAGCTAGAGANAGCACCACACACCCCAGCCTCAGCCCTGCTGCCCGAGGACAGCGGCCCAGCCCAGTCACCTGACAACCACAACCTGCCCAGCAGGCAGCTGCCGCAGCCGCCACTGCCAGAGCACCCCACCAGCAGCCATTGCTCGCTCTCAGGGGCGGGAGAGCAGCCCTGCATGCTTTGCAGTCACCAGAGGGTGCCACCCTTGGGCACCCGCACAGCCACTATGACCTGCTCCGTGCCTGAAGGTCAGGCTCAGTCCGCAGCTGGCTGTGCAGGCAGGTGGCCGGACAGGCCGTGCAGCTGAGCTAGAGACCAGGAACGCTCCAGCCACAGTTCTGCAAAGCTGCCCCATGAGGCTTTCCACTCCCACCAACGCCACAGAGCCCTCCCACACGTTACAAACAGCAATAACCACCATACCTTCCTCCAGGCTGAGCTGCTGGTCTTCTTGCAGCAACACAAAGCACACACTGCCATCTTCCACACAGCTCCTCCCTCAGAAACCCCTCCCAACTGAGGTAAGGGGCACTGTCCCACGACGGGTTTTATAGGCGGGGAGCCTGCAGCCACACCTGGGCATTAGTGCTCAACCAGGAGCAGGTGGCGAGTGCTGGTGGGAGGCAGCTTCCCCAGGTGCAAGCAATGGAGAAGGAACCTTGCTGGAAGAGCTAGAAGGCCTCTGGGTCAGGTTTGGGTCATCCCAAGGCTGTATAATTAGGGCTGAGCTAATGGCAGCCACCCACACACAATGTTAGGGCTTCTGAAGTTGTTCTGGGTTGGGACAATATGGTGGAAAACCCCACCTCACCCGTAAGTTTCTTGGCCTTCACAAAACCAAAATACATCCTGAGAGTGCCAGAGGTGTTACAAAGGCTCCATGATTCCCCACTGACCTGGGTCTTCTCCATCCAGCTCTGTACAAAGCCTGTGGAAAAAAAAAAAAACCTGCTTCTCTGTCACCTGTGGCACTGCTGGCCACCCAAAAATACAGTCTCTGCGAGGGGCAAAGGCTCATCAGTAAGATGTCCTTCAGCTGTGGCTGCCTGCACAACTTAAAAATGAACTTCAGCATTCACCAAGTAGTTGTTTTAATGGTACAGAAGTCTGCCAATGTTGGCATTGCTGCAAGTGTAGTGTAAAGTCAACTTGAAAGCGAGAATGCAGAAATACTGAATTTGTAATATTTTACTACCTCATGAAAGGCATCTAATTTGGACAGAGAACATTTCTGCAGTGAGTAAGCATTTCTATGAATTTCAATATACATAGTTTCCCACAGACTGAAATTTTTATGGAAAGTTGCACATTTCTGAGCTGCAAATACCGTGTGTGCTTAGTTAACAGTTTTATGAGCAGCCAAGTTGTGGTCGCTATCAGGTATCATTTTCTGCTGTGTGCTTTTCTTTAACTTCACAGCAAGTATAAAGGTTGTTCTTAGGAGAAAATCACCTTTCCACTGAGAATTAATCTTTTTTTGGTAAGATCCCTATTTCTGGCTTCCGCTGTTCTGCTACTGTCAATATCCAGGTTCTAGTACAAGGTGACTTTACACATTGAGTGCCCCTCCTCCTCTCCTTTTTAATAATAAAGGATCTACAGACATAATGATTCTTCATGCTTTTCTGCTGAAGTAATTTTCCCTTTTATGAGACTACTCTTCTCCAGCTTTACTAGTTTCTTTTTTGCAAATATTCATATTAGAAATAGGGCTGAAACAGAGCAACGCCATTAAAACTACCCAATAGGGATCAAAGGCCCTCATGACCAGGCTGTCTAGTCCATACAGTGTATTTCCTACAATTTTCAAGGTTCTTAAAATTTCAAAGAATTCTCAGTTAGCTGTAGCAACTCTGAGTTCAGACAAAATTGTCATGGATACTTCAGTGAAGGTCTCTGCTCGATGAAAGCACAAGAGGGAGATAAGATGTGGAAGGGATGAAACCAGCATTGACAGTATTTATAATGCACTTAGCTACAGTGGTTCTCAATACTGATCAGTACTGGAAAAGTTAGGCAACTAAAAGTGATTAAGGCAGAAAAGGCTGTAACTTGAAAAGAAACTTAAAGACAGGATTGTTTACATTCTACAGGAACCACAGAAGGCAGCATTTTAAAAATAAAATTATTTCAAGTATTTCCACACATCTCAATCCAACAGGAGATTTTCCCTCTGTCTCTGTGCATACATACAGAAACTGTATTACAGTGTGAATTATCCAACTGAAATAAATCCGTACTCAGGGAAAGGGGGGTTAAAAATAGCAGTTATAATGGATTTTCATCACAGAGGGCTAGCAACTCCGTTACTGAGTGATGTAAATGAGATCCCAATTTAGTCCACGGATCTGCTCCACTCTCAGACCAGTTACCTCCCAGTGTGGCAGATGTGAATACACAGAGGAGAAAGAGCACACCAGACCCATCTAGTGGGAGGACAGGAAGAACATATACATTGCTGTATCGTGTCTGACCACGAAGCCTTTCACACAGAACATGGACATACACGTATGTTTCATGTATGATCTATCTTGCATTTTTAGAAAGTATTACATTTAAATTCTGGTGAAGTGATACTACATAATGATGTGGTAAAGGAAAAATCAGAGGTTATATTGCCAGCCATTCCTTAACTCAACACATTCTGCTGTATTAGCTGCATAGCTAATGTTAGCTTTAATATTTTTCTGTGTTTGAGTTTGGACGCCTTTAAATATGCCTAATATGAACTGAAATATTTCCATTAAGTAATAGGGCACAGTGGAAGTTTTTAATGTTCCTGTTCCTTCATCCTTGCCAGGTCTGTACTGCACTTTCAACACCCATAATATTCTCCATTTTTTTACAGCGATGAGGTTGTTTTGCAACACTATCCAAAGTGAGTTAGTGATGATCATTCATGGGGACAGGGTTTTGTTGATGTTTGTGTCAAACTGTAGCAAGCCATATTTACAACAAAAGAGCTGAACACCATGATGGAATATCATCCAGAAGGTTCCTGAATTGTAAAAATGTGTAAGTTATGCAAAACTAGGTCTTGCCTGAAGGGTGAGAGACAAGAAGCCTCAGAGTAAGTTGACACAGTTTGCAAAGTGAGAAACAGACCTCGTTCTTGTGCCGGTTTTATAATGTTACTAAATTCCAAAGAGAAAAGCCTGGTTAAACTGAAAACAACACTCTGCAAATCTGAAGTAAACATTTACTGGGATGATTCATTTGTTGGTGTGAATGTCCAGCACCTTGGCAAGTGGGAGGCAGCTGGGTCTTGTTGAATACTTAACATGACATGGGTTTCATGAATACTTTAACAGAGTTTTTCCAAGATTTTCACATATCTATCCAAAGCAGAAACAGCAATTCCACCTCTGATTTGGTTTCTCTCTCTCTTCTATTCTATTGCAAAAAAAAGAGGTTCTCAAAACAGATTTGCTGCTGCTACAGAAAAGTGCTTTTGATGATGAAAACTGTGTTAGATGAAATTATTCCTTCCAGATGGGCACAGCTTTGCCAGAAAAGAATAGAGATGTTACATGATACCGGAGGATGTAATTCTTCCCCCCCCCCTCCCCTGGATGATACGGATAGACTTTCAAAGAGTCTCTGTACTGTTTTAAAATTAGCAGAATTAAGCTTTCAGGGAAAAAAAAACCCAAAAACAAAAAAACCAAAACAAAGAGGGCTTAGAATAAACAGGCAAAAATACACAGGGAAAGAATACAAGAAGGAATAAGAAAAACGTATCTGGCAAATGACTTAGCCATTTTCTATGTTTGCATTTCAACTGTTTTTCCATTTCTAATTAAATCAGGGCACTTGGTTGTATTAAGATATTGATTTTGGTTTTATCTGTGCTCTCTGAAATGATAAATTTGAAACAATATTTTACATTGTAACTAAAAATGTCTATTTCATCTGGAAATCATCTTGAAGTTATATTAGAAGTCAGTGAGGGTTGCTACAACATAACACAATCCACCCTAAAGATGCAAATTTGTGCCTTCTACATTCACCTGGTCAGAAAATTTGAAAATGTTTGAACATATTTGGTTTAGATGAGCTGTGCTGGTCTGGCTTTTGCCATTTCTGAGATTCAGATTCACCTCATGTCTCTTCCAGTCCATTTCTTCATTATTTCTTCTTGCTTTTCCAGTTCCTCATTTTCTATATAAAACAATATTTCCATTAATAGACATGACAGAGTGAAGGTTTAAATACAGTCAGTGTAGGTAGCAAGCATAAATTTTTACAAGGTTAACTGACCACTGAAACAAGCTCAAACAAACTGTGAACTACTCCTTATCTTCAAAGCAATGCTGGAAGAGATGTGTTATAAGAACCCTAACTATTTAAAAAAAGAGCCAAACATAAATTAGGCTGTCCAACCTCCGTTAGGGTGCTTGATGCTTCTAACACAGAGATCTCAGGGTAAACAGAGCAGCCTGTTCTTTATTAAAAGATAGAAAAAATGACCTATATGTCTCACCCATCGCTATGGATACTTGATATTTTGAAGCCACCAAAGCAAATGCTGAAAGTTACAGTTTACAAGAGCTACCATTTTCTTCTACATTAGCAACATATTAAAACATTTAAATAATACATGTATTTAGATTTAAGTGTTATTCACACAATTGTTCCATAGATTTAACCTCACATTTGCAAATCACGAGACTGGTGGAGATCACAATCCCAAAATCACCAAGAACTGTGGAGCCTTGCAGTAGACTTGCAGGGCAAGACACCGGCACAGAAAATACTGCACCATTGCTCTCCAAATAACATAACATAAAAAATTATTTTAAGAGTTAAACTATGCATATTTTTCTAACTTTTGAGGGCTTAGAATAAAAAGTGTGCCAGCTGAGCAGAACAGTCCTAGGAAATAGGAATAGGAAATAGCAATTTAATCACTTGCTGACTCAACAATTTTGCTCAACAAATAGTGTCTTCAAATTCCAGTATCAGTGGGGAAAACACTTACATGATAGGTCCAGAAAGTATCAGCTATATTCTAATGACAGAAATTTCCCCCCTTCCCTTAAGTGCTTCTCACTCACCACTACAGAGAAGATGGACTAGAGGCTGACAAGATATCTTTCATATGAGATACTTTAAATAAGATGTGCCACATACTTATGTTTTCAAATATTAGCAAGTTTTCATAAAACATTTACTGCATTAGTATCCATAATGGAGAGCAAGGGACAGTAGAGAATGGAAGGAAATATGGGAGGCCAATGGAAAGGGAAAAGGTTTAAATCAGCCTAATAGAAGTAAATGGAAGGAAAATAAAGGTTATTTTAGACATCTGAGATCTGGCCCTGAAAACATGTAAAATCAGGAGTCCTTTTAGAGAGGCATGCAGAGGTATCTTTAGACATGAATAGCTCCGTGTGCAAACCAGTGGTTAACCGGGCATATAATTTAAAAATCCAGCTTCTGCACCAGATGGCTTTATTTACTGTGCTTAGACACTTTACATGGGGGAATCTTCCACTGGAAGCACAGTTGTGTGTTCTGCAAAATAATCAGATCTGGGTCAGAAATCAGACTGCCCTATCACTTGGCGCCAGGGTTTGCATAAGATTGTCATAATCTAGCCAAGGCAGAACATATTCCAAATAATTAAATTTATTTAGCAAGTGATATTTTCCCCCCTAAAATAATAGTGACTGTGTCTCCTCAGGAATATCTGTAAGGGAATGGGTTTCCAGTACTGCTTTTTTTCCCCTCGGTACAGTGTCTGCAGTGTGACTCCTGTTAATACCCTTTCATGCCATAAAGACCCACAACCATTCAGTCTGTCCACCTTCTGATAAACTCTGGGAAAGTCCAAACCATCTCAAAATCACAGTGTGCTGAAGGGCTTGTGAAGGAAACGCTCAAGAGCAGCTCTAGCAGGCACCAGAACAAAATGTTGTGTTGCAGCACAGGAACACACTACTCCATCCTCTTCATCCTTGCTGGTAAATATCTCAGACCTAAGAAAGTTCCAGGCGATTTTCCCTCTCCTTGTCTTTATGGCTAAGAAGGCTGTTGGGGAGGTATGGGCAAAAGAAAGGGCAAGGTGGCACAAGGGCTCCCAAAGAAGTAAACCAAAGGGGAGACTGGAGCACACAAGGCAGACAGGCACCAGAGTCCCTGCTCTGTGATGGGGGAACAATGTTTTCCTTGGAGAAGGAAATTGGTTTAATTAAAATGGACTTCATAGGCATCCTGCATTCACAACAGAGCTTCCAAGAGCTGATCTCCCTTTGGAAAGTCCTTTCCTTCCTAAGTTCAGTTTCCTTCTATTCATGCCATAATCAACAGTAATTAGTTTTCAAAAATTAGTAATTAGTAAATTAGTAATTAGTGGGAGGAGCGTTCAGATTTGCATAAACCAAGAAGTAGCTTCAAATGAAATTAAGGCCATTGACCAGAGTATGACTTGGTACTGATGGTAGGACCAAGGTTTGATAGTGGCTCAGTCAGTCACGAGCTTGTCCTGAACTCTGTCTTTCTGCTGTGTGCCTCAGAAGACAGTCATTAGTACAACATAACTGCACTGGTCTTACTGGTGTCCTTGGGAACATCTTCAGACTGTGGAGCCGGAGCAGAGCAACCGAACCGACAGATAAAAGCATGGAGAGAATATGGATGTCCTTCCACATTACTGGTTTCTAAAGAGACAAACAATCATTAACCTAGAACTGTAGGAATGAAGCAAACATGTTTTATCAGTTCAGTAATGTAGGGAAACTAAAATGAAAATAAGTGATGCTGGTGCTCTTATCTAAAGATACACTGTTATTGTAGAAGAAACTGAATAAAAAGGCTGTTCAATAACTTTGCCTGGCTAGAAAACTTCTTTGGTTTATAGAGATATTCCCTGACAGTTTAATTAGGATCTTGGGTGTCCTCAGAAAAAGATATCAGGACAATTTTAGATCCATTTTTTAAAAACTAAGCATACACTGCAAGGGTTAGCAGGCTGATCAATGCTACTTTGCAGTTTAGGGCTTGATTAGCTACAAATTCCATGTTGCTGCAACACCACTGAGGGCCAGGGGTTTTCTTATATATATACTTAAATTGCAGCATTATTTCTGTGCCTGATTCTTTTATTTTCCTCATACTGGAAGTTTGTTGACTCACTGATTTTTACGCTGTTGAGTACCGATGCTGTGACAGACCCCACTGAGCAAGTCTGATATCTTGGCTCTGTCAAACTAAGCACAAGCTGACTTTTCAGAGTGAGAAGGCTTTCAGGTGTCTTCCCCAGATGTTGCAAGCTGCCTCAAGGGCAGTCACACTGAAAAAAAAAGGAGAATATGACAAAGTCTACAGTTTCTAACTGATGCATATCAACAGGCTGGAAGCTTATGCAGACTTTGAAAGGCTTTGGAGGTGGTTTGTAATATATCACTGTCAAAAGTTGCTAGTTCAACGCTTTTCATAATCACTTCCAAAGACAGAGATCTAGAAGCCAGGGAAATACATGGGTGAAGTGCTGTGCAAATTGTATGTCGTTTGACATCAGCCAACTCCTTTGAAGTGTTAATTTAGAGAACTTGTCTCTCTACTCCATAACTTTAAGTGTAATTTCTCATTAATAGGCAGCTAAAGCACTCTGGTGACCATAGATTTTTGAGATATTTGACAACAACTATACAACTAAACAGTCCTTTTCTTCAATTTTGGGCAACTATGGATGGCATAGATTTCTTTTTAGGAAGACTTGGGGATTACCAATAAAAATACATATGAAGGATTTTTTTTTTTTAAATCCTTCATATGTTAGACATCTTTTTTTTTGAAAAAAAAGGTGTCTAACTGTGCAGACAACCCAGTTAATGGCATTCTGGCCAAAACAGTTTGTGTTTGCCTCCATCAAAACGGTGGATGAAACTGGAGGAGGAAGAAAGGACAGAAAGAGACACTATTTTTTCACATCTCTAATTTCACATATTTTGCTTCTGAAATTGTTTCCTGACAGCATCACTGCCTCCTCAAGGAAATAAAGGTACTTAGAGTACCTTTATGTGGTTATTCTATTCATACCACTTGCCAGCAGATTTCCTCCCGAGTTTGATCCCGTGCCTTTCCCCAGCCACATCTGCTGATGGTGCGAAAGCGTATGTGCAAGATTAGCGACAGCGAGGAAAGGCCGCGAGCTGACACCGCATTAATTCTCCGCAGCCGAGCTCTAAGTACGGCGTCCGATGGAGCAGTGACCTTTTGGTCTGTCTGAAGGGCGGGCTGCGGGGCGGCGAGAGCTCCACACTGCACCTCCAAAGTCTGAAACAGCCTCTGCACATCCAGGTCTGTGACACAATAAACTGTGGAACAGGGGTTGCACAGATGAGTTGAAATTTCTGCTTTGCTGGCTTTGGTAGGAGTTAAAGCAGTAGCAAGTTAGTAAAATATTCATCAGTGTGGCTGTGAAAGTAGTCAGAGAAAGGAATAGTTTCTGTGCCCTGTGAAGCTCCTTGGTTCTTTGCACTCACCGACATCGCGTAATGGGTCCTCCAGAAGGTTACCAGATATTGAACATTGCTGCAGTGATACCAAACTGATACAGCAGCCTAGGAAAAGAGAGAGAGCTTTTCAGTCAGTTCTGTATCAAAACCATAAGACTGCTCTTTATTTTCTGGGACTTTTTTTAACAACTGATTAAATGAGGGGTTCTGTTAATCTCATTAATGGGTGTGGGGGTGTGTGTGTCAAAAGTACAATTTTATTTGACAACTAGCATCATGCCCATGGAAATAAAAACCAGAAGATATTTTAGTGATTTCAAATAATTAACCTAACATCTGAAAGAATTCTACAGAAAGTGTTTGATGGTTTGAGATGTGCTGATGGTGACAGATAGCTACTTCAGGTACCAGGCCTTGTAGAGTGAATTATCACACTCAGAGAACCCACAGTTAGTGGGAGATGAGTGTAGAAAGCCAAGTCCCCAAGGATGAGTTCACCCCTCCTTCTCGGGAGGAGTGCAGCTGCTGTTGGGGAGCAGGAAGACCTGTCCAACCCTTCTTTCCCAAAACTGGTACTTTGCCTTTCTGTGACCTGGCACTGAGCTGTTACTTAGGCATCAGAAAGGGCAGGTGCATTTTGGCTGATGTGTTTAATCCTGCCAGCAACATGCACCTCGAACCTGAGCTGGCTGTGTGTGCAAGGGATGTGAGGCCAAACACATCTGCCTGTAATAAGGAAAGTATACAGACTGACAGTTGTTCTGTTTAAGTTTAACACATCATTAGCAAGAAACAAGCTTTGATTTGAAAGGAAAAGAAGACAAACTTAAACATTAAATTGCTTTCAATCATTTAAGTTACATAGTTCTCCCTCCAGAAGCTTTGATCATGCATAATCCCGTTGAAAGGCTGAATTGTAATCAGCCTCACATACATTATGTTGCGATGCTGCAGCACTAGTGCATGACAGAATTTTATTTTCCATTAATTCATTCTTTGCTGGAAATATAAACACTCTATATGCTTAATAGCCCAAAAAATGAATGTTATTGCTTTTTAAAATTGCCTGTTAATGAGAATTTTGTTTGTTATTGAAAAAAATTCAAGTGCCTTAGGACCATCTTTCGAAAGCTGACGTACCTATTTGCAACACCAACAGTACTGAACAATCCAAACAAAATCATCCTGGACACACTGCTTTAAGTAAAAGAGACCATGCTTTTTAACCAACCAAAAGGATTATTTGTAGCATCTGTGGGCCCAGGACTGATTTTAAAATGGCTTTTCACTGACCTGTGAACCTTCCAGTACCCAGCACAGCACTGGTGGTTGTGTAAACAAGTATGTGGAACAAAGACAGAAAAAGCCCACTACTCTAAAAAGGCTGGCTTTAGGTAGAAGAAAAAAGGATGGTAGGAAAGATGGCACTGACCCACATCACAGAATCCAGGCAGCTACTCCAGAAAAAGCAAAAGGTACAAGCTGATTCTCTTCTGAGATTGCGCAGGTTTCTGTAGCCCCCGTAGACTTCGGCCGCAAGGATGGACGGCTGTCGTGTCTACAGATCAGGACTGCTCATTGCAGCTCTGATCACAGACCCTCAAAACATCCTACTGCCACTGCCCAACAGCCTGTGTCAACAGGAGAGACTGTTGGTGGAAGCAAGACCAACTGACGGGAAGGACGACCGGAAAACTCCCAGCTGGTTGCATGTGCGCTTCACTGTATACGTGACGTGCTGGTGGAAAAGGCTGTAAAAGGGCTTGCTAAATTAACAGTGCTGTTTTCCATCATACTGGGGAAAAGAGACCACATGCACATGGGCACACTCACACAGAAAGTGTGATTAAATAACATGTTCTTTATAGATAATATTTTCTTTATAGTTTGCTGGGATACAGACATACCACATCTAAAACTCCTTCATTTTCTCCTTCTGATGTCCCATGGTGGTATTCTGAGAGGGAGCTAGAGAGCTATAGACAGCTGTGAGTACTTTTGTAATTATTCCTTTTCTACATTAAACGGGAAAAATAAAAGCAAGAATGGAAAATAAATTTAGAAAAAAAAAAAACAAAACAAAACGTTTACCTCCACTCAGTTATAAGTAAAAATATATTCACATCACAAACCTTTTCTGCTGCCAGCAGGTCTAGTCACTGATAGGAAGGTGCCTGTTGCACAGCTCAGGAGGGACATCACGGGCCCAGTGGATCACATTGGTGATGTGAGATGACAAACTTCAAACAGGATCGCTTCTGTTCGAGCAGAAGCATCTTTACAGGCAGGCATCTTGTCCTGCTGTGGCATCTGCCGGGTTACATCTTGTCACCCGGGATGTCAGTCTGGCACTCCATACCTACTCTCATCATTGTGATGAGAGGGGTGGAGAGAGTGGGAGAGAGGAAAAACACCACACCCTGTGTTTATCAATTGATAACATGTCTTAGAGCTCCAGCAGTGTATTGGGATACCATTTTTTTCAGCCATGCATATTTATTTTGTAACAAGGAATTATTTTATTAAATCAATAATGTGGCAAAATATTAGAAATAAAACTTTTTTTGAAACTTACTTGTCTTACATGGAAAAAAAAATCTATTGCATGAAAATGTACCACCTACCTTTCTTCTACCCAAGTTTGTTGCAGGTATTGCACCCAGCTAACTAGTGTGCTCACAAGAAAGTTTGTGGGGTTTTTTTTATTATTTGTTTACTCCTGTTTCCATGATGCTGGGTTGGTTGGTTGTCTGAACATAGAAGCTGATGAAAGCAAAGTGGTAATACAAGAAAACAATGTTTTCTTTATTACTATATATACTAAAACCAGAAAACAAATTTAAAATAATGTCACAAAAACGTGGTTCATCAAAGCTGTGTTTGTAATGATGCATCCTGGGTTTTTGCACAGGTGGTGAAGTTCTGCATGAAACACTGAATAATGTACCTACTGGAGATGCCCAGGTATAACCTGGTAACTGTGGTTGCCAGCACACCACTGAGAACGATGGTTTAATTTCCAGCTTGTCTGCTTGTACCAGCTGTGCACTACTGCATTCTGTATAAAAATACATTTTTCCTTACAAGCAATCATGGCATAACAAATCCAGGGCGCAGACCTTACCTAAACAAACAGCCCCAGAAGGGCTTGCTTCCAAGGACATATTTTCTGATACCCAAAACCATATTCTCATGCTCTTTTGTTACATCTCTAATTTCATCGTGCTCCTAAAATCTATGTGACGGCGAACCAAGACAGATCCTCACACACTGGGAAATACTTATGAGAACTCCATGGCACACAGAATTAATGGCTCAGAAAGGTGCTCAGTTGTTAACACTTCATTGTGCCAGTATTTGACAGCAAGTCATGGGTGTCAAGCACAAATTTTAAGTACAGAGTAACTTTCTTTACTGCACTGCTTAATATTTTGTCCTCATTACCCCAAGCTTGGTTCAAGAATTGATCCAAAAAATAAATCAGTTCACCTGAAACAAATAAAGTTGATCTCTTTTCCTTGCTTATGCAAGAGGACCATTTGCACACAAAATATTTCGGTTGATGTGGACCAAACCAGCCTGCCCTCAAAGACCCAAGTGCAAGATTAGATTCCACAGAATAGCAGGAGGAGGAACCACTACCACCTCTCCCATCATTTAACAGTTCATGCTGTTAATTGCCTACTAGATGTGAAACTACTTGTTTAAATTTCTGGGCATTCTGAGATGAGGGTGATGAAGGAACTTAATCTCTGTAGTAGTTTATGAACTGGCTGTGAGAAGTTCAGTGCACTGGCTGGGACAAGGGGATGGATGGTGGCTGGGCTCTGCTGCCAGGTTGCTGTGCTGGATGGCCACGACCCTTTGGGCTCTGCCCACGCAAAAGCTGCTCATTGTTGCTGCAAGGTGGGGACAATCCCAGCCCCTCCTCCTCTTTGGTAGGTCACAATCTCCCGCAGATATGCAGAAAGGGCAAAACCAAAGTCCTGTGGGACAGGGGTGACTATAGGTTATTGACCCTAATGTGCTCCAGCCCTGCTTGGAACCAAGCCAGGAATTTTGATTTTCTTTCAGCAGGAAACTGTTGGTTTGGTCTTTATATCCCAAACTGATGTATGACGGGAAGTGAAGGCATCGAGGAGGGAAGATCAGCCCTGCATGACAAAAGTTTACAGTTACTTTGCTCATCTGCTATACCAGTGTCTGGACTAAAGATGAAGAATCAAACATTAAAGACTTAAGAGTCCAGAGGACTGATGAGGACTATATCACCCTCGTACCTGCAGCTCTGTTTCTAAAGGTAAGGACATTTCAATCTGCCTGACGAATTCTACCCTCGTAACTTGACTGCCTCCTGTAGTGCTCTGAAGTGGTACAGCTGTTCATAAGCTGGAGCCTCAGATCAAATGTATGTATGAGATGAGGAGAGGCCACACAAACTGAAACCTCAATCTGAGGAGGAAGGCAGCAGTGTGGTTAAATTGCTTATGGTTTAGAATAGAATAAATGAGGTCAACCTGAGTTGCTATGTTCACTGCCAAAAACCCCCAACATCTAAATAAAAAACAAATTCAGGGCATATGTTTTAAATACTTTTTCATGTGCATAGGTAAAGTGAAATAGTAGACATACCAAACTCAGAAAAATTCCATGAGCTCATTCAAGAAAGAACTAAAAAGACAACACAAACAATGGGGTACAGAAAGAACCTGGATCTGTTATTTTTAGCTGCCTGAATTACAGCCATTAAGAAAATGCTTTTCCAGATCTCGCTCTGCTTTTAGTTCCATGAATTAATAACTTGCAATCTGGAAAAATTAAAACTACACTGCACACCTGCCTCAGCTAACATAGGTAAGACATATCTCCCCAGCCACACAAAACCAGGCTCTCTGTATACCAGCTCTAATAAAATGTCTCTGTATGGTGGTTTGACCCAGGCTGGAGGCCAGACTCCCACCAAAGCTGCTCTATCACTCGCCTCTTAGCTGGACAGGGGAGAAAATACATGTTGAGAAGCTTTGGAGTCAAGATAAGGACAGGGAGAGATCATTCTGCAATTAGCATCACAGGCAAAACAGACTCAACACAGAAGAAAAGCAAGAAAACTCTCTAACCTATTATGCTACACTACAGAAACACACAGAAACCAGAGTCAAATAATGGGAAGTACAAAACAGCTCTTAAAACACCCCCCCGCTCCACTCCTCCCTGCTCTGCAGACCTCACTCTATGCATGATTTTCTTCTCCCCAAACATACATGGGGGAAAGGTGGTGGGAATAGGGAATGGAGGCTTCAGTCTTCGGTCAGTTCCTCA
>VXBZ01009173.1:788745-897927 GCA_013399135.1 Heliornis fulica
TCCCCCTTCACTGCCCTTGGTGTCTGCAAAGTTTCTGACATCTTCTCACTCCCTTCTCTGGTGGCAAAATGCAGCTGTTTGCATTCTTCTCTCTCTAAAATGTGATTCCCAGAGGCCTGTGACCAGCACTGATTGGCCCAGCCGGCCTTGTCAGCAACAGGGTTTGGGAGTTTGGCCTTGGGAGCACATCTGGGATTTGCTTTGTTGAACCCTTAAGAAGCTTCTAACTGCTTCTTACAAAAGCCACATTGTAAAAACGCCACACAGTGAAAACAGGTATTTTTTTCAAGCATCCCTGACCAAAACAGTTATTTACCTTCTCTGTGTGCTATGCTTCTTCCTCAGAAAGGACTTCTAAAATAGATATAGTCACAAAGTCCGATTCCCTGAGCAAACTTTTGGAAACTAAATAACTGCAAGCTTCTGTTCATTCCCTGTGCCAAACTGCAGTGTTTATTTATTTTACATTTAAGTCATATAATGCCATTAATGTCCATTTAGAATGGGTTAGAAGGCTAGAAGCAGTCTTTTCCAGAAGTGATGGTGAAGATGGTGAAGAAGATGATGTTTAAAATCTTTCCAATAATCAAGAGTTTTTGGCAGCCACACGTCACACATTAGGCAGTGCTGCTTCTTCACAGATCCTGAGTGCTGTGGTCCATACAGATGACTGTTTAGTGCCCCTGTCATCGCTGGCCTCTGCATCATAGCCAGAACTGCTCAAATACAGAGACTTTCCAAAGGTCACCTAAGTCCCTAGAGCCCTTCCCTAAGAAGGAATCCTCTTTCCCAAGATCAGCAATGACATTCTGACATGCAGAACACTTCAGTAGGCATACACACCGTGCATGAATCAGCATCTATGCCAAATGAAAAAACCCAACAAACAAAACAAAACCAAACCAGACTATTCATTTGAAAATTAAATTCTTAAACTTTCCAATTTTCCCTCAGAGATGCAAGCCAAAACGTTCTGCTGCATGAAGCAGATCAAGAGCATTATTGTGGTCTCTTTGTTTTATTCCTCTAAACAATTGCCATCTGACAAGCTGTAGAAGTAATTTGTAGCAGAACCTGAATACCCAAAGGCAGAGCTGTACTGCTGTGCCAGCAAGCCATGCTCAGCCTGGCCCTCCCACACCACTCATCAGGTACTTGCAGCAGCCCCCATGTCAGGACAAAGGAAGCATTTCTTCAGTCTAGAACCGGTACTTTGCTCATGTTTCGCTATAGCGTAACCATTGTGGAACCTCCATCCCTGGAGACACTCAAACACTGCCTGGACACGTTCCTGGGTGGCCCTACTCCAACAGGAGGGGTGGACAAGATGGTCTGGAGGGAATTCTTGGGAATGCACAACTCAATTTAAAAGCTAAGTGAAAAAGATTGCTAATGAGGAAACACAAGTTCCTATCAGACCTTTAAATGGGATCTTTTCTAGCTCTCCAGAAGAATCAGTGACCTTCCCTATTAGCCTACCAAACCAAATGGTGAACTCCCAAAGCAACTAAGATTTTAAAAAAAATTTAAAAATCTAAATCTATATAATCAAAATCTGTGTCTTGATTCTCTATATGGATACCTGGTAATTAAAGGTGAAAGGCCCATTATGTGTCTTTCAGGTTGGCATTTGCTTTCTCAGGGATCCCTCAGGAAAGCGTAACGTCCACGTTTGCTGTGGCACCTGCCAGATGTGCTGTGGAATGAGCCCCTCACTTCCAATTACCCTCATCACGTATCGGTGCCGGGTCGCAGCATGGTGTGACCTTTCCCATACAGCATGGCACAGCCACAATCAGTTAGACACAAGCAAGCAGGTTTGTGAGGAGGAGAGCAAACAAGAGATCCAAATGAATGCTATGAGCTCAGAGGGATTCTTTCACAGAGTCCAAAATGTTTCTGTTCTGATGAAAACCGAAACACTGGCACTATTTTCTTGCCCTGAAGTAATTGATTTCATCTAAATCACAGTACACAGGCCTACAGGAATTGGAAGGGTGAAAGCAGGAGACAACTTTGAAAAAAAAAAAAAGGAAATTTAGTTTTTCAGGGTAGAATTTAATCACTTTTTCTATGCCATTAATTATAGATATCACACATCTCATCTGTCAGCTTCAGAGTGCTTTAGATTTGTATTGAATCCTTTCCCTGAGAGGTGGGAAAGAGAAATGAAAAAGTTGCCAGGGTTAAAACTCCGGAGGGGACCTCTCTTGTAAAGATAATTTATTTTTTTTAAAAAACGTTTGTACAGCTTCTGCCCACAATTTTGAAATTCCAGATTTGGGTCTAAAACTAGAACCCTAACCTGTCACTTCAAAAACTTAAATAAGCAGCTTGATGTAGTACTGAGTAGCCAGTAATCCCAGAAACACCAGAGAACTGCTGAATGCTATGCAGTTTGAAAAATCCAGCCAGCAAACTGCAGATATTACAGTTTCAGGCTTTCATGAAGACAGAGCTATTGCAAATTCTCTGATTAGTTGAAGAACAGAGCTGTGGTTACCTTACAGGAGGAAAAAGAAAATGAATAATTTAGATTTAGATGATAAAATTGAGGTCTACGAACACTGGCTTTCCACCTAACTCTCAACTTAGGTTTTGAAACTCGACCTCTAAAGCAGTAATATCATTTTTTCCCACTGTTTATGCTAAGCTCAGGAAGAATCCAAAGATCAGGTTCCCTTACTGAGGCTCTGGGGAGATCTTACTGCCATCTACCAATTCTTAAAGGGGTCCTACAGGGCAGTGGGAGAGGGGCTGTTCCCCAGGGAGTGCAGGGACAGGACAAGGGGTGATGGCTTCAAGCTGAATGAGGACAGGGTTAGGTCATACATTAGGAAAAATTTTTTTTACTCTTTACTCTGAGGGTGGTGAGGGCCTGGCGCAGGTTGCCCAGAGAGGATGTGGAAGCCCCATCCCTGGCAGGGTTCAAGACTAGGTTTGATGGGGCTTTGGGCAACCTGGGCTATTGAAGGTGACTCTACCCATGGCAGGGCAGTTGGAATTAGATGGTCTTTGAGGTCCCTTCTAACCTGTGAATCTACTATGTTTGTGAATTTTACGTGCCCAGACAGAGCTTCAGTGTAAACCAGAATAACTTGCCCCCGGGCTAGGGCACACAGACTAGTGCTAAATGTCTACTTCTCAAAAATCAGACCTGATTGTTAGAAACCTGTTTTTACTAGTCACCTCCTTGGCCCTCCCTCTCACACACCCCACAGTCTGTGTTGGGTGCTGAGCCCCAAGATCTGGTAGGTTCCCTCAGGTGGTACATTATACCACCTTCTTCCACCTACACAAACAGTAAGCAAAATGATGCAGCTCCATGATTTTTGGTGACATGGTGGCTGTACCCTCTGGGTTAGGTCCTGAAAATGGAGGAGAATTTAGGAGTAGGAGCCAGATGACCATCTCAGAAAGGTCCTGCCTCAACCAGGCTTCTCAGGAAGCTTAAGGATCAGCATGCTCCTGCCCTATCACTTGGATGTAAGTGTATCTCCCTCCTCTGAGGAGCAGCGTGGGGGGGCTGCCAAGCACAATTGCCGAACTCCTGGTTTGAAGCACGTGAGTTCCCACGAGCAGCAGTCACTCCTAATAAGAGTTTGCACGTCTTCTGTGCCCGCCAAGCCTTGCTTCTGAAGCATCTAGCCTCAACCTTCTGCAGTTGACCCTTGCTGTATTTAACACGTATCTTTTGTTTCAGCAGCCTCTCTGCTAATCTCACACTAGTGTGAAATCGTTGTTGACGAGGTGAGACCCTTTGTGGAGCTGACTGCTGCAGAGGACCTTTAGCTTAAATGGAGATGACAGCACTTCAGCAAGGCCTAACGTAAATTCTTTGACAGAATATAGATTCACTAAGAGAAGTAATTCTTGCTGCTGTCATAAAACATTGCTTTTTTCATACGTCCGTGCTGCATGGCACCACTGTGGAGGAAGCAATTGCTAGCACCATCTACCGGTAACACACCGAGGAGAAAGCAGGGAGAGGGGTCTTTATTTCCTTAGAGAGGTTCCCACAAGGAAAAACAACACCAAAAAGGTGTATGATCATCTTTCAGAAGAGCAGGGGTCAGTGCCTCACTAACGGCAGCTCTCTCAGTTGTGCTTGTAGAGCAAGAGCCAGAAGAATGAACTACAAAGAAAGCCTATTTGTTTCCTCCAGCCCACGGGCAATATTTTACTTTTCAGTTCTGCCTTGCAGTAGGAGAAAGTACAGTTATTCTGCTCTCCACAACTCTTTTCCTCTTACTGAGTATACTACATTAGGATGAGGTGCAGAAGAACAGCAAGAGCATCACAGGCGACTGCTAGAAATACAGAATCCTGACAGGGGACATACCTATCAGAGGAATTCAGGATAGATGGAGCTGTGTCAACATCACAAAAGGCTTTAAAAATAAAAATAAGAAAAGGCTGTGCCATAGTATTGTGATTCACTGCAAAGTCTAGTCCAAATATTAACAAATAGGAACACAGAATATTTTATTCTGTTGGGAATTACAGCAAGTGCTAGGCAAAGCGTACTGACAGGGAAGCTTGATACTTTATAAGAACTTTCCTGATCTAACTGTAAAACTGTCTTCCCTCAGAGGGATGGTGCTGCAGTTGGTTTAGACATATTATGGAGTCTCCTGAGTTGTTGGGGTTTTTTGAGCTTGATATTATTTGAGTTAAGAGGAACATGCTGGTAAATAGTAGAAATCATAGTGTATTCCCTTGTTCTTCATTGATACCCATTAAAGGGTAATTGTGGGTCTTGGCTTAGGTTCTAACATCACAAGAATAGGTTAACACTGTCACATTCCATCAATTTTGTTTGTGTTCTCTGCATAAATCAAGTCCAGAAGAGGTCTTAGCCAAGTCCTTTAATTCCGATCCTTTCACTCGAGAGTAAAAGCAGAACCCAATCGAGATGATTTTATGCTCATTTATAGATTATCAGAGAGGATCATAAAGAAATTCACCAACACTTATGTCAGAATCAGGATGGGGTATGATAGACTCAAAACCAGAGAAACGAGAAACTGCTGAAGTCCCAAGGCTCTCCCCCAACATTTCTTCCTGATCAGTGCATGGGTCATCTCCACTCTCACCCACTGAACAGGTAATACCTTGAATCTGGTCTTCTACCTTAATGTAAAGATGTCTGACAACCAGTCACTCTTTAGAAGAGACTATCCTGTTTGAGGCAGTGATCAGCAACTTTCAAGCTTCCAGACACTTATGATGATTAATTACCACTTAAATGTTCAGAATTTCCTGCTATTCTTTACTGGATAGAGGACAGAAAATACAACTAAATGCCAAAAATGCAAGAACTGGTACAAACATGATGTAACACAGTAAAGTCATGAGCCAAGAGCTGTTGAACTAGCCAAATTGCATCCCAGTGAACTATTTGAAACCATAAAACCATCAGCTCTAAGAAGCTGTACTCTACACCCGTGCCCAACAACAAATACTGCCAAGAAGCCTTACTGTATTTCACCTTCAGTAACCCAGACATTTGGGAAGTTACCCCAGACAACCCTCTGCCTATTCCTATCAGCTGAGAACCCAACTGTGCTCCCACAAGTCATTACATTCACTGAGACATTAGGTTACTTTGAAGAAATTTTAACCAAAAGTGCTGATCCAGTCCACTGATGTGGATTTGAGGACAGGCTGAGAGAGTTGGGGCTGTTCAGCCTGGAGAAGAGGAGGCTCCGGGGAGACCTTAGAGCGGTCTGCCAGTACCTCAAGGGGGCCTACAAGAAAGATGGGGAGAGGCTGTTCAGTAGGGCCTGTTGTGCCAGGACAAGGGGTAATGGTTTTAAAATAGAGGGAGGGAGATTTACATTGGATATTAGGAAAAAATTCTTTCCCGTGAGAGTGGTGGAGCACTGGAACAGGTTGTCCAGGGAGGTGGTGGACGTCCCATCCCTGGAGAAGTTCAAGGCCAGGTTGGATGAGGCCCTGAGCAACCTGATCTAGTTGAGGGTGTCCCTGCTTCTTGCAGGGGGGTTGGACTGGATGACCTCTGGGAGTCCCTTCCAACTCTAATCATTCTATGATTCTATGTCAAGAGACAGCCCCTGAATCACCATTCCGCTTCATTCAGGAGCCAATTCTTCCTTCCTTCCTTCCCCCAAGCGATGTGATATCCATTAAGGAACCCCACCTTTCAGATGACAGTCACAGCAAGTCTTTGTTTAGCAGTTATGATGAAAGGACCCTTCGGACCTAAGGTGCCAAAACTTCTTGTCCTTTGTTTTACAAAGTGTGCCACAGTGCCATTGCCCTAAAACACACAGGGAGCCCTAATTGCTGAGATCCAAACAACTATTAGATCCAGGCTTAGATTTAGAGACTCCACCTACAAAACAATTTAAAACTGCTACAAAGCTTGTGTTGCAAAGTGCATCCACTGCCTATACCTCTGTCTTCCATGCTTCTATGTGTACAGAAAACAAACTTGCTCCATGTCTGTTTACCGACCCTTTCACTTACTCCTCTTTTTCCTTCATCCAATATTAACACAGGTCTCTTCCTTTCCATACTGCCCTCCCTTGGCATTCATTGGGGGCATCACCTTTGTTGTAAACCACAGCCCCCAGGCTTATAGAAGAATTTTCATTTAAAAGAAAAACTTTACGCTTTCTCTGATGAATGCATTCAACTGAAGTGCTTCTTCCCATGCAGGAGGGCAAAAGGCCATCTCATGACAGTTCTCCAAGTCCTCCAGCAAGTATCTAAGAAACAAGAAAACAAAAGGAAGTTAAATGGTTTTCCTGGCCCTCTCTCAACCAACATAATGCAAGTCCTCTTAACATTTGTATTTTATTTGTACTGGAATTAAGGTTAGAAACCAAGGTAAATAACTCTGTTCTCCTTTTTTCCTTCTTTCCACAATAGTGTTGCAAACAGTATTATTTCTTGACAATACTTTTGAATCAATATTTCTGGCTTTTTATGTGGTCACATATTCCAAGTAATGTTTCTCTGTCTAGATAGCCCAAGTTTTGTGTTTCTTTTCTTCTCTTATCCTTAAAAGCTCATTGGTTTATTGTTTTGCTCCAAACCCTATCCTGCATTTTATTCATCTGGGACTGAAGGGAGGTGAAAGTATAGGCATAGTTGTATGCTTGAGTCTCTGTCACATGGATGTGACTTCACGTATGTTATATTTCTGGGCCTGATTTTGACTATATAAATCCTAAAAGATGCTGCAGGTACAAGATGTCTCCACTTCCTACTCATTATTTCACGAAGACATTCAGCACATCATGGATTTAAGCTTTGTCAGTGCCAACAGCTCCCACCTGGGGAGAGAAAAGACCAATGCTCTCTGTGCTTCTTTCTTCTTTATTGAAGCAAAAATATAAATATATAAAATTGTGAGGCACTGAAAGCATCTAGCTGATTATAATTTCATCAACATTCAGGCATTGAAGCCTTCTTTTCTAAGGTGCCTTGGTCATCAGATGCCTAGTTACTACACCACATCAATAGGACTTGCCTACTCCTGAGAATTTTATGCAACAACTTTCTTCCGTTGCAGCAATGCAGCGATGTTTATAAACTGCTCCAAGAGCCTCAGATGAAAGGACCTGTAAACACAGAATACATTATGAACTCTAATTAATTCATTTCATAAGCTACCTCTCTGACCCCCTCCTGATGTCCTTCTTCAGTTGCTGCTGCATCTGGAACTGTCTCCAGTTACAGCTGGGATTAGTGTTAAACAAAGTGCAAATCTGAATAACATAGCTATAAAAAGAAAGGAACAAGCTGTTCACAGGATTTTTATTTGCATTATCATGTATTTTTATATATCTTGTAAACATTAATGAACAAAAAAAATGTTGACTCTTGGTCTGCCTTCTTTCTGATTAATGAATTTGCTCATTTTAAGCTTTTTTTTTTTTACCTGTTTTGTCAAACCCTCTTGCCTGAACTATGCATTAATTTTCCGACTAAAGCAAATTCATCAGCTAATTCTTCTACATCTTTACTGCTGTTTTAACTACCCAAAGAGTGCTGGATGTGTTTCAGAGAAACACCTCCCATTTCAGAAATAGGGAATTCACATTTATTTAGTATGACTCAGAAGAGGTCATTGTAAAATTAACTGATTAAGTAAAACCAACAAAAATAGTGCCAGAGGATTCAAGCGTGATTGATGGGTGGCTGCTGCTTTAAAAACACGTTCTTCCAAACGTGCTTGTTTCTTCAAGGAAAAACACCCCCAAAAATCTTGAGGGTAGTAAGATTATTCCTCATTTGGTGTAAAGGAAAATAGTTCACTGTAATCAGCTTTCTTCATCTCGTTAAGGAGTAAGTCAAACTCATTTCAGGAGCACAACTACAGACTGGGAGGAGAGTGGCTCCAGAGCAGCCCTGAGGAGAAGGACTTGGGAGTGCTGGTGGATGAGAGACTCACCATGAGCCGACAATGTGCTCTTGCGGCCCAGAAGCCAACCGCATCCTGGGCTGCATCCAGAGGAGCGTGGCCAGCAGGGCGAGGGAGGGGATTCTCCCCCTCTACTCTGCCCTCGAGAGACCTCACCTGGAGTACTGCGCCCAGTGCTGGAACCCCCAACACAAGAAGGACATGGACCAGTTGGAGAGGGTCCAGAGGAGGCCACAAAGATGATAAAGGGGCTGGAGCACCTTTCCTACGAGGACAGGCTGAGAGAGTTGGGGCTGTTCAGCCTGGAGAAGAGGAGGCTCCGTGGAGACCTTCTAGCGCTCTGCCAGTACCTCAAGGGGGACTACAAGAAAGATGGGGAGAGGCTGTTCAGTAGGGCCTGTTGTGACAGGACAAGGGGTGATGGTTTCAAAAGAGAGGGAGGGAGATTTAGATTGGATATTAGAAAAAAGTTCTTTCCCGTGAGAGTTGTGGAGCACTGGAACAGGTTGCCCAGGGAGGTGGTGGATCCCCCATCCCTGGAGAAGTTCAAGGCCAGGTTGGATGAGGCCCTGAGCAACCTGATCTAGTTGGGGGTGTCCCTGCTTCTTGCAGGGGGGTTGGATTGGATGACCTCTGGGAGTTGCTTCTAACCCTAATCATTCTATGATTCTATGATTAGACTTTCACATGATGCGACACTCTGGCGCGCTGCTGGTGCCTTGTGCCGTGCATACGGCGCTTGTCTCCAACTACCTACACGCTGCTTGCAGCACTTTAAATGATTACATAGTAGGTATGTGTTTATATATAGTATGTAATCATCTCAAATGCTAGGATTGCAATATGAATAGGTAATAAGAAATAAACTTTACTTCTGATTACATAGGTCTGTGATTAATTGTTTGAACTTTGGTAAGTGAAAAAGACTTAATTAGTTTTTTTTTTTAAAAAAAAACCAACTCCTGAAAATGGGCTGTTATTATTTAAGGTTAATATATATTTTATGGGTTTCATGTGCAGAGCGTAGCACTTTTTTGTGTTTTGTTTCATTTTTTTGCTCAATTGGGTTTATTACCTTATTCATTGATTTCCCATAATAATGGTTTTGCTTATATATTGCCTTTCAGCTGAGACTCATAAAGTACTTTACAAACATTAATATATTTTTCTCACCACTTTTATTTACATTGCCCTTCTAATGAAACTACCATGGACTAGCTGTTTATAAATTATACTGAGGGAGCAGTGGAAGGAGGCAGCAGAACATACACCAGGAGAAAAAAAATAACAACTGGAAGGAATGAAAGCCCCAAGTCCCATGTCCCAGGGAGATGCTCTGACTTGCAGCCTGCCTTCCCCACAGAGAAGCAGGATTGTGGACAGTATGGCTGCTATAGGTTACTCAAGCATGAGTCTAGCCTGTTCCTCAAAATTCCCAGTTATGGACGTGCCTGGGGAGAGCAGATTCTGTTCTTGCACTGAATTATCTGTACTGTTGGAAACTTTTCCTTAACAGACAATCTAAATCGGTTGCTTCAGGTTTAGCTCATTACTTCATGTCTCATTCACTTGGACATGGAGAAAAATTATTCCCTTTTTGCAGCAATCTCTTCTGCAGTTGAAGGCAATTATCATGTAACACCTCTGTCCTCTTGTCTCCTTAGATGAAATAACACCAGTTCATTAAATCTTCACTGGCAGTCGTTCTTTGCCTTACACTTGCTGTACTCTGGTCTCACCCTCCATCAGGTTTGGAGCTGAAAACAGAGCTAGGGTTTCACCAGGGAGGCTGCACTTGTCCTGCAGCTCATGTCTCTCCTCGTGCAGCCAGCAGCTGCACAAATACCTGACACCTCAGTGATGCTCAGAAAGGACCAGATCTTCCACCTTTCTGCAGATCCACCACCCGCCTTACTCTGAACTGGCACAGACGGTCGCTACGGCACAAGTTCAGCACCTCTTACTGGTCTTTTTTCAGTTCTCCTGGTTTTCAGACCATTTCTCTAAGTTATAAACCTCTCTGAATATTTTTTCTTAATCTTACAACAAGCCAGAAGCTGCCTATGGTGGTATTGTCTGCCTGTTTGCTAAGCATAGGCTATTTCATCAACCAAATTATTGATGAGAGTGCCACCAGAGTACATGAGACCCTGCGTGATTGTTTGGCAGTGAATCACTAATAAACCCTCCGTGACCATGGCTTTGCTGACAGACTTGGACCCACCTTAGTGCAGTTTAATTACAGTCACACACTCTGCCCAGGTTACTTCTGAAGCTGCCACATTATGCTTAAAGAGGTCAAAGGACACAACACTGGAGGCTTCTACAAGAGCCACTCTTTTCTTTCAAACAAAAAAATTGCTTTGAGACTCGGATAATTCACTTTTGACAGGTCTGTTATTTCACACTTTCCTAGGTTGTTTTTGTTTTGAGGTTGTGGGCTTTTTTTCCCCCCTTAGAAACTATTTGATTGTTGCATCAGTATTTTTTTTTCTTGAAATGCTGACTTTCTGAATTTCTCCGATCCTCCTTTCCTCCCCCCAGTTTAACGACAAGGATTACATTTACCCTTTACCAGGGTCTGGGACTTCATAAACCCTCCCCTCTGTCTCAAAGATAACCCTTAGTGGCTCCATTTGATTCACTTCATTCTTTGCTTCCCTGTGAAGAGACACAAAGTCCAGCCAAGTTAAAAAATCAAACCTTGCCTAGTTCCTGCTGATGAATTCTTCCCCTGATGTAGCACCAAATCTTGCCTTTTTTACCACTGGTAACGTGCAGCTGATCTTATTACTGACAGCTGAGTTCTGATCTTCTTACTGACAGCTCAGCTCTGAACTAGAAAAAGAAGAAAAGAGATGAAGTACATTAGCTTCCTCAGAGGTAACTGAACAACCTTGCTGATAGGTTCCTCCAGTTGTATTGATATCTATAACAGCAGGCAAGCACTCTCCCTCACTGATACTCTTTATACTCCATCTTCTCACATCTTATTTTGTACCCTGATGAAGAGGCTGGCCATGACAGTAACCAGAATAAACCAGATCCTACTTGGTACATCCTTCCAGTTTTATCTTACAGTCTGCTATATATCATTATTAAACCTCTCTTAGCATAAGGTGCTATTAGTTAAGACCAAAAAATAAAAAAAAAAATCCAAACTTTGAGCATCTCCGTATTCGTTCCATTTCTTGTAGGAGACTGTTAGAGAAGTATCAGTTTGACAAGAGTCTCAAGCAGTTTCTGTAAAAGGTTCTTTAACCACAGGCACTCTCCACTTTCACTCTGCTTGACATTTAATAGATTTCACCTACGTGGTTTCAATATATACGGTGGAGATACAACACTTGACGACATCAGAAGAGTTTGAAGCACTTTTCCACAGCGAACTTTTAATAAGGCAACAGTAAGTAAAGTGACTTTCCTGAGGTTGCCCAGCAAGTTATTGGCTGAGCCAAGAATGCGGTCCAGAGCTCCCAAATCCCAGGCCAGTGCTCCATCATTATGCCATCCAGCCTCCCATATTAGTCATGCTCAGCCTAAATATATTCTTGTAGCAATTGATTTAATGCCATTAGTTTCAGACAGCTAATCCAAAGCTCCTTTAGTTACCCAGACTCCAGGGATTTACTCCAACAAAGAACTTCAGGAGGGATCCAGAAAATAACATTATAACTTTTTCAAGAAGCCCAGTTACTTTTTTTTTTTTAGTGGAAAAGTTGTTTCAAAGGGAAACAATCACCTAACTCGAAATCCAGGGAAAGTCACGTGGAAAGATTACATTTAACTGAGTATTTTGCCAAGCCCACAATCATTTTCTACATTTCATTTTCAGACCTTAACACTTAATAAAGATGTATGGTAGTAATTAATGGCATGAAGTAAAGATAATCATCGCGATACACAAAAGGGGATTAAGAAAAAAAAATAAATCCTTAGGGTCCTAAAGAAACAATAGGGGCTGGGGGGAGGTTGTGGAGAAATAATTCATCCACCCCCTCCTGGGCACAAGAGCAGATAAAGTTTCTGTGTGAATAATAGACCAGATTAGAACAACAAAAGGGAGATAAAGTATCTTCACATAAAGGTATGAAAAGGACCTCCGAGTGCCTAATTCCTTCGGGAGGCCGGGAAGGGCTCAGTTCAAAGACCTCTGAAATGGCAGGAAAGTTGGGGAGCTCAAAGAAAGTTGCATATTCTTTAATCGTGTGTGTGGAAGCATGCAGGGGAACTGGGACAGCGAGGAAAACATGCTGAGAGAAAGATCAAGAAGAGGTACAGCAATCTTCATATCAAGTAGGCCACAGTCTTCTGTGCTTTTGACTTTCATCATCATCCATCCTATGTTGAACTAGGAGGAAGTGCAGAAGGTAAATACACTTTCCAACCTCCTCTCTCAGATCTGTATATAGATTTTCTCACTCACCTGGATCTCTGCATGGCACAGTTTCAAATAGCTGCAGCTTTCAGAAAGCCCTGTTTATGCTGTGCCTTCTCCAGGATTGTATATCAAATAATGGAATATTCTCTTCTTTCCATTTATGTGGTTATCGTTCCCTCAGAGGACATTTGTCTTTCTCATGCAGTTTGCCTCGTTGGTAGTCTTTGAATCAGACCTTATTCTTTATAGTGGCTTTTAATTGCTGTTATATAGCAATGCCAATTGCAAAAGTTTATGTCCATGAAAGCTACCGTATCTTTTACAGTTTAGAATAACTTATTTTTATTATCTTTCCTCCAGTATGGATGTCAATGTTCCTTACAGCAAATCTACTAATGTAATAGCTTCTGTTTTCTACACCTGAATATATTAAGAGAATACCTTGTGCTTCAATTACTCTGTGTATGCAGATAAAATAAAAATATAAAATACAAAAAAAACCCAGAATGATTTAAAGGTAAGATTTAAGAATTGCAATAACACAGAATGGAAAAAGAGTAACTTATCAGTTTTAAGAAGACACAGCCCTGAAAAAAGAAAAAAGTGAATTTAATCCTATCAGATTTTCAGGATATTGATGCCACAGTTTTACTTGGACAGACAGAGACTAAACACTGACTGTACATTCAAATTCAATGTCCACCAAGCACGATGCATTATGCAGTCTGAATACAGTACAGTCTCTGAAGAATAACTGGGTCTTTGAAATGGTATGTCTCAGAAATGGAGTATTTAGAGAAACGGCAGGTTTAACCAAAAAAATTCTCATCATGCTTTGCACAACAGAGACCACAGCGGTTACCTAGGTACCCAAGCTGAAATTTAAATACATTTCTATGTATACAAACTAATGAAAGCATATCTGCATGTACTTCACATATAAATATACAGGAGTATATTTTGAATATGCTTCTCATGACAAAGCAGAAGAGAAAAGCCTGTGACTCACATTTAGATTGTTGGGCAGCTTTACATCGCAGATCATTCACAGGCAATGTTTTTATGTGTAGGCAGAAAGCAAACACCTGTCAATACACATCTCGTGTGATTGATACCTTAGCATCAGAACTCCAGCTCTGAATCTTCAGTAAATTGCTCATCCTACATACGATATACTACTGTATATATATATCTGCCACAAACCCTGTTTGAATCCACAGCTGCTCGTTTTATGTCAGACTGTTTATCACCATACCAGCCTCAAATCACAGGAGCAAACATCTGCTTCATGTACTCAACCGCCGGGTCTGAACTTTGAGCACTTGAAGAAAACCATTATAATTCTCACACGCAGTCATTTGCTGCGCTTTACCACCATCCACTCGTCACTGATTGTACCCCAGCAGCCCACAGTCCGGCAAGACTCCATCCCCAGCATTTCTGTCATCAGCTGCCCATCAGAGCCTAGCCCAAACCACCACTGCCTATCCCAGCAACATGCCACTCCACTTAGACACTGCTTATGCCCCTTCCACTGAAGGATAGATTAAAAAAAAAAAAATAAATTTCTACTTATTCCTTCCTAAAACGACACAGTGTATCCTAACTTCATCCACGTCCCCTCATTCTTGGTATTTTCTGAATCAGATTCCAGTAAGAATGTCGAATGAAAGAGTTACATCACACCTGGCAATATGATTTCTCACAGTTTGGTTTGCTTTGTCATTTTTCACCTTCAATAACGAGAGGCAAAAGCTAGGGTAGGTCACTTTTATTGCCTTTTTGGATAGCAGTAGTTCATGGATGGAGATTAAAACTTACAAAAGCAGATGCAGTTCCTTGTGCACCCAAGTATATTGTCCATGCTAAATTCTGATTGTAGGAGGATGCGCTCTTTGGTGTTGGCTTTGTTAGAGGTGAGGTGCTGTCCTCTCTTTGCCAAGCACATACCTTGTGCTTTTAACAGCTTTCAGAGAAGTTCATTTTGCCATTTCACCTGAAAAAAGCCCAAGCTTTATGTCACCCACGAGGACTGACACGCAAAAACCCATGCAAAGACATACATATCTACTAACTTGACCTGAACATAGATTTCTGGGCAGTAGCAGAAGGTTTTTGTGGCATAACTGCATTTGGACATTGTCCTTTTGTGTCAGTCATGCTTCCTCTGTGTGCTAACCTACCTGTAAGAAGTTATTTTAGAGTTTCTTTAACTGTTCTGTGCTAATAGAAAATACGAACTACATCAGGCCGATGTTTCCTATCTAAGTTGTGCCGAGTCTAACTCCTACAGAGATAAAAGCATAAAAAAGCCAGGCAGTGCTTATTGTCTTTTGTGACTTTTTTTTTTTTTTAAGGGTTGAACTTTCACTACGGTCCTGAGAGAATTCAGCACATCTCCTGAATACATTTCCTGAAATATCCTTTCAACCAGCAAGCCAGCGTGTATCTATAGATGTCTACACTTTCTGCATCAAGGACTGTGATGTACGAACATGAATTGTTTATTTCTACAAAGCTGAAAGTTGGTAGCGTCAGCATTTTGAGTTCTGTTCGTGAAAGGAAAATGATAATGACAAACTCTTTTTATGGAACTATCTAAAGAACCACTGAAAAGAAAGAAAACCTGAAGCTACCTTTCTCTTTTGAAAGTGGTGTTTCTAAATGCCACACATCTTTTCAGCAATTGAAAAAGATAATAATAGGAAAAAAAGTTTCCTTCACAAATTAGCACAGCTTTTTTCTTTCCACTGAAACTTCTGTATTGGGTAAAGCTGCAGAAATGTTAGGATTATACTGGTTTGCAGACCTTAACCATCTTCCCCAAAAACATAACTCTTATGCTACCATCATAATTATCTTTGGCCAAACCTAATGAAAGGACACACATATGCCAGGAGGACGGAACAGTGGTGTTGGCAATCTTACCTCAAGGCATGTACACTTCCTTAAAATAATAAAAAAAATACTTTAAAAGAAATTGGTATACTATTGCTACACTTTACTGGCAGCTGCTGATAGCCCAATCTTAATGAACCATAAGTGATTAATTTGTAACATTCAGGACCATCTCAGAGTTACTGTAGCAGCTGGTGCTTTTTCTAGTACAGACACAAGTTTTTACATGGGGCATCAGGAAAATTGTAACTGTGAGTCCCACTGAGGTTGCAGAGAATAGGAGATAAACATTAACATTTAAATAAATCAGATCAGGTTTTGTCATGTATCAATGGAGGCAACTTCCTGGGGACTTCTAAATCTGTGTCACAGCATTAGCACCCCATAAATAGTCTTAGAGTGTTTTGTTTCCACTTCACTACAAAATACATCCCTGATGGAGTATCTCATCAGGTAAACATCATCCTGATTTTATCAGTAAAATGTACCAGCCAAAAATGCCTTCAAACACTTCCATTGCCAGCTGAACAATTAATTTCATGTTGGAAGGACAAATATTTTACCATAGCAGATATTTTTGAAGCCAAATCAAAGCCTGACCTCAGTATCTGCATGTGTAATACGTTTTTACCATCTAAATTATGAAAGCAAAATACAGTAACTGCATCTCCAAGTGTCCAGTGCACTCTAGAATTTAGAAAAAAACCTAAGAGTAGTGAAGACAAGTGCACAACAGTAGCTCACATGAGGGAAGTTATTCTTCTTCTGGATATGTACACCTTGCCTGACAGGTCAGGCCAAGGATTTAATGTCCAAACAACACGCCCTCTTATATATAATTGCTGACACTAATTCCTGCATTAACAGCAAAGTATGGAACCTTGTGATAGATTTACAGTCTAGATCTATTCATCCCTTCTTGTTCAAGCAATAGACTGGATCATGCAGGGTGCTGACATTTTGTATTTTTGGCAAAACACAAAGGTTTATAAAGGTTTGTTACGTGCAGTGAATTAAAATGCAAGTCTCCCTAGTATAATAAAGGCACATTGGCCACAGTGCTGAAAATTTACCCAAAGTACAAAAATAAGCCACTTAAACAGTTGCATTTGTAACCTATTCACTGACTTTTGCTCTTTTAATTTATTTTTCTCATCCATGCTACTGCTAAGCAAGTCCATTGCTTAGCAGTAGCATTCCACTCCAGTGAAAGCTCACTCCACAGAGAAGACCAGAACTATTAAGAAAGGAACCAATTCCCTCCACTACTTTGAAAGACAGCGGCTTGACATGCTGCGTATTCTGCCTGAATTTCAAGATACTCAGTGTGTCTTTCAAAGGAAGATTGTGACAAAGCTGTCTTAACATAACCCATCTTTTAATCATGAGTTATAATAATCATCAGATAGCGTGTTCCCAGCCCGTGCCTCCTGACTGTGTTTAATATAAAGCTGCATCAGTCAGCCACGTCAGAAAAATTAGGCTCCAGCTCCCATTTGTCTGCAATATCAAGTCATCTGGCAATGCAAATAAAAACACAGCCCGTCGCAACTGGTAGCTCAGGCTGCAGAACAACGGTATGAAATAACAACTGACATGTTTAAATTCAGGATAGTTCCAAAAATAGGGAAGGCTGCATGCTGCAAGGAAATATTAATAGAACAGGCCACTTAAAGATCAGAGCACCTCTGCTTTTTATCACGGCAATTTGGCGTTATATACTTGGGTATCAATGAAATATGTCACCTGAGACATATTGCTGTTTTCTCATACAAAAACAGTCTTTTTCATTTAATTTAAACTGCAGTTCAGCTCTTAAGGGGCCACAGTAAAAACTGCTTACCTGTCTACAGATTTATTTCTATGTCCAGTTACAGCTACTATTTTACACTGTTAAATCGCTCCCTCTTCTCCCTCCTCACCCCGTTTCTACTCTCATGACACAGAGAGAGCCAATAAAGCAAGGAGCACGTGAGCAGGTTACTTGTCAGCAGAGCCATCAAACCTGTTTACTGTGATCAAAGTAATTATATTATTATCCACGTAAGTTCATTAATGATGAATGATGCGAAAGGAGACAGCAGTTAAGTTCAGCTCTCTGATCTCCATTTGAGTTTCCTGAAGGAAGCAAACAGTTCTGTGAAGAGTAGAGCCACTGTGAGTGGGTCCCTATAGATTTATGCGGGTCCCTGGGGTTCAACTATCAGTTGTCCAGAAGTACAAATTCTCATTGAATGTCTGCAGTGAGCGAGGAGAAAAAAAAAGTTAAAGAGTATTTCTGCGATGATGCTTTGGTGTGGAATGAGAGCTGAACTGCCAATAAACTCTCCTGTGTATTTTGGATGTCTGTTTTCATTTAACCTGCAGCAGCTTAGTGTTTCTGAGACAGTTTTAAATCTGATTGAACTGGCCAAATAAAAAAGTTCCTAGCAGTGGGCTGAGCACACAGGCAAGTACAACTAAACATCCACATGCAGACACTGAGCTCAGTCAGGAACACCGTGGTCTTCAGGAAACTGGTTTGAAAATACAAGCAGAAAGCCAGGGTATCTACAAGCTGAGGCAACCTAGGAAGCCAGTAGCATTTGGAAGGTCATACTGAAGGACCTGGAACAATCCTATGAGGGAAGCCAACAGTACCAGCACTCAAGACCAAACCTGTTGTGCCTTTCAGAAAGGGATTAGATTTGAGTCACTCTCTTGACTTTGAGCCAAAACCCACAAAGATGACAAGTGGAATGATGGTAATAAATATGAATACATTAGATTTCAAATACTGTTTAACAGGAAGAAACCATGAAAACCCTTCTTGAGGCAACAAAAAAGAGCTATGAAATGTCTTACAGATTATTTTCTCACAGCTGATATTATGTAAAAGAACAAGCTTTACTAATAAAGCATCCATACACTGCAGAATCCTCCATTCATTTCTTTCTAAAATAACATTTTACATAAGGCTTTCAATGCAAACGCTTTCACTGGCAGTTAGGAATTTGGAGAAGACATTTTGAACTCATATAAAAGTGTAACACCACACAATTACAAATTACAACCTACACCCTGGACAGTCAAATAGTCAACAAATACTGATTTCTGGAAACTGGTGCACCTGAGTTTAGTTCTCACACACCGTAAGGCACAGTCCAGCCAAAGCAGATGTTATTCTCTAGTAATTCATGGTTAGATTGATGTAATAATATATTTTGTAAGAAGTTTGAAGCTACAAGCACATGAAGGCTTTTTAATGAACTGCAAGACAGCTCATAATCCATTCACACAGAAATATGGAAAATAACTCTTCTTCAAAAATAAACTTTTGAAGAGATAAAAATAAATCAACTGATGTGGGGCCTCACTGAAAGCTGAGAACATGTATTTTCATTACAAAAAACCCTATATAATTCAAAAAGAAAACAGTATGTTTTTATTGATTCAACTACAAAACTGCAGAGCAGACATAAAAAAGCTGATATCCTGGTGATAACTGTACATCTAATTTACAGCTTGGAATAATTTTTGACTTTGCATAATATAGGCACAGAAACTTTCTCCAGCAATTACTCAGCACAAAATGTTTGAGTGGACTTATTCCTAAACATACCTTTGCAAATGAGACTCTTGGTCCCCACAAAATGTTGGGTGGATTCTGACAGCACAGTACAACCTTGTTGATGATTTTACTTCCAATAGGTTGTCACTGTCGGCAGAATGAAAATAATTTGCAACTGAGTTTGTGTTAAATCATTCTGTTGTCTTCTGAAGTACTTAAAAACAGCTAGACACCATTTCATGTGTTTGAAGTAACATGTCACAATTTATGACATAATTTATGAACACTAACAGCAAATTAGGTTTAAATTTTCAAATATATTTATTCAAAGATACGTGTATACATAGTTTTATGCATAAAATTTACACATACATGGGAGTGAATGACTGAACAGTACATGCATAGGCATGTAAATCTATACAACACGTACATATGGGAATAGTCCTCTTCCAGAGCTAGAACACTGAAATGCAATAAGTCCATTTATAATCATCCTCCAAGCACAAGAAAAGTTTCCCATAAATGTTGTCATTTGACCTTTTCAGAAAAGGTCACCAAAAGGCCATCGATCTCTCATTGGATTTCGATTACACACACTTCTGAACCAAGCATCTTTACATTTACTGCTCTCATTTATCATAGAACGTTGATTACTGGAAACATCCAAATTCTGACATTTCAAAGGTCAGTTTGCAATTTTAAAAAATTCTCCTCCATTATTCATTTTACTGCATCCTGTGTTCCACAAGTAATCCATTAGAAGCACAAGTTTATTCTTGATCTAAAGAATTAACATCCACAGCTTAGATTTGAGTGGAATTAACACATGCTAAAATATAAGGCAACTGATTACACTAGCTATTCATTGGGAGGGAACTTTTTTCTCGAGATAAACATCTCTAAGCTTATATAGATGGAGGGGTGGTAGATTTTGGAGGGCGGAGGGATCACTGGTTTTTTTTTAACTAATTATATCATAGATGAAGGTGAAAACAAGCAGCATGTATAGTTTTAATTTCCATATTACAACATCACCATGCATAATTTCAGTGGCATTTCATCTCCACAAAATCCTCGAGTTCTTCAAATTCACGCATGGGCCACGTGGCAAGCGTGTATAATCAGCTCATACATTCTGTTTCATTAGTTCAGTGAAATAAATTCTCTTTTTTTAATATCTTATAAAATAAATGTCTTCTCCCATACATTTTAACCATTTGAACTGTAATAAATGTCATTGATTACAAGAGAAAAATAAAGAATTTATTCAAAACCTTAATTTGGTGTTCCATTGCACTGAAGTGAAATAAATTTTGATAGGTCTGAGCATTAATGTGATGCTCAATTGATTAGGAAAGAGGAACACTCATCTGTGAGTTATTTATTTTTAATGAGACACATGAAGGTACTTGCTTCACTTACCAGTATTAATTCTGGGACCTTTGCATGAGGGTTTTTTTAAGTAAGCTTGAAAAACCTGCAGGCATGCAACCTCACATAGACACAGCTACTGTGGTGACCTGTAAAAGGATATCAGAACTTGAATGGCAGCTGTTTATGTGCTTGATCAACTCTTTCATAACTGCAAATATCATTAAGTGGATTTACAAGATCACCTCGAGGTCTTCTTACCACCACCACCACCTCTTCTGGGATTTTGCCACAAAATTATATTGCTCTCAAGTTATATTGCCTTTTCAATTAACTACAGATATTTTATAAGGCCTGATAATGTCTAAAGTGGCAGGTATCAAGAAGGAAAGCCACAGGACTGGTGTAGAAACACACTGGTTTTAAACTTGGAGAGTAACAAAGCATGAAACCTAACACACTGTCTCACAAAATTGTGTTCCGGAATCCTGAGCATATATTTTTGTCGCACATTTTCATAGGTTAAGTTGACACGGGATATCGGGGCTTTGCATAACTCAGTGTTTCAGAGCAGTGATACACCTAATCCAAAATAGCTGAATAAATACCAAATAAAATCAAATCTCCTAACTCCGGTATTGCCCCAGGACTGCAATAACGTATGCCCTTTCCCTTTGGAATATTTGTTCAGTGCACTTTAAAATGTGTAATACAGCTATGCTCAAGAGTGGTGTAACAACACTTTGTGGAGGGAACGGTTTCTGTGTCAATATTTCACACCGGCTGCCATTCCTGAAAGCCTTTTTTATGTGGTTGCTAAGCGCATAGTTAAGGTCCACAACCACTCAACTGTTTTAATGCCACAGAAGATTCCAGTAACTGTGACGTGATGCGACCACAACGTGTATAAACTTCTGAGCTTAGAATCACAGGTGCAGGACCAGACCTTTGATGTGCCCGTGTCACTGGTCTACACAGAAGAAACATTGCTACACTAGTAAACTCCTACACGTTAAAGATCAAAATGAAAGAAAATAATGTGCTTTCTATTCCCAGAGCCCAGACTTCCCTGACTTGCATTTTCTGGAGAGCCACATTATGTCAGATGGCTGCCCTCGACTAAACCAAATACTGAACTGGTCCCCCAGGTCCTTCACATCTGAGAAACAGAGAAAAAAAACCAAAACATTTAAATTACTTCCTTCCCCTTCACTTCCATGCCCTGCAGCGATTATGGCCTTTCCTGCTTCGCAATTCAAAGAAAAAAAAGAGGGAATTCTAAGCCACAGCTGGCAGGGTATCATACTCTATTTCATTAGCCTTTTTAATACAGATTAATAACATTTTCTCATGCTTTGATGGGATGAGCACGCTTCCTTCTGCAGCCTGAGAAACTCTTTCTCCAGACTAAATTCCAGCTAGTGCTGTATGATCATCCAGGAAGAGCTATTCAGAGTGGTTTTATTTCTCCGTGTTTGACAGGCATATGGTAACTACAGAGCAACATAATAAGGAGACCACGTGCTGTTCTCCCCTCCCATGATCTATCTTTTGCTTTCCTCCTGCGCTAAAGTGTGCAGCCCAGCTCAGTGCCCCAGGATGCAGGGAACACAGACATCAGGGAGAAGATTAGGTTGAAGGAAGCTTAATTTCCCACATGCAGATAACATTTTGTCCACACAGATTATCTGGGATGTACTTAACCTGTAATGTTTTCTGCCCTCATTCAGAAATATTTTGGATTTTGTAGTGTTTGTGTTGTTACTTACATTGCTGTTAGTCTTAACAATGTAAGCAGAGTTCAGCAAACCCCAACAAGCTCTACTTCCCGGACGGTATACATCTGAGCAGTGTGTTTATTCACAGCACTACAGCTCTTCAGCACGTATCAAGCAGAGCAGTCTGGATTTACCAGCAGCACTTTGATACTCTAGGAAAAGTTAACTTTGGAAGCGAATGGCACAGCTTTGTTTCGCATGACCTAATTTGCACGTTAAATGTAATTGATGTCAGAGCATTCCCGACATCTACAATCCTAACGAGAATTACAAACGCAAGCTAACGGAAAGGGCTGCTCGATACTCACAGCAACAGCACAGTGCATTTCTTTTTAGGTCCCTTTAACTCAGTCCACTTTATGAAGTGAATTAATTTGCACCGTAGATCTCTCAACTGCCTTGCACTGCATCGTATGTGAAAACTACTGTCGTTAGCCAAGCAACGGTTTCTTCTTGCTGAAATGTACTTATGTGCTACACCGGTTTTAACGTGTTCCCATTAGCATGTTTGATCTGAAATCATTCATTAGCTTTGATCTGAAATCTCTACAACCGGAGCAGCTCTTTGGAACACCACACCTCAGAAGACGTATTACAGACTAAAGCAGAACAGACACCTAAGTGTCAGCTATAAAGGAAAGAAAGGAAAGCGTGCAACGTTATAAAAAGGATTAAGTGCTCCAGAAATACAATGCTGCCTAACTGAGCTATCTGATCTCCCTGTTCCGTTTCATACAGCTCCGTGTCACCATTACTATGGCTGAGTTAGGATGATTTTAAAGCCACGCAGGTACCGGCAAGATACACAGCAGTAAGATAGAGCCAAGTAAAGATGGACCAAAAACCCCACTCCTCCAAAAACGGTATGGTGTAGGTCTCAACTGAAGTACAAGTTGATACTGGTTGTATAAAGCCTAAATGTGACTTCAACTAAACAACGGAATGACTGGATCGGGATGGCATTTCTGAAAGTCTAACCTACTTCAGTGTCCCGCTACTGAAGAATCAGCAGTGGAACCAGATACACTGAAAAATGACTATACAAAAGGACATTTTATTCAGTGGGGTGTCCCTCATATCTCTATTCAGAACAGAATTTGTGACGGCTTATGAAAAGCATATTTTAAACAGCAGTAAGTACCACTGAAATCATACACTTGAGAAAGAATGGGCTAGGAATGGAACATTTTTTTCCACTATTTTCAAATCCTTACTGGTTTAATAAAATCCCTGGTTTAAAACATACATATAAGCACTCAACTAAGCTGCTTTGTTTTTTGTTGGGTTTTTACAATGTCCCATGATGGGCCAAAGCTCTTGGGAAACCTTCATTCTCTGATACAAGCTGAGAATTTGGCCTAAAGTTATCACAAAGAGGAATTTACCATGAACTAGTCAGTTTTGTATCAGTTGCTAGCAGTTTATAAACACATCCTATACATTACATTCCAGGATTGTTTTGTTTTCTAAAAGAGGTCTGACATCTTATATCCCCCCTACTGATTGTATTTCTTTCACAATGGCCTTTATTTAAAGTAACACAAGTAAATGTGTCCTATTAGAGAAGGAAAAAAAAACCCCACCTCATTTATAGAATTTCTCTTTTCCCTAAAATTTAGTCCTTGTAAGAATTTTCTGATTAGAAATCATAAGCAGGCAATCAATTCCTCACAGCCAGAAGGCTGTACATATACAACCCCACCTTGCACTTAGGTGCTGCTTCAGGACCTGACAGATGTACATAGGAATTACATTCAGCAAAACTCTTACATGCCACATGGGTTTAGTTCAAAACTTCTCTTTAAGACCAGAAACTTTTGGACTGGTTCAACATTTCTTCTGTGAACAAGCCTTTCTGAGGCAGGTACACCCCCCACTGCTCTCCATACAATAGAGAGTTTGGATGCCTTAACTCGGATAGCTAAGACATTAGCACTGTTTGCAGCAGGGAATGTCAGCATTAGATAAAGCACTTAAGAGATTATTGCAGAGGATAGTCTTTCACGATGCTGAAAGTGGACAGATTAAAAGACTCAGCATATCTTTCAAACTCAACCGCTGTGTAACTACACTTTATCTATTGTACACTCTCCTTATGCATTTTCTTTTTACAGCTTTTCATCTTGTGCAGCAGACAGAAAAAGCTTTGGGGGGAAAAAAAAAAAAAAGAATCAAGCTGAGGCCAAAGATGGCTGAGCTTTGAAAGATGAGAGATTTTGATTCCAGCGAGAGTAATTCCAAAATTGTCTTAAAAACTGATATTGTGTATCTGTTAAGGTACCTAAGACTGGAAACACCCACAGACAATCTGAACTTCAGCGTGGGGCCAGCATCTGTGCTGGAAATTCTTTTGAAAGGAGAATCTCTCTGTCTTCCTGCTTCTTAAACCAGAAACATGGTCAGAATTGCTTTCTTGATGATCCTTAGGAAACTTTTCCTTCCATAAGATAGTAAGCTCTAGGCACTAGTAGCCCAAGTGCTAATTCACCTGACTGTTGCTTGTTACGTGACTATTTCAGCACCTAACCAGGAAAAATCCCAACTCTGTCACTGAGACAGGGTTTACTGCTGAAAGGCCAGGCCAGCACGAGTTTCATACCCTACACAGCCAGTTCCAGAAGGCTGAAGAGAGCAAGGGCAGATTGTGCAGAAAGACAATACTGCTAACAAGTTTGCAAGGTTTTGTGCTACACTCACAGTCTTTGTCAGGCACAAGGGCAGGCGGAATACCAACCACCAACAGTTACACAGTCACGCCACGTAATCGTTAGATTCCACACGTGCAGCAGTAGCAGTGCTTCACGTCTGCCTGTTGATACCAGCGTCAGTTTTAAACATGAGCTGTGAAAGATTGCCTGGTGGCAGGTTAATTTTATTTATTCTTATCCTTATCTTAAAGGAGGCCTGGAGTCAGAAGGGGGAGTTAAACTGCCTACTTGTTATGTTTCGGGTTTGATTTTCAGGTTTGTTTTTTTCTTTTGGGTGGAGAGCCATGGTTATTTCTTTAGGTTCAGCCTTGTTACACTCATCACTGAACACAGAAGTCTATATTCAGATATCCCAAGAACAAGGCATAATGTGCACTTCCATCACAAGGCCATCTGATACAAGGTGTCTATATACTTTGGCTTTCAATTCTATTAAAGTTTATAATAAAAAACCCTCTCTATAACATCCCCTCACAGTGGGAAGAAAATTACCGAGCTTGGCAGAGCAGTTTTCAGGAGATGGTGTGTGCACTTAAACCAGCTGTGCTGAGCAGAGCGGCTCATAACGTTTACAGCTCTTGACCATTTCAAGGGTACTCATGGGCTGCGGTACCCACTATTTTCCATTTTCACTAGAGTAATTGACACAAGAATGGATTCACGTTGTGCCACTTGCTGCTCTCACAGCCTTTGTCTGAAAAATAAAGGCTCAGGAGTACAGTATCTCATTTGTCAGGAAATTGGTAGAAAAGCGGTGTATTCTCAGCTTTTCCCATATTCCGTAGTTTGATTCTCATCAGTTACAATTTATTTTTTTTTAAAGGCTACAAAGAATAGAGAAATGGTAACCGGAAGGAAATAAAAATTTCCCCATGAAATACTTTGCATGTGAATCCATTAAAGTCATCACAACCACAAAAACTGTTCTGGCAGATAGGTGGAGCAAAAATGAAGAACAACTTCTCTCTCTCACAGAATCACAGAATCACAGAATATTAGGAGCTGGAAGAGACCATCCAGTCCAACTCTAGGATCATCTAGAGTAGATTTCAGAGGAACGTGTCCAGATTGGTCTTGAATATCTCGAAAAAAACAGACTCCACAATCTCTCATGTCTGAAATTCCTGCCTAATTGGCTTCCTTTGGGATAGCCCCTTCACCACAATAAAAACTCGGCTATTATCAAGGACTCTCACTGTACAACCGTAGTTTACATTTCATACTCAGTCTTTATATACTGTTAAACCAAGATCAGGATGTACTCCATTAACTTTATGAATTGGTAGTAAAATAAGACGACCAAGGTACAATTAACTAACATTCAAAATTAATAGCTAGTATAGATTTAAGCAATTTATGCTATATTAATGGAAGAAAAAAAGAAATCACCTGAAATTTGTTCTGATTTTATGTCCAGAATGACCAAACTCTCGAAGAACAGAGGAAAGGCGAGTGGCTCATGGAGTGTGATCACACTGACAAACTTCAGCCAAAATAAGTGAGAGGCATTTGTTCATAGAGAAAGGGCATTTGGGATGGAACAATGGGCATGGCCACTCCAACAAGTGGAGTTCAATATGACACTGATGGGACCAAATTCTAACAGTGCACATTAGCATCAGCCAAAGTGAAAGCCTCACAGGACCGTCTGAGTAGCCAGAGGGCTCACTTATGCATTTGCATTTTAATTGCATTACTGGAATAGTTGCTGACTGACATGAAGCATTTGCTCTTGTGGATTGCCTGGGTGAAGGAGCAAGAAACTGCCAACACTTGAGTTTCTCCCTTTATCTAATGGGCCCACCAGGGTCTCCAAGAGCCCAAGTTCCCTTTTACAGGAGAAGACTTAAAAGCCCTACACCAGCTTACCCGAGAGCCACAAAACAGAAGGCAACTCTCCACAGCTTTTCTCATCATTCCCATCACTTGCTTCTTACTGTAGATAGTTGTGTGGGGTTTTTTCACTAGCTCTTGGAATAATCAAGAGGCTCTGGCAGCTTCCAAATATTTGCTTTCAAAATAACCTTGAGGAGAGGTAAAAGAAAAAACTCTGATCTTTTTATGGACAAAGACACTTTTTTAACTCTCTACAATAACTTGCATTAAGCTTACTGAATCCACTGTATCATGTGACAGACTCATTGTTTCCCATCGTGAAAATTATTTCCAATACCTCTCAGAAGAAAATAGCGTCAGTAGGGTGCAAACACAGTGGCTGTGAATAACTCCGCACACCAAGTTACATTTGCACAATTATCTTTGCCCTGAAGAAAAACAAAAGAAAAAAAAAGAAAAAAAGGAGACATTTAAGTATCAATTAAGTTCAGCAAACATTTCATGTAAAGTAAAGAAACGGGAGAATAATGAATGTCTTTGGAGTATGGTGGCAGCATAGGTAACAGTGCAACTGGAAAGAGAGAAATGATCTGGAAAACTCATTTTCATAAGAAATTGTATCAGGTGAACTTTTATTAGATCTGATCCTCTAAGAGCTATCACTATATGAATTCATAATTCTTGGGAGCATTTGCTCATCTGAATAAGGGCTATTTGCAGCAAATTATTGCACTGGGCTCCATGACCCCTCTAGAAAGGGTCAGGGAGAACAGAAGTGATAAATACAATGGACAAGCACTGCATACTCAGGCCCAGCAAATTGCACAGCTGCTATATTAAGCATTATTTTGCTGTGAAAGGAAATATTTACTTAAGCCTGTTGGTGTATCTCAAGTAGGTTTTGGGTTTTCATTTTGCACAAAGCTCCCCGCAACAATATATCAATAAATTGAAGATGCAGACACCTATATTCACATATTTCTAGATCTTACAGGTGTCACAGGACTCTCAAGCAATGATTTTTATTAGAAATGCTGATGTACAGCATCATGAGCATTGATGTACAGCTTTCCAAGAAAATTTAAGTACAGAAGATGATGGAGATGGTAACAGATAAAGGCAGGGTCATCATTTCCAGCCATTAGCATATGGAAGAAATAGCACAGGGATACAGGAAAAACAAAGGTGGGTAAACTGGGAAAAAGTTAAGGGGAAGTGATGAGCTGAACAAAGAAGGTTTGAGAGGCACTGTGGAAACAAAGAATAATTTGAAACTGATACAGGTTGAAGGATAGAAAACGGATGCCTTGAAATTACTGGGTGACAAGAGCACCAACAGTAGTGCAATGGAAATGCTGTTAGTGAAGACCCCCTTTACCAAAAAAAGGCCTTTTTGCAGTCATTTCCTTGGGTGTTGTCAGCATGCTACGTTGCAACTTGCAAAGATACCTCTCCTGTGATTTCAGCACAACCCTCAGTATCCTTCCAGTGAAATGATTTCCTCTTTACAGGAAGAGCATCGTCCAGTGACTGCACCAACAACTGCAGCTGAACACAGTTCCTTATATACTGCCAAATCCAAAAAGCCATTGTCAATAAAGGTCAAAACCAACTAGCACTGATTTGTTTCTCCAAGAGCTTGGTGTTACTACATCAAAGGGCTTCATAATAAATGTGCCAACGTTTGAGAAAAATAATTTTCCATTCACCAAAACAATTGCATGTTGTACTTACCTTTCTCCCTAACAGCTTGCACTTTTTTTTACGATGAATCACAGTCATTAATGAGTACTTCTCAAAAAAACTCCATTAAACCTTGGAGTATGTGTTTATAATATAGCACATACAAACAGATAAATACAAAAAAAATATTTGCTCCTGGTTTTTACTTTTAGATTTCAGAGAATTTGTAATAGAAAACATGATTAGCATTGATGAACTTTCTTCTTGCTTTGCAGCTTGAGGTTTTCATCCTCTCTTTTCTTCTGAGAAACCATGAGTAAAACATTTCTCCTTTGGCTTTTTTGAGGGGAAGGAAAGAGTTAAGAAAGTCTTGCTCCTAAAGGAATAAATATACTTTTCTATCATGCTTCCAGCATAGAACAGCCATAGTACGACGTATCTTAGTTTCAGAGAGACATAGTATTGTGTTCCCTATAGTGACAATTCAGTCTCCTGTCTTAAGATGATGATGGCATTTGCCATTAACCTCTAGTTCAACTGTATGACTGTCTAAACTAAATCATATCACTAATGATCTTCTTCCCCATCCTGGGATTTTATACAGACTTATGCTGCAATTTGCTCTGACTTCACTCAAAGTATCTGCATAGCCAGATATTCTCTATAAGAATATTTCTGTGTATTATCACTCTGCCATGTGTCCTTCTTAGCATTCAAATGAAAGCCCAACTGGCAGATCAGTTTTACTGCAAATTCACCCAGACCAGTTTTCTGACTTGAACAGCGGCCATTAGCTAACCAGTCGTTAATGGACTAATAACTCAGGCACCATTCCTAAAAGTAGCTTCTGCAGGCAGCTTCACATAGCATCCCCGAAGTGACAGAAAAAGCACATAGTTACGATGCTTTTGAAAAGAGGAGGCCATCAAAACAAATAGCCCACCAAGACAGCGACAAATCTCACAGTCCAAACATCTGCGTGTGCTAGAGCCAAGTAGTCAGTTGTCACGTTAGGCTCCTGCCTGGGACGGGGGGACAACAGGGAGAGCAACTCAGCATAAGTTTTAGGTGTAATAGATGAGAAATAAAATAATTAAATACTAAGACTGGTTTCTGAACTGAGGTTCTGAAAAAAATTGCATGAGAAAAATCTGGACCTATAGAAAACTGAACACTCCTCTGAAAACCACACGCTGCCAGAACAGTTTGCTCTCTTCAATGGCTATCACAACTTTAGGACTCCTCAGAAAACTGAGCAAAGTTTAGATGGATGTTCAGATATGCCCTTTCAATAACAGCACTGATTTACTAGCAATCTGTATATATAAACACTCACATAGGTAACACAGACATACGTGTGTGTGCAGTTCTTACAGCTTCCTGAGCAAAAAGCTAGAGCTCTGAATCCTCCATATACACCTACCAGCATTGTTATTCCAGTTAGTGGAATAAGTCATAGGCATAAACCCACTGTCTGTCTACAGTTTCCATTAATAAAACTGTTCCCAATGCAGATGCCAGAGAGAACAGAGTGCTCAGAGCCGTTAATAAATACGCTGAATTAGAAAAATGTCTCTAGATGAACAATGCATCTGAGCTAGCCAGATTAGAGGATTATGTTTCCCACTGCAGCAGTTCATATTATGGCGAAACAGAAATGTCAAGGATAACAAAAGTTATTGCTGAGGCATTTGAAAAACTTAAATTAAAAACTATGACTTAAAAAAAAAAAAGATTCACAAAACAGATTAAGCTAGACACTGTAGAAATAGATAAACCCAGAGTAGCAATTATTCAACTGAATTGAAAGAGAGTCATTAAAAGGTCATGTCTCATATAGTTCTGTGTAACAGACCAAACACAGGGGATCTGTTTTCTTACCTACAAGAAGGGACAATGAGGAGAAATTTCATCAGTATAAGTCTTTGTAATTCAGAGCTTTCTAGAAGTATACTGGCACCTAGGGAAAGTTACAGAACATCTTTTTTTTTTTTTGTGAGAAAGCTAGTTATTTGTTTCTCCAAGAGCTTTACTTTCAAAAGACCAAAGGAGGGATTGGGTGGGAGGGTGTGTGAGGGGGATGGGGAGTGGGGGATGTCCAAATTGCCTCAACACAGAAACATCTTGCTTTGAAACCTGATCTCATCATCTAAACTACACTCTCGCTCATTTTCACTCTGGCCACCATAAATCTGGTATTTGTTCCATCTCGCAGTAATAACTACACAATAAATCACACATTAAATAAGCACATTAGCAGGAAAGAAGCCAGGACTGCAAATCCTGGTGTTTTACTTATGCCAGCCACAAAAATTTAAACCACACAGAAAGAGAAATACAGTGAGAAAAACACAAACTGAAGACAAATCTCTGTCATTACTTCTCATTAATTCTACTGCATTGTCTTGTTAGTGCCTTGGAAGAAGCTTCTTGTTTCCTATTGCCTCTCCTCTGTGTCTCCGTCTCCTGACTGACTCCCAGCAGTAACCTTCTTTCCTTCTACTGCATTTCACCTGATGTCTTCTCTTGCTTTACTTCTTACTCCACCATCTCCACCTGTGACAATTTGCAACACACAGGAGCTACCCGATAACTCCACCCTCCCTTTTCCTTCCAAATTCAGTGCTTGTTTTTTCCACTAGAAAAATATGGGCACTATGAGCTGCTCCTTCCCCCTTTGAAACATCCAAAGATTTTACAGGCTGAAACAGCACCTCTCCTTCCCACAGGCAATAGAGAGGAAAACACCAAGAGGTTCTGAAGTTTCCACTCCCAAAGACAATGAGCTTTTCAACCTCGAGCCAAACTGAGACATTTGTTTCTCAGACCAGGGCACAGAGAGTTATTTAGTTCAGTCACAACTGCTAGAGTCTTCCTATGCTGGGCTGTAACAGGATGGATGCATAGATTATGACCACCTTTGATAGGGAAGGAGGGAAAGTCATTCATTTGCCCTTTAGTTATTGCTCTATAACATATACTTATAATGATAATATATAATTAACTACATGATGCCTTTAATATTCCGATTAGAAAACATAAGAAAAGTTACAGGGATTGCTTGAAGCTCACATTTAAAAATCTCAGTCTGCCCCACAGTTTATGGAAATGCCTTTGGTTCAAAAAAAGTGGGAATTCCTATCTCTTACTAATTAAAGAGTATAAACAAAGCAGCTGATGTCTGAACTACCATTCTCTCCCAAATTTAATAAGTATTTGCTTTCTGTTTTCTTAGACCTGCTGTTTGAACAGTTTATTTTGTATTGTTGAAGTTAGGTGGAGGTTAAAAAAAAAGTTTCTATGATTATTAGATGGACTGTAATAAAAACTGGATAATATCTTCCATGTTATGGAAGATATTACTGTGTGATTTCAACTAATATTTGAGGCTGGTTTTGTAATTTCATTAATTTTCTTCAGACTTCTGACAGAGTTTCTCTCACTTATCTGTCTCCCCAGTCTATTTTTCTAGCTGCTCTTTTTGCTGTGACTCACACAGTAGCACTCTCTCACTTTAAATCAGAAACAATTTTGCTCTGCTAATTCCACATGCACAATAACTTTCTCACTGCTGTCTCTCTATTTTATGACTTTGCATAGTCACAAGGTAGCACCACAATATAACAAAGATTAAAACAGCACTGTTCTGTCCTTTGCCTTTTTATCATCTCTTTGTAACTGAATAAACTTTTAATAGCCTCCCTAGTCTTTTGTTGACGTATAATACTGTAGAGTTTCTCAGTGAATTGTAATCGAGAAAACATCTTTCCTTTGGTTTTGTTGGGGTTTTTTTTTTCATCTGTTACAAAGATCTAATTACTATTTAGCAGAAAAATCTTCTTTGTTAATTGGCAATAGGGAGTTCTGCTCAGTCCTATCTAACAGTGCAGGCAGGTTCACACCCCATTCAGAACAACAAGACAGTCCCAAGGTCCTTCTATCACAGGTAGCATCCTTAGATAAACCTGTCTTGAGTTTAGGGAGAGCATATTTATCCTGAGTACATGGAGCTGTCACCATGCTTTTAACAGGATCTGCTTAGTAGTTTCAAGGTAGCTCTACATGTAGCAACATGACATTTTAGAGAAAATGGAGGAGGAAAAAAAAACAAACAAACCACAATTAGACAATAAGACCCTAGATTAAGGATCCTTTTTTCTGGATTCGCAGCTGCTCTGGCCAGACCCTGCCACAGTAAACCTTCTTGTAGCTCAAAGTCTGGAAGAATTACATTGTATGTGGTGTCTGGGGTCCTGAACAACAGCCCAGCATCCTCCCACCCTGATACCAAACACACAGCAAAATCTATTCTATGCGTCTTTGTGAAGCAGAGAAGGTCCAGAAGGTGGACTTGGCTTCAGCATTACAACATCCTACTTACTTCCTACTACACTTGCAAGTTACAGAACTTTACAAAACCTGGAGAGAAGCTAGAATCTAAGGATCAACTCTTAAAAGTCAGTAGATTTACTATCTGGTGGTCAGAAACCAACCTCCCTTAACCACCTGGAGGAGTACACCACCAGTACTTTAGGACTCTCACCAGAAAACTTTGTCCTGGAGAAAGGCTAGAAGCCCTCAGGAGACACTTCTCACAGCACAACTTTAACAGGGGGAAAAAAAAAACAAACCCAAAAACAAAGCAAAACTCAACACCACACACCTTGGGATCTTTCAGAACCACGAACAGCATCTTCAGGTAACTGCGAGCCCTAAATCAAAGGGAGATCTGATCCTAGGTTTGGGCAAGAGAGCACACCTTGGGGGTATGGGTTAACCAGCAAGCAAAAGGAGGTACTGACCTAAGCCATCAGGGCTCCTTGTATGAAATAAGCTTATGAAGTACTTCTGCATCTAGTCCCGATTCTAAGATCGGCCCTTGCTCTTCCACTAACACCACTCAAAAGACAGAAAAGCTCTATGCTATACAGCACCTGCAGAAGACAGATACAGGGAATTGATATAGGCCCATTTGACTGATATTTCATATTAAGGCTAACCCAGAGAGAGATATGAAAATGACATTTGGAGCTCTTCCCTCCATGAGCATTCCTTAGGTGTCTCTTGATGAACAGAATGACTGCATTATAACCAGGTTTGCTAGACGGGATTTTATTTTGTCCCACATTGTTTTATGTGTTTGGGCCTTTTTTAAAATGATGTATAAGCTCAATGTATTAAGTCACAGTTGTGCTGTCCCTGAGTAAGGCCCCCATTGCTTGCTGTGAAACAACACTGGGCTCTGTGGGTGTGAGAAGTTCCTATTAACCCATGAATTGAACAGCTTTTTCATTCTACTGAATAAACCGAGTATTCTGTTCCATTCTAAACCCTGGTTTAGAACTTCTTGCAGGCACTGAAAGTTCTGTTGGATTCTTGTGGCAGACCTTGTTCCTGGTACATCAGTGCTATGTTTTAACTCCTGTGCATGAAGAGTCACACCGGGGCTGTATTGGTCAGATACCTCCTGGCCTTACATAGAAAAATAACCAAAGACTTCAATGAGATTTTTGCTCTGATTATGTAAAATGCACCCCTGTATTTTACTACTGTTTCCCTTTGAGCTGTGAATACACAGACACTTCAACATATATTAAATTGTATAGGTACGGACCCAGATTTAGGGAGGTAATTAAGTACATGCTCAACTTAAAGTACATGAGTGTTCTCAGTGAGGTCAATGAACAATTCAAGTGCATATGATGAAGTGGAGACCTGACTGTTTTCGAGGCTGTAGCTGATTTTCTTTTTATGGGTTACACACACCAGAGTGAGGCTTTTAGGAGACTTCCTCTGTCTGTGCCACTTCAACCTACAGACAAAGCAAGAAGGAAATTTGTGGCTTGACAGGTAAAAGCTGAAAACAACTCAGCATCATTACTTCAAAGCTAATTAAAACTGTCTGAATTATATCCAATCAATCACAGAAAAAGCAGAACATACTCCTATGAAGAGAGATAGACTTGCCTGTTCTTAGTCATTGCTCATAAGACAGATATCAAACTGTTTGACCTTAAGAACATTTGACAGGGACAGGGGAGAGTTATCTGTCCAAAACTCATATCTTCAGCTGTTTTCTTAGTTTGCCAGTAGACATTTCTTGGACTCAGACAACTAGCTTTGAAGGCTCATGGCCAACATTCTGTCCCCGTGTGCAGTACAGAGTAGAGTGATATTAATGGGAGTAGATGATACAGCTCTTCCAAGCCGCCCTTCTCAGGAAAGGCTTGTTTTCAAGACCTGGAAGAACAAGCTCAGAACCACTCCTACACAATTAACCAAGAGTCATGAGCACTTCTCACCACATTCAGTGTCATAAGGACCCAGTGGCCATGCCCTTCAACCTGCCAGCCCTACTGCCGTCTGCCATCTCATCTGCCCACATAAGTTCCCTGGTCAGAAAGACATCTGAAACACCTCCAGACTTTTTGTGTGTGGCATTTTACAGGCAGAGACTGTCTTTACTGCAAGTTCATCTAGCTAGAGTAGAGCACAACAGAACCGTGTCCTTTCTATCACTGTTTTATATACACACTTCTACAAGAATCTTTTTCTCTCTCACCATGTGTACACTGTCCATATAAGAACCTTCCTGTATTAGGCAGGGCTGCAGACACCTCTGTGTTAGTTTGTGTGAGCGAGGCAATCCCTGAGTTACTCTGGATGCCCACTGGGAGAAACTATGTGAGTGCAGGTAATTCTGCACAGCTCTGTCCTTGGACTGCCCTAGAAATAACCTTCTCCCATTGCCATGCAATCTTTCATGGATAGGGTATAAATACATCATTATGTTCCCCATCTGAAAACATTCCAGCTAGAAAATTTATCAACCACAGAGACATATTTTGTCAGCATGGTGTCATCTCAGAACCTCTGTTTTCAGGAAGATTAAGGTTTTAGATACAGGGATTCTGGGACAAATTCTCCCTGAACTGGGATTGTGTTAGGCTCAGAAAAACAACCCCAAAAGCTGGTTCCATGCATATAAGAAATGAGCATAGGAAGATCATCAGCAACACATAAGCTGTATTTTAACCTTTACCATAGTCATCACCCCTCCTGCTGACACCAGGGTGTGGCTGAGACAACAGGGACCATCTTGGGATTTCTGTGAAAGCCTGGAAACCAGACTTTCGATCCCCAGCATGGACATTCAAGTGGCACACAGTGACTTCTGGAAAGTATTGGGAAAGTATTGTGCAATACAACAGTATGAGAACAAGAATCTCTGACAAGTGCCACTTTTATTTATCCTTTTGTTTATGTAAATACTGCTCTGGAAACTGTGTCGCTGCTGCCCAGCCACAGTCTTACCATGCAAGTCATGGATTCCTCCTCAGCCTGTCTGGAGAAGAGTAAATGTTTCTGCTTCTCTTTCTGTTCTCAAGTCCCTAAAACACTCTTCCAATTAATGCCCTGTTCGTGAGCTGTTACCAAGTAAATGTGGTCAGATGCCACATCAGCATAATTTCACAGACTCCAGAAAACTCACTCTCATTATCTGTCATGAGAGCACTCCGGTCAATGGAATTACACTGATTTCAAAAAAGAACAAACATACAAGTGGAAGCAGTTACAGAAAATGGATTAAAGTAATAGGAGTTCAATTCACCACACATCACTTACAGGACTATAATCTGTAATAAGCTACTCTAAAAAAATTCAACAAGAACAAAAACGTAATAAAAAAGTCAACCTATTCATGCAACTAATCATCAATCTAGGGAGAGCATCTCTTCCCAGGCAAGGGTGTTGGAGCAAAACAACTGGAATCCTTCCACAAACAATTAGATGATCCTATAGGGAATGATGCATTACAAAGGTAATGAGCCACCTAGTTCTTACCTTCGTAATAAAATTCTCCTGCTGTTCTTGCATTCCCCAGAGTCCTCCAGTACTATTCAGCAGGCACACCAAGATGTAAAATACACTCTGCAAAAAGCTAGTTGGCCTTCTGACACCACAGATCCCCAATGTATATAAAGTTCCATCTGTATTTAGAAACCACACACTCTATAATCGGCATTGTTTAAAGTTCTATTTGACTTTTACAACCTAGGTATATACTAGATGCCCTTCTTCTCACTGTTACCCTTCTGAGCTGAACAAAAGCAGTTATCACAGAAAAAAAATCCCCAAAATAAAGTCTTTATATGACCAGACACAATAGCTCAGCTGACAGCTGGCCAGGACATATCCGTGTTCCCACCACGGGCACAATTCTCTGCAGCACCAACCACAGAAGGGGTGTGGGAGAAAGAAAAGTTAATGCCTAACTCTGGACACCTCGGGAGGAGTTCTACCTGACCTGCCAGTTCTGCTACCCTGAGGAGCAAAGTGCTAGAGCCTGGCTAGTGAGAAGGAATAAGGGGTTAGGTGCCTCAGGGTGATGCTCAAGGAGGACAAAGCCGCAGCAGGACAGTTGATTCTGATGGCACATTCACTTGTCACTGGCTCACTCCTTGCAGCAGACAGTGCAGACAACACTGGTTTTAGACACATCCAGCTAAGTCTGAGCGTTAACCATCTATTCTGCCATAGCATTTGTGTACAGCAGAAGCAACTCCAGGTGATTGGGTGTAATAGGCAGGAAATGGAAGAACGTACCTTCAAAACTTGGGAGCTCTTCTGAACAGGCTTCAGTACCTAGGGGACAAGAAGCACCACAAATGTTAGTGAAGGACATCTATTTTTATGACTGGCATAAGTCAAAACCTACTGACAGGAGGAATTCTGGATCTGTCTTTTCTGTGTGGCAACAGTAATTGGTTGATCATCACTAAAGCTTTTGTGGCCTCAGGACATGACTACAGTACTTTGTCTATTATTTAGACACCTAATTGTAGTGAGGAAAAAATATAATACTGCATTACTTCTAAAATGACAATATGCATACTTAAGTTGTAGTTATATTTAAAATAAACCCAGAAAAGAATGTTGAAGGTATACCAAAATCATATATATAAAATTAATACTGTGAACAAAGTAAAAAGGTCATTTGTAGTTGCTGCTTCATTTAATTTCACATAAAATAAGCATATGCCCCCTCTAAGTAGCATCTGTCATGAGTGACAAAAAAAGAAAATAAAATTAATTTCTGATCTTACAAGACAAATATTTTTGATGAGCAAAACAAACACCTGCATTTCACTGCCATTGCATATAGCTCAGCAGGATTCAGCTGAGTCTAAACAGAAGCATTTATTTACTTTACCGCACACTGGTATCTTTTTGTTGTAATTATAGCACTGCCCAAATCATCCAAGTTTTGATAAAATAAAGCTTACTCTATGTCTCCAAGTCATTTCAGCACACTGTGGGTCTGTGTTTTTCCTATAATAGGTACCACTGCACCTTGGTACCTTTTGCAAGAAGCCCGTTGCCTTGTTTAGAAATCTGCTGTACCGACCCCAGTCTGCTGTGCTTGGAGAGGAATGCTGAAGTCTGACTGTCTCCAAGGGAAAAAGAATAATTCCCAAAGAGGAAAGAACTGCACAGTTTCTGCTATAGATGGGAACATGTAGCACTACTCACCTGTACTGATTGGTTTTTGTATCCCTCAGATGTTCAAGACATGTTCGGCTCTAGTGGAGAGAGGAATTTAGATTTCAGTAATTTAATAGTCTGACCCAGATTCATTTGTGTGTGCATGACCCACTGCCTTCAGTCAGCACACGTGGGCATATGAAAATTTATGTAAAACAAGCTTGCAAGCTTCAAACCTGACATTTGGCTATTTCACAGCTGTCAATACCAAGTAGGCATTTTGTAGCAGTAGAAATTGGCTTAAAAATGAATAAAAATGACCTAGCTTTAAGCTTTAAAAGATTCATTTATTATTTAGGCATTGCTTTAAAAATGTCTCGTGTTTGACAGATGATTAGCCACTGGGAGAAGCAAGGTTTCTTACATAAACATTATTATATCCTATTTGTAGGGTTGGATTTTTGGATTGGTGGGGTGTGGAGCTTTTTTTTTTTTTTCAAATCTTTAGTTGACAAGAGACTGCCTGAAAAAAAAAAATAAGTGGCTCACCACCACAAGCCTCCAGGGAGCCTCGTTCACGTTCTTGTTAAATGCAGTGGGACAAACACCCCCCTAACAAAGCACCTCCTTGGTAGAGGGTTGTGCCAGACTCCTGATTGCAGCACACAGGCTCACAGAGTTATCTCCTCCGACCTGCCAAAGTCGGATTGGAAGTGGCATGGAAGAATGGTTCAAGGAAATGAAAGTATAATTGTTCTGTCAATTATATTTCTGACTCTGGCAATCACACACACGTTGTGAGAAGCAAGTTCTTCAGTCCATTTCATTATCTCTGTTTTGTTTTCTTCCTGGGAAGGAATAATGATGTCTCATTTGCATAATTCACTATAAGGAAGAAAAGTGTATTTTTAATAGGAAATAGTAAATTCTGGACTAGTTTGGTTCACAAACACTCATCAGTGGTTGCTACAGGATGAGGAAGGAGATCTTGAGGACTATTTGGCAGAGCACTGCAGAGGAGAAAGTTAAACACTATTCTCCACAGAACTCTACATCTATGACATTGACATAAGGCTCTCAAGATAACCTGACACTTAACTGTAACATTTAATAAAAATCACCCGTGCATTTCAAATTAATAATGGGTTTTGATTTAAACAAGAACAAAGCTAAAAAAATATAATAGACTGCTTATTGAAGCATTATTTGGAAAAATGTTTTTCCTCACTGACAATTAGGCTCAAGTAAAGCAATAACAATCTTTCTTGGAAACAGAATGTCTTCCCTTTCCAACATTTCCCTTTTCTAAGAGCATCTGGTTTGGTCCAGTTTAAAATTAATCCGGATTTGATCAATTTGAACTCTGCAGAACAGAAACCTATCTATAACCATGTGCAGATACTAGAAGACACGACCAAAACTGTTGCTAATGGAAACTTCTATTTAGGAGAAAACAAAGTTTTAGTGAGGAATAGAATGCCTTGGAAAACACACAATCACAATGACCTTCCCTTTCTTCCTTGACTTCTCACGCTAGAAACACTTCCCCTCTCCATTAGCATAAAATACCTTTTTAAGAGCAAAAGCCTCTTGTATCACAGAGTATACTGAGTTAGAAGGGACCCCATAGGACCATCAAGTCCAAGAAAATGAGACATCAGTCAAGAAACTGAGTACAGAGTAACACAAGCATAGATGATCTTAAAATGTGGGCTTGAAGATATTCAAGTCAATTGGGGACTGAAGCCTTTTTACCTGGTCTGCAAAGCTTTGCCTGGATCTCACCACAAACGTGTTTGCTTGTATTGTCACCTTTCATAGTCCAGGTGTAGGAGTCTGCTTATGTTCTCACATTAGTTCACGTTAATTTTTGCCACTGACTTCAAAGAATATATTTTTGGTGTAATGCTTTGGGGAAAAGGATGTGCTTTAGAGCAGAGGGTATTGGGCAAGAACAGAGAAATAAACCGAAATTTTGTTCAGATGGTTACAGAAAACTACCATGTGCTTCAGCAAATGCTATTTTGTGCACTCAGTTTCCAATGGTATGGTCCCAGTACAGCAGGCATTTGTTCCCAACTTGAGAAATCCTGATTTTAAACAGCCCTAACTGAACTGTAGGTTTGTTACAAGATCCTGTGCCTTGCACTGGTCCTGCTCTGATCTTCACTGAGATCACCCCCTTGCATGTTAGGAAAAAACTTTGTTCTACTGCATATGAATACCCGATACACGTGATCCAAATAAAGGTTTCAAGCTATCTAATAAAAATTACTAAAACCTATTTAAAAAAAATATTTTCTCCCATTTTCTTATTTTCTTCTTGTTCTTCAAAGCCATTATCTAAAAATCCACTAGTTCAGAGACTCTAAAACAACAACATAATTTCAGACTATATAGCCCAATGTAGATTCACTGCTGAGTTCATTAGTAAATTATTTTAACTGGCACAGAACAAATTTTTAAACAAATAATTCCTCAAATTAGTAGCAGACAGATTAAATATATACAAGATTGTAAGAACTTCAAGTTCTTCAACTTGGAAGCTCCATTTACTTCTCCCCCCACCCCCCATTAGTTGCACATGCCAAGGGCCTCATTTGGATACACGTCAGCTCTGTAATACATCCGCAACATTAGCTGCCTCTGCCAGACCGATGAACCACTTGGCTTTATTAAGTTTCTCAGCCATTTCCCAAACTTGCTACTTAGTCTTTTGACAAGTGTTCTGATCCCTATAAAAAGAGGTGATGTGATTTGTTAATGCATAACATTTCCTGATCGTCTTCTATCCTGTACTGAGGATTTGCAGGTGAGGAATCTACCCAGAAAGTAAGACCATGGTAGAACTGTCCATGCAGCATGAGACCACGCATTGAGATCACTGTATAGGGCTCATGAAAAATTCAACAGACAACACTACAGGAAGTCTAGGTGTAGTTCAGAGTTATTTTAACTGCCAGTTACAATCTCTTCCCGTTACTACCCAAGACTGCCAAGAATTTCTGCTTGGCCATCCCCAAAGAAATTACTCTTACGCTTTCAGGACCACAGCCAAGAATCAAAGCCTCAAATCTTCCTTATTCTCTAACCTTCTTTACTAAATAAGGATTAAAAGCAGCACTCTTGTTTTCACTAGGTGCTCCAGTCCAAATTCTTACTCATCTCAAAATTCTACTTGAATACAGGAAGAGCTTATCATGAGGCAGTAAACTGTCTTTTAACCGCTAGCTGCCATACTTGTCCCTACCTTTTGCAATTCTAACTTATATCGAATTCTGTGAGCCTGCTGTCAGGTAGTTACAGCGTTCAATGTTGTATAGGTGACAAGGAGCAGTCTCAATTGTTGGCCTTTTTTTGCTGATTTCCATCTACCGTGGACAGTGGACACCAACAGGAGAACCCTGGATTTCCAATCTACACTTTTTAACAAAAATCAATCTCTGCTCCCTTTGCCTCAAAAATTTGACTGAAAATATCCCTTTTTCATGTGCTTCCTACTCTTACAGATACAACAGAGTTTACTGAGGGTTGTTTCTCCTGTGATACATAGCACGCTTATGTCCTGAGAAAACAAAGGGGGAGAAACCCAAAGAGAAGGCGGCAAAACACTACTAAAAATATTTTCCAGCTCACTGGGTCTCATTTACATGTTTTTCCTTCCCATTGGTTGCGACAACTTTCCCCTTCACATAAAAAAAAATTAAAATTGCAGGGCTTGCTTTAACTTCAGCAGTAACTTTCCTAAAGATTTCTTACAGCTGCTGCTATATCTGCACAGGTAGCTGAACCCTAATGCCTTTCTCGACACTAATATAAACCCACAATTATCTACCCCTTGACTGAAGGATTTAAAATCATTCTGAAGGTTTTGCTGTCAACTTTACACATTACCTTTGGGAATTCAATCCCAAATCAAAAAAATAAAAAGGTAAATATAGCCTTTACCCCCTTCTGCAATGAAGTTAAACAATACCTTTTTTCTCCATCCTTTTTGCACAAATAGTTTGCAGTTCACAGCTCTGTTTCCAGCTCTGCTGACACAGGCAGTGCCTGAGAGTTACCGGCTGGAAGTCTGCCAGACTGTGAACTGCTCCTTCTCCTGCCTTGGTGAGTCAGCACTCCTGATTACAGGTAAAAGAGTTACAGAAGAGATTGTTTTCTTCAAAGCCTGGAGGTGTGGGGCAGCTGCAGAGTCTTGCTTGGTTAATTTTGGGTTTTCTTTTCTTGGTTGTTTGGGTTCTTCTGAGTTTGGGATTTTTATTGGTTGTTTTTCACACACTCTCACAGGGTAAGAAAATGAGTATTTGTTCCTTGAACTGAGGTGTCTGACCTCTCTTGGGCTTGCTGGCCTTTTGTCTGCTTTGAAACAGAGTAGGTGAAGCATCAGATAAGAAAAGGGAGAAGGCAACTGACAAATCAAAGCTTTTCCAAGATAATCCACTGAACAGGCATTTATAACGCAGACATTCCTGAGCCACCTTGCTGAGCATCATTAAATTCACCTTTATGCAGCAAAGCCACCATACCAAAACACGTCAGACATGCCAGCAAACCGAACAGTCAAGGAGCGAGTCAATATACCCAAGGCTCCAAAAGCTACCCTAGTGATGGTTATTTATATTTTAATTCTTTGACAGACAGAAGCCAAACTTTCTTGGTGCAATGTATGCAAATGTGCTAGCAAACACGGTTTTTCCTTTCAGATTTCCAAGCACGTACTTTCTTGTGCTGTTTTCCACATAATCTAGCCTCAAATAAAGGCATCAGTAATTCTGACTTGATTACACTATAATTATTCAAATATCTTTAATTTTATACTCTGGACTAATTTCCATATCCATTGTTATCATTAAAAGAGATTGTTATAGATAATGTATCTCATGTATTCCCTCTAATTGAAAAATGCAGTTCTCCAACAATAACAGTTACAACAACAACAACATTCCTGTTTAAAGGCTACATTGGCAATATAGCTGTAATGATTGCAAACATAAACTATGGCAAGCCACCAGAATTAACAGCAGAGCAGAAGGACAAGCAGCCAACAGTTAACTTTCTCCTTTTTTTCCATAGTTCCCCCTTCTTCCTCACGATCCAACAGACAATGATGGAACTATGCCAGGGAGCTCACAGAGGAGGCTTTTTATAAGAAAAAGTGATATCCAGGCTGTATCCCAAGTAAATTTAGTGTAGTTGTGCAGTAGTGAAGGCCCTCCACAACCATACTTCCCCAGCTGTAACTTCCAGCAGGGGTTGATACCCCGCACATCCCTGAGTCACAGTGCAGCATAGTCTTCTCAATATAAAGGAATGCTTTCTCCAAATAACCTCTCTTGCTGGCAGATTCTTGCTGGATGTGCAAAGTGAGGAGTTGTAGAGCAATTCACCCAAAAATGTGCAGCTAGGGCAAAGGAAGAGGCGCTTCTTCCCAGATCACCTCCCAAAACAGAAAGAGAACCAAGAGGGAAATTGTTCGACAAAAAGAGGAATGAAAAAGATGGAAGTGAGAGAGAGGTTAAAAAACTCAGGCAATGGAAAGGAAATGAGAAAACAAAAGAAGGGGAAAATTAACTGTGAGAAAGGGAGCCCCATGCTGAGAGGAGGAACACCAACAGGTAGTCAGAAACAGGGCAAATGCATGGATTTCAGATTTGCCAAACACCAGCACAGCTCAGAAGAGGCTCAGGTGCCATCTACCAGAATGCAAGAGACGATAGAGTTACCAAATGAAAGGATGAGAATAAGGAGACAAAACAATGTGGATAAAGAGCGGCATTAAGATTAAAAGCTCTTCAGGGAAAAGACTCCTTTTATTGTGTATTTTGCAGAAGTCAGTAGAACAAAATTTTTAGCATAATGTTTCTCCAAGTGCTACTCCAGTACAAATAATTAATAATAACAGTGAAAGTAATTCATAAGACTAATGACTTCACAAATGATTCTGTGTGCTTCTCAAGGATAAGTACTCCTTTCCCTTAACTCGCTAACCAAAAGTCACCAGAGAATCTTGCTACTTCCCCTGACAGCTCATCTTATCTTTCTCCTTTCCTTATTTCAGCTTGAATTATGGCCCAATTAATATACTTGCCACCTTACAATTGGAGCCAAAGAAACCCCCTACGGTTAGCTCTGTGCTGAAGCTGATTGCATGTTGGGTTGAATTGTAATGAACACCCTTCTGCTGGCGTTCAGCTCTGCTTTTTCAAAGCCAAGTATTTTGGAAAGGTAAATAACAAATGCTGGATTTGTCAGATCTCTGGAACATTGGCATTTTACCACGGATATTGCAGTGTCTGATTATCACACTACAGTGTTAATATCTCTTTTTTTAAATGTATGCTCTTAGGAAAATGAGTTTCCCTACAATCACATTTGATCATTAACTTACACTGACAAAATATGGACTGGTTTCAGCAGAGCCTACTCACTCTTCCTTTGTACCGATGTTCTTCTGTTCCATTACATACACTGGGCTGATTTTTTTCTTAGAGAGAACAAAACTGCAGAGAACAAAAGCCCAAAGAGTAGTACCTGGTCTGGTTGCAGAGAGGAGCCATGCTCTAAGCTGATGGGATGCAAATCCACTCCTGTCTAGAAGCATCCATTCATCCATGGCTTTCAGCACACGTCAGCAGCCCCACCTCCAGCAGATGTACCTGAACCTGCCAAGGTCCATCCAGCAGCACTGCACTTCTAGCAGCAACCAGTCAGCTGAACACAGGAATGGTCCTATACATCTGCTATCTGCTGCATTTGTTCATGTTCCAGCTATTCGACAGCATAGCTGTGGTTTGTGAGAAAAGGGAGAATTGGATAACCTTAGTTAACCTTTCAAAGTAAAGTAAGTGGACAAGCAAGAATTTCTCTTTCTTTACTGTCATGGCACTGTTGTGTGTGTGAATGACACTATTCCCAACCAGTAGCCAGATAGCACTGTTGTATTTGATCAGGGCAATTTTAATTTCTGCACATGAAAAAATTCAAACATAATCAATACAGATTTAAAGGCAGGCAGCCTGCTAGACCAGTCTTCTCTAGGATCCTTCTCCACAGTTCCCTGCACTCTTCCTCTGTTGTTAGCTATTGACTAAGATGTCAAGACGTCTAAGAAGACCCATCTGGAACATAGGAAGTTCCATGTGAATGTAAGGAAAAACTTTGTCACTGTGAGGGTGACAGAGCACTGGGACAGGCTGCCCAGAGAGGTTGTGGAGTCTCCTTCTCTGGAGACTTTCAAGACCAATCTGGAGGTATTCCTGTGTGATTTAATCCAGGTGATCCTGCTCATGCAGGGGGTTTGGACTAGATGATCTTTCGAGGTCCCTTCCAACTCCTAACATTATGTGTGCATGTAACATTTAAGGAAAAACTGAAAGCAGTGAAGATTTTTTTGTTTACAGGAATAAATTACTTGGCTTGCCTGTACCTTTTCCAACATTGCAGACTCTCACAGCTCTTGAAAACACCGGTGGACATATTTTAAGAAAATCTGGGAAGAAAAACTCACTTGTGTCACTTTTTTCACTCATCTTACTGATATTTTCCCTTTAGCTGGGGTCACGGTAAGCAGAACTGTGCCCCTGGATCCCTGGCCAGGTCAGATGGGGCTTTGGACACCCTGGGCTAGTGGAGGGTCCCTGACCATGGCATGGGGGTGGAACTAGATGGGCTACGAGGTCCCTTCAGACCCTGTTCTGTGCTTCTATGATATATATTGTAGTTTGGGGTTTTTTTTTTTTTTTGAGAGAAGGTAGGAATATATCTGAAACATCACCAAATCTGTCACAAGCAGAAGGCAAAAGAATACATGGGACATCCATCCACAGACAAAGAGTTTCACAGAATTATTTCGGTTGAAAGGGACCTTTTAGATCACCAAGTGCAATCATCACCCTGAACTGCCATCCACTACTAAACCATGTCCCACAGTATCACATGTAACCATCTTTGAAATACCTCCAGGGGTGGAGACTCCACCACCTCCCTGGGCAGCCCATTCCAATACCTCACAACCCCCTCTATAAAGAGGTTTTTCCTAATATCCAATCTAAACCTCCCCTAGTGTAACTTGATGCCATTTCCTCTTGTTCTACCACCCATCACTAAGGAAAAAAGGTCAGCATAGAAGTAACTTCAGAGAGATTTAGAGGAATGTCACTGTGCTGAAGGTCAGTTGCCACCTCCAGTGTTCTGGGGCTGCTGCTATTACACGAGGTTTTTGAGGATTATTAAAAAAAAAATAATTAAATGCATGTATGTAAGTCATAGATTCATTATTTCTAAGTAAAACCTCACCACTATCTCTAAAGGACCTGTTTTTGTGCTGGCAGCAACTACAGTGCAATAGTGTAAAATTGTACTAGTGTACATGCTGATCATGTCTCAGCACATTTGAATGAGCAAGGCTCCCCTGTAATTGCAGTTTTGTTATAAATCCAATAAATAATAATGCAACATGAAATTACATTTGCTCTTTATGCTGTCATATCACATCATAAATTCATATGGAATGATTTGTCTAGTCTAAAACTAAAGGACCCACTCAGCAAGCTGCTCTCCAGTTCTTCCTTCTGCTCTTCTAGAAAGTATTCCCTAATACTGCTAGGAGAGCTAAAAACAAGCTGGGGAGGGGAAAGAGGGGGGAAGTGTGTTGCCTAGGAGGCAAAATATCCTCACATGTTCACAAAAATACGTGAAAACAACAAATCTGCATCAACTTTCCTTAAATAACAGCAGCCACACAATGGCAGTCAGCAGCGACAGCTGGTCCTTACTGAAATAAGGAGGGGAAAGAAGGGAAAACAGAAATCAGCATCCTTGAGCACTGACATGGTTGTTTTGTAAATTGTTAAGAATCTCTAAATAGCTCCTACAATGCAAGATACAATTTCAGGCAAACCTACAAAAGAAAAACATTTCCAACTCTTCCTACATCAACAAAAAATATGATGTGTAGCTGCTTCTGGCAGTACCAACACGAGCTAGTACTGGTTATATCCAGCAAGTAATTTATAGCTAAGCTGGACTGACACTTCAAGGAGCCCCTCTCAGCAACAGGGAGGCACCGATCAGTTTGAAGAATATTCTTAACACTGGAGCTGCTTCCTCACTTTCAAAACTACCTTCTGATGTAGACCTCCAGCGCGTGATTGATCTGACATGAGGTCCCAACAGTCCTTGACAGCCTCCCACATCTACTGTAGGCAGTAAGCAGCCTGTTGTCTGCTCTTCAGAGGTTCAGCAATTAACAATTCATTTTATCATGCAATATTAACAGCTGTAATAACAAAGCCAACCCAAGCAGCAGCAATATGAGTAATAACGAAGGAAAAAAAAAACCAACCTGCAACACTCTGAAGACAACTAAAAGGAGCTGTTTTCTTCAGAAAAAAGTGGAGTTGGTTATTGTGAGATGAGAGTAGGGAGGAGCAGAATGGCTGAAGTCAGAAAGGCTGCCTCACATGGTAGCTCTTTGCTGAGAAGACACAACTGGTTAGACTTCTTTGAAACCCGCAGCTCCCCATACACATCACACAGTAAAGGTGTCACCTGCAGAGACCACCACCTTTACCCATTCCCTGGGGATGCCTCATGGGCAGCTAGGTTGCCAAAGGGACCTGCCAGGGAGAAAAAATAAAAGTAATAAAGCAGGAACACAAGAGCTCAGCCAGATGGCTCACTAGATGGGATCACTTGACCCTTACGGAAAAGTCACAAAGAGGAAGGGACTGAATGTGCCGCAGATGGTCACAAAGGCATCACTTGTCCCCTGGTTTCTACTGTGACTACATTAACATTTTTCTTTCCGAGTTTGGCAAGGGTTTTCATAAGCTATTGATTGGGCAGGATGTTCCTGGTAGTTATCTTTGGGCTGAAACAGCTAGAGGCCAGAACTGGTGAAGAAGTGGCTGTCTGTCTTCCAGTCCACAAATGCCAGGAACAGGCGAGAGACCTCAGTGGAGCAAGAGACACAAATCCAAGGGTTTCATCTTTACATACAGATATACATATAGGATCACTGGAGGTCCAGAACTGCCCTTTTTCAAAGTCCAGGTTTCAGATTTCCTCAGCCCACTGCAGAGCTCTACAGGCGTTCTCATTTCACATCCTGAACTCCTACTGGAAATTATTCATGCAGACCAAGCTGAACGCAAGCGATCTGCATTGCAGATAAGGGAGGTGAAAGGCATGTTTGGGAAGGAAAAAAGTTTAACTGATTGGCTAAATTGCTTGACTTAAATACTTGTCTCCAAATATCATAGTATTTAATCCTGTTGATATTTGCATGGCGTTAGCTGAGTTTTATGCTTTAATCTGTCTGAATTAAAGTGAATAAATTGGGTGATAAATCCTTAAAAATCAAGCTGGACCTCCTATCTCACCGATTTTATCTCTCCTTTGGGACTCAATGCTATTTTGATTAGATACTTGCCCTTTTCTCTGAATTCCATATTATACCCAATTCATTACGATGATTGCTATAATCTATGTAGCCCTAACTGTTAGCCTCTTCAATAAATCTCTTCTGCTTTGTTTCTGCCAAGTTCTGTAAGGGCATTAGGATGCACAGGAGAAGACAGTCTGAAGCAAGACCCAACCTCTGAGAGCACTTTGCCCATCCTATCCCTACTCCAGTTCTAGAGAAGTCAGGGAGATGTGTTATTGCTCATGGTGAAGGCCGTATAAATGATATAAGGGAAAAGGCCCTGAGCCAAGGGAGCAACAATCATCTTTGAAAAACCTACAGAGATCATCAATAACTTACTGCTGGAAGATATATAGAATATATCTGTTTTCTGCAGCCTGAGAAAGAAGAAAAAGGGAGGGGTATTTTGTGAAGAGTTGATATTTCAGTTTGAAGAAAACAGCTAAATAAAATCTAGAGAATGTTTCAGAAGGGGAACTCTTACAACCTCTGGAGAGATCCTATAGCAGCCTTCCAGTCCCTGAAGAACCTACAAGAAAGCTGGTGAAGGACTTTTTACAAGACTTTTTACAGGATTTTTTCCTACGAGGACAGGCTGAGAGAGTTGGGGCTGTGCAGCCGGGAGAAGAGGAGGGTCCGGGGAGACCTTCTAGCGCTCTGCCAGTACCTCAAGGGGGCCTACAAGAAAGATGGGGAGAGGCTGTTCAGTAGGGCCTGTTGTGACAGGACAAGGGGTGATGGTTTTAAAATAGAGGGAGGGAGATTTAGATTGGATATTGGGAAAAAAATTCTTTACTGTGAGAGTTGTGGAGCACTGGAACAGGTTGCTCAGGGAAGCGGTGGCTGCTTCCTCCTTGGAATTGTTCAGGGCCAGGTTGGATGGGGCCTTGAACAGCCTGGGCTAGTGAGATGGCAGAGGGGGTGAAATATGATGATTTTTAAGGTCCCTTCCAGTCCAAACCATACCATTCTATGATTCTATGAAAATATTTCCTATTAAAAACATTAGTTCAGATTCACGGTAATTACCCAAGCTAACTCAGTTGCCATCAGGAAAGTTATTTAAAGTTAGTATTCTAAATTAAATCCTTTAAAAAAAAAAAACAACAAAGAGACAGAAGGGGTCCTAGTCCTGCAGCACTGCTGTTAGCCAAAGCAGTCAAAATTCAAATCCAACTACTGAATGCAAAAAAGATAAATAATAATGCACAGTGATTACTTCTGTCCACTGCTTTCAGCTTTGCTCTACAGACATAAAATATACTTAAAACTCTAGTACAGATCTCTTCAATTATTTCTTGTTTATAGCGAAATCTTGGATACACTTTCCTAACCATAACCAGGGAGTGGTAGAAAGCTGAGTCTGAGTGACAATGACAGGCTTAAAATTATAAACATAAAATGTTTTAGATACAACCAGTGCATGAATTTTAATCAGGAAATAGTGGACTGTATACACCTGTCTCTCCTATGCTAAACAGACAAATCAGTGGTGCTATTCCTAAACCTTTAAATCAAATAGGTAAATAAACTGTTTAGTAATGGCTTTGGCTTTAATACCTGAGATGAAAAAGACTTGATTTCTGAGTATTGGGAAGTATCTAATTAAAGTAGCACAACTCTGCAAGCACCTGACTCGTTCTACTCATCCTGACTAACCTGGACCAGCTGCTGCAGTCACTGATCCACGTTGGTTACCCTGCACATAGAACAGCAAGTGCCTTTTGCCTCACTGCAAAGCTTGGGAAGATGAAAAGAGCCTGAGCAGTAGAGGAGCCCATAAACATCCAGTGGGCTTAAAGTGGGATGGCAAGCTGCAATCATGCAGGATGAGTTGAAGAAAACAGGTACAGTAACCGATTGGTCTGTGCTGTCTGCCTCAAATACACTGTGCCCAAATGCCCAGGAGGAGCATGAGATGAAACAATTCCTCAAAAAATCATTCACAAAAGAGAAATCCAGAGCAGCTGCAGTGACTGTCTTTCACAGCCATGCAGGCATACTGCTGGCCCAGGACAGAAAAATGGAAACTGACAAACGAGGGCCAAAATGGCAAGTCTCCTGAGGAACAATGGCAGGCTCATTCACACACTGGACAGCCCATTTAGGCACTTCATCTCCAGTCTTACTTGCACCAAACACCAGGCATGCCCATCACCTTACTGTTCTTATTGCTTTACCCACTGATGCTGGTGGGAGGAAGACTGATGCTCACCTGTTTAAACACTGCTGAAGCTCCAGCTACACTGCATATCTATTTGCAGGTCTTCCAAGGAAGAAGAAACCAGATGCTTGGGGGAAGAGTGCTCCTCTGTTCACAAAGGCCACACAGATCAGCCACACATCATTCCCTTTGACATAAGTTCTAGAGTTACTTCTAGCCTAGAGACAAAACAGAACGAAAGACAACCAGGACTTGTCTTTTATTAAAGAAGTGTTTACTTCAGACGTCTCAAATTCTGCTTACTGGGGGCACTGGGTATTGATTCTGCCTTTACTCAGACAAGATAGAGTCCATTTCAGCATTTCACTTGGTAACCATTACACTCACAGAAGTGCATTGGTGGGGTTTTTATGGTATTTTCATAGCATTCAAAAGAATTCCAGCAATAGAGACTACTGCCTCTTGGCCACAACTGTGAAGAGCTTATCCTCCAAATCAATCAGAGCCTCAACACACCCAATCAAAAAGCCATTAGACTGTAATGCTGTAGCACTCTGCTACCCACCAAGGATTATTAGCTTAAAGCCTTGTGCTAATGCAACTACAGCATCACCAGTTTAGGCCAGGTCTGCACCTCAATAGCTTAAAAGGCAAGTGGAATGATCTAAGTGTAGCCTATAAAAAAAGAGAAAAAAGGACCATAGAGATCTTAAAGGTGTTACACACAGAAATTAGTCTTAAGTAAAAAAAAAAGCTATGGAGGACTAATTTTTCTCTTACCTTTGTATATTTTATTAATCAGGACCAGTTTAACAGTGAAGCATGTTCAAGAAAGCACACCAGTCAGCAAAGCATGTTCAAGAAAGCACACCAGTCAGCAAACCTGACACTGCCTCCAAGTTAAAGGCCAGTTGATGTCATGTTGCAAATTAACCTCTAGTATAGTAAACAAGACTCTCCCTAGCTCCAAACCAGTCACAGAATTGAAGTGCAAAGAATGGTTCAAAACTCAGTCAAATCAGGTATTCTGTACCAGCCCACAAGCCATTGGCAGATGTACTACTACACTCCATCATGGCTGTGCCACAGTGAGACTTTCCAGATAAGACACATCATACTCCGTGACTTGTCACTCAACTGAAGGAGTTTCATCAGTGCCTGCTAAACTAAAAGACATCTAGAAGATGACAAGCTCTATTTCCTCCTACAAGAGCCAAGCTCACTTCTTCCATGCTTCCACCCCACAGCAGCCTAAGTGTTTCAACTCTGGATGGGAACGGGGATCCCAGTACTCTCCCCTTGGTTAAAATAATTAAGTGGCTGATAAAGACTATGGCTGATTTACCAGCAAAATCCAGCAGGCACGAGGAAGAAGGTAGGTTGGTATTAAATTGAATCTGATTGCATTTCCCTGGGTTTCCCAGCAACATTTCACTCACATTAACGTTGCATTCAGGAGCCCACAAAAGAGAGAATTAGAAACACAATTTTAAGGGATTTAAAATATTTATAGACTGCGGTTTCATGATTACAATGAAACCTATTGCACTTTGGGGGCATCTCTATTGTTCAGGTCTTCAGCTCTATGAGAATTTTTCCATCATTAACAGGAGGTTGGCAAGTAATTTAATGGTTCTTTCAAACACTGGGAGCAAATTGTTGAAGCAAGCCCATATAACCCTGGAAGGAATTTGTGCATGCTCTTCTAGGTACAGTTTGACTCTTACCTCCAAAGATAACATGATTTTCTCCTTACTCATCACTCCTGGCTCTAAAGCTAAATTTGCATGGCTTACTCAGAAACAGAGTAGAAGAAACGATCTGCTGCAAGGGATTCAATCCTCTGTAGAGCTTTACAACTACTCTTAATTCCTCAGTGTATATTTTTTCAACATCATCACATCCTCTCAGAAGTTTTGACAAATTGGTAGGCACGTTTTAAGAGAATCAGAGAAAGAAAACTAATTTAGATAATCTTTGCACTGCTAATAACTAAGATTCCCCTGTTACTGTGATTTCTGCCAAGTGTAACCCCAGCATGCATACACACACACCCCCCATACACAGGATTTGTTTGTTTGTTTGGGGGGGTGTGTGTGTAAGAGTTTTACAGGGGATTTCATCAACTCTGCTTATAGCCAGAAGCAGTATCTCAGGCTGTTCTGCGGAAAAAGTTGGTCAACAGCATTTTGGCCTGCAAATTGCAGCACCAAATTAACCCTCTGATTTTGCATGAGAAAGGCAGTATCCAGAACAAATAGGCAGATCATTAATCTATCTATGCAAGAAGCAGTCTTCTATTTAATTAGAACTATTGTTATTAAGTGATAAGGGAGATATCTTGTCTGGCAATGGTTATTAACACTAGGAAATTACTGTTTGGGGGTCAAAAGTAAATGGTTTTAAACTACTAATTTGTTTTAAACTCATATCTACCATACTATGAACTGTTATCTTACCTCCTATGGAGACAGCTCTAAGCAACTCCTCTTTCTTACAGAAGGCAAAGGTGCTAAACCCCACTTTGTCAGATGCTGTGATGACCACGAGTGACAAAGACAGCACTTGTCCATTTACAGCGATTAAGCAGAGTCACTGCTCCCATAAAGATTCGGTTCTGCGTTCAGAGGTATCGCTAAGGACAGGGGAAGCATTACAGAAATAAACATCAAATTCGACTGGTTTCTTTGGGGGGGGAACCCACAGAATCTGCATTGCTTTGTTTCTAAAATTCACTGTTTTACGTCTTAGCTTCAGATCAGAGGACACAAGATTTCTTCGATTAATTTGGAACCAAGGGAAGGCTCAGGAGCCAAGCACCGCTGAGGCTAAAAGAGAGGACATTGCACCATCTGCTGGATACCTACAACCGAGCTGTGAGAAAGGAACCGCTGTCAATGGGTGCTGCTCATCTCAGTCAGAGCCACTCTGTCCAAAGGCAGGAATTAGAAGCCTGTAAAACCACCCTGAAATTCCGGATATCTGTTACAGGAGGAGTATACCAGCGCCAAGGGTAACACTTCTGAGCACTGCCAGGTTTGGTATGACAGCCTGGTAAAAGGAAGGACAAGCAAGCTCTCCAAAACACATACAGCCACACATCTGCAAAGTGGAAAAGGGGCTCACAGCAGGTTGTTGTCGGGTTTGGGAGGGATCTTTTGATTTTTAGGTGGTGGTGGTTTGTTTTGGGGTTTTTTTTGGAGGGAGGGGACTGAGAGAAGGAAGCAACTGCCAAACATCCATGTACTGCAAACATTTCCCCACTTCCTTGTAAGGTTTGTACATGCAGCTCACAGCAACTGGCAACATATCTACTAGATGGCACCCAGAACCTACACACAGGTTTTGAAATCTGAAAAGCAGTTTAGGAAATTAATTTTACAAGTTCATTGGAAGGTCTAGAATAACTTTTAGTATGATCACAACCCCAGGCAACGTTATAGGCTTGGGCAGGAGTGGCTGGAGAGCAGCCTGGCGGAAAGGGACCTGGGGGTGTTGGTTGACAGCCACCTAAACATGAGCCAGCAGTGTGCCCAGGTGGCCAAGAGGGCCAATGGCATCCTGGCTTGGATCAGGAATGGTGTGGCCAGCAGGACCAGGGAGGTGATTATCCCCCTGTACTCTCCACTTGTGAGGCCTCACCTCGAGTACTGTGTCCAGTTTTGGGCCCCTCACTTCAAGAAGGACGTTGAGGTGCTGGAGCGTGTCCAGAGAAGGGCAACGAGGATGGTGAAGGGTCTGGAGAACAGGCCCTACGAGGAGCGGCTGAGGGAGCTGGGGTTGTTTAGTTTGGAGAAGAGGAGACTGAGGGGAGACCTTATTGCTCTCTACAACTACCTGAAAGGAGGTTGCAGTGAGGTGGGGGTTGGTCTCTTCTCCCCAGTAACAGGCGACAGAACTCGAGGTAATGGCCTCAAGCTGCACCAGGGAAAATTTAGGTTGGATATTAGAAAGAACTTCTGTACTGAGAGAGTCATCAAGCACTGGAACAGTCTACCCAGGGAGGTGGTTGAGTCCCCATCTCTTGAGGTGTTTAAAAGACAGGTAGATGCAGTGCTTGAGGATATGGTCTAAGGGTAGACTTGGTGGCGGTGGGCTAATGGTTGGACTGGATGATCTTAGGGATCATTTCCAGCCTTAAAATTCTATGATTCTATGATTCTATGTCACAAAAAAAAATCCTTTATTCTAAGAAAATTAATCCTCAAACCCTGTAAATAACATCACTTCAGACAGGATCCTTAATGTGAATCCCAAGTGGGAAATATGGCTATACAGTGTGACTCTGGGAATAAAACCACTATGGTCACAGAGCGGTTTTGTTTTGCTAAATAGAAGTCAGCTGGTTTGTACTCTATTAATTTGGGGTTTAACCAGAAAATCTATACATGGCTTGAAAGTCACAGTCCATACAATGATATACCAACCCACCCTAAACAATTCAGGTATCTTTAAAAGGACAGAAGGGAAGTTGGGTGGGGATGTAAGTATTAAATTTCTGCTTTTAAGTTTAGTTAGCCATTTCATTTTGGCTAGCAGCTCATCTCAGGTGACTTTTTAAGCTGACAGAAGCAAGGATCACACTTTGAATTCCATAAAAGCGTGCCTATCACCTGCTTGTTCGTTTTATGCCTCTTCTGTCCCCAAACGCTTCCTCAGCAAGGCTGACAGACACGAAGAAAGTGTAATTACTATGTTCACAGGTTTTACATTTATATGTGGGCCTTTGATAAGCAGTTATTAAAAGTTAACACATTCAAGGAGGATGAGGACCAGAAAAACCTGTCTAAGAACTCCCAAAGACCACTCTATAGAGGCTAAATTTCCCTGTAAAATGGTTTAGACATCATGACAATTAACGCTATGGAGAAAATAGTGATAGTTGGCAAGTTTGGAATTTCATCTGACATTTCTTCCCTGTATCTCTCTCTTGCCTCTACTGCAGTGGTCAGTGACTCCAAGTAGTTCCATTTGTGCTTGAGCACCCTGCTATTCCCCTTGCACGCTATGGAGAAGTCACACTTCTGTCAAAATCATGGGTATAAAACTCAATAGCTCTGTATATTACTGCCCAAATAACCGAACCAAACAGCACTAAGTAGCATCTTGCACCAGTTTTCAGTAACTATAGTACCCAAAAGCTACATTTCCTTTGCTCTCAGTGAGAAGGGCTCTGAAAACTCCAGTGATCATCCTGCCTGGCATGCTCAGGCTATTTGAGAAGATGTCACTGAAAATTATCTCCTCCAGTCCCAGCCTGTAATTTTATTTACCAACAATTCAGCTGCCACTGTTGCCCTGGATTCCTCCTCCTTGCTAGAGATTAAAATGGCTGAAGTAAAAAATGAAATACAACACTATTTCAAATATTTGTTTGGGAATTCAAAACCCAGGGTCAACAGGACTCTGCAATAGCTCACATGCCCTACTGACACTTGAAAATCCTTTCCTCCCTCCATTTTAAGCAGTAAAACCAGCTTTAAGACATTTCTGTATTGTTAATGTAGTTGACTGATTTCTGCTGATTGTCTGCCCTCTCCTCCCCTCCTCCTTCAGCTGCACCAAGTTCACAGGCAGACAGAGAACTTAAAGCAAGAAGGATCCAGGGAAAAACTGAAATCCTGTCTCACTCTGCCTCGTACAGACAGGGCAAGCATGAAAATCATCCTGAAAATTCAAGTTTCCATAATTTTTCAACTATCCCCTTGAGAAACTCCCTCATAATCAAATTGTTCCTAGTGCTGGAGCTTATTAAGAAACACCTCTGTCAGCAGAATCCACAAGACCTCTCTACTGACTGCTTTATCTCAGTGGAGAATTTGTTGGGTACGGGTCCTAATTGGCTTCTCCATAATTTAGTCCTGACACCAGCTGCACATACAGGGAGGTCTCCAGAGGCTGAAAGACTCTACTGCTGCTGCAAACACAAAACAGCTTCCAGGGTTTACAAGACTGAGGGCACTCAGAAGGGATTTAGACATCCAACCAAAATCGTACAGTAGTGAATCAGCAGTCAGTAAGTGCAGGACCTCTAGGAAATAAACTGGAGAGAAATATGAGTGATTATCATTTCAAGCATCTTTTACCCTGATATCCCTTACGTCTATTTCAGAATACATGGGTACAGCTTAGACACTGATATGATCCAGGTAGGAATCGTAGCCAGACAGAATTAAATACAGAGTAGTTCTGGCTGCTGAGCTGACAAAGCACCCATTTGGGCTTATTAAGTACATACTTCAGCGGGGAGGCTGCAGAGTTGGGATCTCCATTCCTGCTAATGACTTCATGCCCTAAAAGGAAAGTATTAAGTACATGATGTATTTCGTTAAAATAGACATCATTGTGGATATGGGTGTAAAAAGCCCCACCTGGCTCTCAGCATGCAGCATCCTTGGTGGAAAAGAAATTCAGAGACAAGAATAATGGGCAAATACACAGAATTACAGCTCTACCACACCTAAGTGCATCCCTAACTGCCCAGGATAGACTGGAGTACCAAACACTGCCCAGCTATCTGGAAAAAAAGAAGATACTCATTTTCCTCTCCCATTTGCTCTGGCTGCTCGCCAAGGCTTTGCATGCAATTTCCACATGGATTTCCAGGCTTCCTATGTTTTTATACTTGTGTGTGTGTATATATATATATATCTGTGTGTCTACATATATATATATATCGTGTCTTGCCAAGTGCACTTGGTGTTTGGAATGTAATCAGCACAGACCTGGAAGGGAGCCAGCTTCCACAGGTCACAATACATGCAAAGGACACCCTCAGTGTCTACAGATGAAGGATATATACACACATGTATGTATATGTACACAGAGAACTGGTGTTCCCAGCAGCAAAAGCTGCTCATCAGCTGAATTCTTCCAAATAAAAACTATACTCAAAGGCACCCAAAACCCACTGAAGTAAGGACAAATCTCAGAGCAGTTACACAGAAGGAGATGTACCACATGCTTGGTCATGGTGAGGGAACAGCAGGTTTGGACTCCGTTTCATCACCTGGCACGTGTGCGTTGCCACACTCTTGACAGATGGCCAAGGACCAGAGTCACTGTTTGAATCCTTTCAGTCATGCTTTGGTTGTCTCTAACCTAGGAAAAGCCGAGCCCTAAACATGCTATTGCAACAAATCATCTGCTGTTTTCATGAGGGAATGCCTACACACAAATAGCCTGAAGAATGATGCAGGCACAAGGTCTTAGCGCTAGAGCAACGTGGCTGCTGCAATTCCACTTTCCACGCACCAAATGGGACCTGCTTTTTTGCCAACTCATACACGTTTGGATAAGACACCTTATTCCATCTTGTGATATAAGGCCATTTCTAATCACTTACCCACTAAAGTATGGCAAAACAATCAATGCAATTAAGATTAATTATTCTGTTAATATGAAAAGCAGCATCCCAGACCTTTATATTACAGGTTAAGAGCACCAAAGACAAAAAGCTACTCACGAATCCTCTCCAGAGGACAAAACCTTCCCTTTTCACATCCAGCAAAACAAAAAAAAGAAATAAACCAACTGACTTTCTTCCAGAAACACCTTCCCATACTGCCATTATTTAATCCTCAAGGTGACCCGATTTAGGCTGAAAGTACCGATAGATTACCAGGAGCAAGAAATAAAAATAGAACAGAAATGGTATGTGCCGTTCTCCTGAGACTCAGGAGCACAAAGGACAAGGACAGAATCTTGCAGTCGATTCAAGAAAGAGAAAAGCATAACAGAATCCAGACCCCCCTCTGCTCTCCAAAGTATAAACTTCCACCCTCCAAAAAGACAGGTCTTGTGAACAGATAGACTTTGATTTAGCACAAACTCTAGCAAGCTTTTAAATTGACCTACAGATTTAAGAAAGTATCATTTTCTATAGTTTTGCTGAAGTGTGGGAAGGCATTATGAATCATTTCAGAAGATGACTAGCATGGTCTGAATTCTTTGTATTTGGATCAGGAAACTAAGAGGCTGACAAATGCCCTGAAGTAATCCCTCCCCCAGAAACGCTTTCTGCTGAAGCACACCATTTGTTCTCTTTAGAATACCCAGCATAGCTTGCACATAACTCATGTTAAATATACATGGGGGGGGAGGGGGGGGGGGGTTTCAAGCATTCTATATCATCCTAAGGGACACAACAGACGTAGTGGTAATCACTTGTTGAAAGTCTCTTTTCTACCAGAAGCACTGACGTCAAGAAGTGGTAACAACCATGAACTCATCACTAGCTTAGTATGATTTCCAGCAGACTATTGCTCCTCTTGTACCACAGAGAGGGAAAAAAACAGAAAGACCTGGAGAGACAGCAGCTAGTAAAAGACCCTTTGCTTTCCTCAAATGTCAGGTGCTGAGTAAGCAGAGAAACCAAGGGACCTTTTGCTCCTACACTTCTAAAAAGGCAGATCGGAGTACACAGGCAATATGGGGCGATTGGTTTTCACTCTCATTTTTCTCCAGCAAGAGCTTGCCTCACTCTCCTGTGCACAGCAAGTTCCAGGAAAGGCATATGGTGCTCTTCATCTCCAGCAGTGAGAGAAAGTACCCGCTGTAAGCTATCACCCCCACCAGTCACTTTAAATTATACTGCAAGCGTGTGCAATTTGATGTCCATAGCAGAATTTGATGTTCATAGCACATCTTTGCACACATAGAGGAATCTCTGGGAGGTCTGCATAGAGCTCCCCTAACAGGGAAAGCCCGATAAATACAGCCAAGCACAACCCTACCTGAAGGGCTTCGCCCGTCATCTTTGAACACCGAGTCTCCTGACCACAGAGAGGGACCTCAGGTAACTGGCTCCCCTGCAGACTAAGCCTGTGCCAATCACACCCCCACACCTTACTGAGCACGCTGCGATCCCCCACATCTACCTGTGAGCTCCTGACAGTGCTTCCAGTGCAGAAAAGGTACTGACAGGTGGCAAGGGTCTGTATACATACAATGTTCCACCTACTCGTCCTTTGAACTGGACTTAAAAAGTACAGAATAAAATAAAATAAATAAAAATGAGGGAGAGCTACACCAACAGAACAGGATTTACAAAATGCAGGAAAATGGATATACTTACCTACACATGGCTGCAGCAAAAAGCACTTTGTTCTGTGGGGTAAATGCATTAAAAGGCTTGCATCTAGGGATATTGCAGAACTTGACAGCCAGCATATTCATTCAAGGAGAAGCTTGGAAGGAGACAGTAGGAAATTCTTTTGCTTTCTTTTTTGCAGTATTTTCACAAAACAGAAAACAATCTTTTGAGGACATCCTGAAATCCAAGAATAGACATCGCGTCCCTAAGGATTAAATCAGCCTTTAGATATGCACACACTGTTCACTGACTGCTTTTCATAAATATCTCTGAGAACAACAGCCCCTCAGCAAGGGGTTTTAACCATATTTAGACCAGATTCTGAAAAAGAGTGCAAGTTCAGAGTAAAACCTATTCTGGGTTTTAACTCTCCAAGTAGTGGGTTTGAGTCTCATCTTATTTGCAGCAATAATGCCAGAAAAGCCACTTTGCTCCACTGATTTGTAAAACAAGTTCAGATACCTCAGAGCAGGTTTTCAAATAGAGGAATATAAATCCTGCACTCCACCCTCACGTATATACACTGAACAGAGGATTTCTGCAGCAATCACAGAGAGCTTGGTCAGAGCAGAGGGAAGCTCTCCAATTAAGGAAATCGTATTTGCAAGCAGCTTTTTATTTGTTTGTGGAATTTCACAGCTATCTAGATCCCAGCTATTTTTATTACAGATAGATAACACGCATTGAGAGTGGGAAGGATGGGCCTCACTGATGTTCTCACAGTAGGCACACGCTGTCACTTCCATCCTGTGGCCTTCTACCTTGAGTACCTGACTCGTTGAACTCTCAAGACAAGGAGGCAGTGCTCAAAACAGAGGTGTTCCAAATTGAACTAGTTGGGGGTGTCCCTGCTTCTTGTAGGGGGGTGGACTAGATGACCTCTGAAGGTCCCTTCCAACTCTAACTATTCTATAATTCTGTAAGTCTACTGTGGGGATGGAAACACTGTGACAAAGGGTGGTAACCCCTCAAATTGCTACAGCCATTCATTCAGTGAGCCCCAAATCTTTACTCTGCATCTCAAGTCAAGTTCAGCTTTACCACTACATTGTCTGAAAGAGGGTAATTGACATCTTTACATCTTACCCCCACTCCTTCATCCTTTCTGCTCCTTCTCATGCATTTTGACCTTTGCTATTGGTGGAAGGACGGTGGATCTCCTCATTCATTTTAGCCTATAGCCCCTACTAAAACAAAACCAAAAAAAATCTTCTTTATGGTTATTACCAAAGCAAATGTGCAGGCAGCAAAAGGAGCAAATGTCCATATATGTCCATATAGGTTTTGAGGCTTTTAAGTAAAATGGGACTACTTAGAAATTACAAGAGTCACAACCAGAAATCAGAAAGAACACATAACTGCAATTTAGTTATCAGGATTGCTGCTGAGCAAGAGTCAGTAGCCATGAAGTTCTTCTCACAGATCCCCTTTTTAGGTCACCTCCTGGTGTCAGTGGATTAGCAAGCACCACAAGAGGCTTCCTGAGAGCAGGAACAGGCTTATCAGGCAGATTTATTCTTTTTTTTTACAATACTGTTCCAAGAGTTACTAAAAATTTAGAGTTTAATGCTCTTTTAGTCATTGTTCTATTACCCAACATTAATTGTATCTACTACTTATGCTGTGGGTTTCTTTCCAGAAGAGAAGAAATTTGGGGGTGGGGGGGGAAACACAAAAGCTACCTATGAATTTCTACCCTGCAGCTGAGCCCCTGAGTGTGATAAAGAAATAGCTATGAGAAATTCAGCCGTGAATTTGTTATTTCGTGGAGTTATATACACCCAATTCCTCAGCAGTTAGGGAAAGTCTGTACTTTAACTCAAAGGGCAACAAAATTCAGAACAGCATCTTTAAAAATATCACCATGGGTTTTTGTTCTCTGAATCAGGAGGGGGGACGGGGAATAAATCTATGGTGATCTACTCATTCTGATCCAGGCAATAGCTACCGTGTTTCTTTTCCTTTAAACACACAGAAACAAAAATAAATGGCCCCACTGGCCAGTAATTTTCCTCCTTTCTAGGGAACTCTGGAAGAGTAATATGTCACTTTCTGACAAGAGGGACTTGGGCTGTGGGCTTTTCCACCACGCAGGAAATGAGTCTGTTACTTCTGGGATTTTCTTAAGGCAGCAGCCTGCCTCTTTCTATTTCTCTCTTCATTTTGTTGTTTCAAAACACTCAAACAAGCAAACAATTAGCTCAATGGGCTACTACTGATTAGTCTCTTTGGAAAGAGTGAAGCGTGAGCTCTTCACTCAGGGAGTGACAGACCTGAAACCTCAGATAAATACTAAAAAAGAAGGGGGAAATCCGGTTCCATCATCACCCACCCTCTCCTGAGGTCTTTCTGTAGCCAACAGCTCCATCTCAGCAAGGCTGACACACACATTCTCCTGGTGGCAAGAGAAGTATTTCTATCCACAATGAAACTAAACAGCAAAACGCCTTTTGCCTCCACCACCACGCCCGCCTCTCAGTGCTCTGCGCTAACTTTAACCCGCGAGCACAAAGGGTTTCAAAGCCTATTTTTTGAGTTTGGGGGGGGAAAGTTGTTGGCTTATTGGTTTGTTGGGGTTGGGTGGGGTTTTTTCCCTGTTTGAGTGTTGTTTGGGAGGCATTTTTTAAGGGTCCATCATTGCTGTTGGAAAAACTACTTTTACCACATTGTTGTGCTGCTTCTGGGCTCACCTCTCCTGTTTGAGTCTGAGGCTATAGACCCTGTCCCCACTCTCTGCTCGCTCCAGGACTCCGGCAAGCTCCTGGTTTGACGGCATGGCCACAGAGGAGGGCAGCACTGTACTTCTGAATGCTGTTTGGAAAATAAGTGTCTCCACACTGAGATCATATCCAGTCACTCAGTTCAAGAACCCCCAAAACAACAGCAACCAATAAATCTAGTGATGAATAGTTTTCATAAAACAGCAAGTATGAAACATGTTATGTCATTTCATGGAGTGTTTTTCATAGATGCAATTGGTACAGTTCCCTACACATATACGTAAAAAAATAAAAGATTAAAAAACCTTCAGTCTGCCCAAGAAACAGGCATCACCCAAGCTCTTATTTAACTACTTTGCCTGAAGAAAAAAAGCAAGCTAGAACTTCTGGATTTTGAATTTATGTTTTTTATGAATTTATGGATAAGTACAGTGAAAAATTCCAAGGGAAAGATGGCCAGCTTTAGAGCTTTAATCTCTCTCAAATACCTCCATATTCTTGCACACACACATCCCACCAAGCTCATGTATAGTCTGGTTGGACAGTATCCATAGGGAGAAGTTCACTCAATCTTTGCACACTACACACAGTCCTTACTAAGCAAATTAACACCACAAACCTTTTGGCCAGTTTAACTAATGGGAAAGCTACAGATGTTATGAAGTGAAAAAGAATGAGTCCAGTGCATCTACTTGGTGAGAGGTACATTCAATTTCAGTAATAGCAAGAATATTTCAGACTTAGATTAAGAGGCTTTCATAGCCTTTATATTTGCAGCACAGGACACAGGGTGAATTGATTAATCTTCATCAAACTGCAGGGAGTACGGCAAACAAAAGATACTCTCAACTTTAAAGTTGATTATTTTTCCTGGCCTTATTTTAAACTAGTTATTCCTAACCTGGAAAAAAAACCCAAACAAACCATGAGATCATTTGAGGTCAAACTTAAAAAAAAAAAAAAAGAGAAAAAAGAAAAAGAAAGAGTGCTTGGTAGTACTCTTAAAACTTTAATAAAGTTTAATTAAAATCTGCCTGCCCATTTGCTGCACCCATGCTTCTGCAGAGCAAGCACTTGGATGTTTGTTCACATGCCTAAGATGGAGAAATGAGCTTTGAAAAGAATGGCTGTGGGACTGTTATCTACCGCCACTCCAAATAAATTCCAAGTCCGCAGTAGCTGCAGGTTGTTATCCTCCAGCTACACTGCTTAGTTTCTGTCCAGTTAGTTATAGAGCTGCATCTTTAAAGTAAAAAACATCTGCATGGCTTTGCTTTTCCATTTAACCCTTGCTGTTCTCTGACACAACACTGACTGAACTGATTACAGGGACCATACCCTCTGGTCTTTAGTAGTGACCCAAGATTAAAGGCACTTCACAAAGCAGCTCGGTTTTGTTGCCAATATTGCAACAAAATGAGAGTTGCACTCCACAAGCAATAGTCACAAACATCACTTGACTTCTGTCAGTTCAGCACCTCGTAATTCCTGGCATCTATCACCACAAGGTGGTATCTCAAACACACGGGTGCTCACCACTGCTGCACTCATACTCTGTGGTGACTTGGTTTTGTTCACATCTCTTCAGGGTACAGTCAAACAGCCAAGTTTTCAGCACAGAGCCTAACCCTTGGCAAGGCTCAGTACCTTCCATCCACCACACAGAAAACCCTTACTTCACTAGAGTCAGGGAAGAGCACCCAGAAGGTCATTAGCACTGAGGTTTAAGAATCCTACCACTGGCAAACACAGCAACTAAACAGTCATCACAGTGCAGTGCAGTAATCAGTAGCATTCCTAAGAACCCAGCTAAACCCTTAATTCCTTCTCAAACAAAAGGGCAAAGAAGGGTGATTATTTTAAGATTCATAGCAAAAGCTGCTGAACTATTTCTAGAAATTCTCAAAAGCTGATTCAGACAGACTTCATAGGAGATAAGTTCTGTTAGCTAGAAGTTACTCTGAATTTAACAGAATCACATCCTAAAGCAAAGTCCTTGGACAAAACCTAAGAGACTTCTTTCCTCCATTGTCAGTAAATCCATATTGTCCCCTGTGCCCCTGCAAACTGCCACTTTTACTTCACATTTCTAGTTTTCACAGTCTTCCACACAGCTTATTAACAAGCTTGTCACAGTTTCAAGGAGCACCTCAAAGGTAAGCCTGATTTGTTACCAGCTGTCAGAATTCCATCCAGTGCGATGGAGTCACCTTGAGTGGCAGAGGTGAAATTCTCCAGTTTCATCTGGTCTGCTTTCCTATTACACTGACTCAGCTTCAGCACCCCATGTTTAGTAGTAGAGATAGTTGTCTTTCATACAGTTTCTTTAAGCCTGTTACCAAAAAGCAGAATATTAACTCCTTGAGCAAACTGTATTGCTTTTTTTTTTTTTCCAAGGCCACAATGCATGCAAGTTTGTTTCTTTCACTTGTAACAGCAAGAAACTTAGGAACCACCTAACCAATTTATTACTGCTAGTGCCACACTGAGTAGTGATGCAAACTCCAACCTGAGAATGACTAGATCTGCAAAGTCATCCTTACCAAATACATCTCAAAATGGAGCTACTCTGACAGGAGTATTTGACCTAGGAGACAGAATAATGTATTTATTCATCTCAGAAGTCACTTTTCACACCCCAAGACAAGGTACCACAACCACAACATCTAAATACAGCTGCTCTGATAGCACCAAGAGCAGCCTCTGCTCACTCAGTTGTATTACTCTTCACCATTATCTGCATGCTGTTTAACATGATTTTCTTTGACTTTAGTTGAGATGGCAGTAGAAGTGGCACACGAAGTAAGCTGGTTTTCAAAGTCAATGAAAGATACCAAAACTAGGAGGGGACAAAAAGTCAGCCCTGGAAGATTTTGCTTCATTAGAAATAAAGAAAAATAGTGGTCATTTATAAAAATGCCAAGTGAATAAAAGTTTAAAGCAAAAATTTCCAGTGGCACAAAAGACTAATTTAAGTCTTAACACACCACATATTAACTATTACCATAGATAAAGGCTAAAATACATCCACAGGCTGGTCATTTGCATAGTATTTACTAAATCTAAGGCAGCTAAAACAAAAACAATTACCCTATTTAAAACAAAGTTACTTGAAACCCAAGAAGCACAGTAAATAACATTTTTCATAGCCCATAACCTCGACCTACAGACAAGCCATTTTGGAAATTAAAGACAAATACCTCAAGTATTTTTCCAAATCAGATTTTGTTTAAAAGTATGGATGCCCAGTTAACTTTCAAATAATGCAAAGAAAAATTTGTTAGACCCTAATAGATGTTTCAAAAATAAACCAAACCTAATAAAGAAAAAAGAATAAAGGCATGGGGTAGGATAAGAGATTATTAGACTGCTCTAATTCTGGATGACAGGCTAGCATAACAAACTGCTGAAGGGCAGTATTTTAATATTGTTTAAAACAACAGCTAAAGCTTTCTTTGACCTGTTTCCAGGCTGCTCGGTATGGTCCATTCTTTATTTATGAAGTAGGTCACCTTATCCTCCAGTTTAATAAAAGCTAACATGGCAATTTATGGACTTCCATGGAAGCTTGATATCAGTAGCGTTTCTACTTGGGTCTAGAAACTTAGAGGCTAGGGACACCCTTACAGAACCATGGTAAGTCCTTTTGGTCTTATAGATCTATGTATTTGTTTGGCAAACTGTTAACACTAAACCACTGTTATAGCAACCAGGAATGACATCATCAAGCTTTGAAAAGTAAACTGGAACAGATAAAAATCAAGTAAACCCCACTGTGCTAGGAAGATACAGTATACAATAACATGTACAGGACATTTCACTTCCCTGCATAATCCCACATACTTCCACTCTAGCTTTGAGATTTCTTCTCCAAAGAGCATTTTGGCTTAGGACTAACGTCCTAAGGAAAGCATGAAATTAAAATTTGCAGTCATCTCACATCTCAATAGCTCACCTTTCAATTTTCCAAGTCCTACTTCCACAGTAAAGGGATTCTTTTCTCCCCTATCTACACATAAATTATACACATATTATGCATCTAATTATGCACATAAATTATAATGATTAAATAATTTTAATTACTCTATCTGCTTCAAAAAGACAGATGCTTTATTAAGTATGCATGCCCTCCCTCCATGTAAGCAAAGTATTTCTTTGCTCTGGAATTAGCTCTAAACAGCTTGAAGTTGTATTGTCAAGTGAGAGAATGGTTGGAGTGTGAGAAAAATTTAATAGCCTCGAGGCTGATTTCACCTGCACTTATCAAACAGGTATAAAATAGATGGATAAAACTTTGTTCAAGTAATCCTTTTTGATGCCTAAACTTTTACCACTCAAAATTTACTTATCTCTGGGAAATACTACTGAGCTCCTTAGCAGTCACACATACATAGCTGCGAGGTGGCTGCTATTAGAGAGGGGGACACACGCATACAGACTATTTTGTTCATGAAAAGGATGCCTGTTCACTTACTTTGGTCACAGCTACTTTTTTTATATGCTTTCAGACTACAGAAGCACAATTGTCACACAGCATGATTGTCTTGGTATCTTCCTCAGCTAAAGCATTGTATCAAAAATTCTGGACACAGGCCCACTGGCTTCCCCCTTGCCCTATTTTACTAAACATTTTGTGATCTTGAATCCATCCTGAATTTCAACAGTTATTCACAAAGCTATTTAGCAAGAAAAATGGCAAATCTCTACTCTCAGATGTCGCAGATGCAATTTTTCCATAGAGCAGAGTCAGCAGCACGCAAGAACTCCAGGGGTCAAACCCTCACCACACAGGAGTAACGTTTTACTAATGATTAGTTTCAGCAGTAACAGAATTTCATGCTCTATTAAAAAAAGAAACAAAACAAAAAAAAAACAACCCCACACCCCTTCACCACAAGGATATGACAAAAGCCAGTATTTCAGGAACTAAATGTTGATGGAACTGCTGGAAAAGAAAACCCTTTTTCTCTCTTTCCCCTCATTTTACATTTGACACACTGTACATTTGATAATGCTACCCCCTTTATCCTATATGATGACTACTTTTGTCAAACAGTATTTCTAGAACCACTAGGATTTATGTGGGGGTCACAACTTTGCAGGTAAATACAGGAAAAAGTTGGTCTACAGAAGAAAAATTAACATTGTATTCCATATTGATCTGTTACAGAGCACAAACAGAGACTGCTTTCAACCTTCCAGAATACATTTTGTAGATACCTCCACCTCAGGAACCACAGGACTTTTCTTTTCAGATCGTTTTCCTTACAGCATCACGAATGAAGGATGCCGCTCTTCTAAATGGGTAATTGTTGACAAGAGCCATTTAAGCTGTCACACACACTAATAAACAGCCATGCATTCTGAAGGCATTTGGAAAAGAAAAAAAAATAGACAAAAAATGCTTTTAAGCTATAGAAGAAATCAAGCTGCATAAGTGGGAGCAGCTTGTTTCCAAGAGCAGGGCAGTGCTCTAAGTAAGAGCACTGCCAGTCCACAAACACAGCAGGACAATTACATACTGCGGTGAAAGCAGAGTTCAAAGTTGGCATCAAGCTCTCAAGGACAACTGGAAGTCTGCTGATTCAACTTTCTTAGCTTTAAGGTATATTCTGAAAAACTGACCTCCAAGAGTTCTTGAAGCAGCTCCTGGTACTGAAAATGCCTATCCATTTTTATTGGCTGCCACTGCCAAGGACTGCATCAACTTCAACCAAGAGTGCTGCACAATACGCCCTTCAGCACAAAGTCAGCAATTGTTATCAGTAACAAGTACCTTTATTATTTTAATTCCAAAGCTTTTAACCTCAAGAGGGTTAACTTGCCAAATGGTGTCCTCACTTTCTCTTTTTAAATTTTGATTCTTAATGCTCACGATGTTTCCAGCTGATGAATACACAGTAATAGTTTTCATTTTCAGAACCAACATTAGTTTGCTGCACCACTGGTTGAAATCCAAGCGTTTAGTCAAGCTTGTTTCCCTCACTGCCTGGCTTAGCACATATAATTCTCATTACATCTTTCACATCCATGCCAACTGGAATATATTAGATGCATGAATAACAGAGTCAGCACTACATCAAGATAGACAGCTCTGCAGAAAATAATCCAGGGCATTCTTACCCAGGTGGCACTCCAATTGCAAATGTTAAAACTAATGAACCATGACGAGCTAATGATAGAATACAGTTTACCTCTACAGTCTAACCTTGCTTAGTTTAAACTGATGCTGGATGCATTTTAAAAAGAACATATCCTTGAGAAGGTATCCTGATCTATACAGGTCAGGTATTATCACACCACTGCTTAAAGAATCAATGACAACAGGTTCCGGCCTTTGTCACCTCGCACTCAGACTCCAAAAAAGAAAAAGACCTGAATTTTAACTTAAAACACTAATTTCTGCTAATTTTCACTAACAACTGCCATTGAATCTCTGCTTTGTGTGCATTATTTTACAAACATACTTTCACACCTGAAAGTTACAGGTAAATGTTTTGCAAAAATGCATGTAAGCACAAAGAACAAAACGTCAACACTAGCCACATGGTTGGAACATAACCCTGAATAATTTGCTAAATGGGGCTACCACAAAAACTTACATATTTCTTCCTTGAATTTGGACTGGCTGAACATGAACAAAAAATGACCATTGCCATGAAACATTATTATGAAACATTATTATCCCAGGACTGTTGTGAGGCTGTTCTACGGCATAAGTTTAAACAAAAAAAAAAGAAACTTCTGAGCGGCGTTCAACAGTTCGCTGCAACAGTGTTAAAGTATAAAAAACCCCAAAGGGTTTATTAATACAAGAACAAAAGAAAACCCTTAATGAATTTACACAGTAAGACACTAGAAATCTGGATTTTAAGAACTAGACACATTCAGTGGAAATAACAGTGTTGTCAGTTTGCTGTCTCTGCATGACAGCCTGCCTTGAGAGTCATAAAAGTATCAGTGCTACCTTTCCTTTTAGTAACTTTTGTCTCTTCAATTTGCTTTGTGGGTTGTTTGGGGTTTTTTCACTCTAAGTTCTCTTAGGACATCAAGCAGAGCATAAAAACCTAAACGTAGACGAATTAAAACGTTATACTATAGATTTAGATAGTATAAAATATATATATGACATGTAAGATTACTTACCTATATGATTTAGTTTTCCATTACATGAAGTAGTAGCAAACAGAATAAATCAAATCTAGAGAGTCCATTACCCACCCAGGACTGGGTGTCTCTACGCCTTGCTCCCCAACAAGCCCAGTGCAAGGACAGATTACCAGTTTCAGCGCAGCAGAACCTGTGAAGCCATCTCCCTTCTGAACTGGAGTAAAAGATGGACACTCTCATCCCAGATGGACAACAGTACCCCCACAAAACCAAGCTGAGACTCACAGTACTTACGAACTGCTTAAGCCAGACATGACGTAACACAGCAGAAATCCTATTTTCAATTACAATTTTTCTATTTTCTTGAACAACAACAAAAAAATTAGGAAGTTAACACTTTGATAAACTTACCTTGTATGTTCATTAATAGAAGGATTCTCTTTCCAGCTCTAGAAGGACAACCAATTAAGGAGCTGTTCAACTGTATTATGTGACATGGGACAACCTGACAGTCTAGTTAAGGGAGCACCACTTGACTTTCCTCCAGTAAAACTCCATCTGGTAGGGAAACTACAGTCAGTTATGAGTGAATCAAACACCTGACTTCCAATGCAGGCCAAAATCAGATTTCACATTTTTAAAAATGTAATAAATTTTGCATTTCAAACACTAATACTGTGAACTTTCTGTTTTGCTAATAAGACTTGAACTACTGTAAGGTAAGACCACCAAAATAAACAAACTTTCTCTTTCTCTGAAGTTCACTAAACACTGAATTTGTAAGCCAACACCAGATAACCTGTCTGTTGTTCTGGCTTAGGAGGTTTTTATTTGTTTCCATTTATTTTAAGACTCTTACCCAAACAGTGATCCTGTGAAAGTACTCAGTCCATTGAGGAACCAGGTTCTGTCATGCCCTCACGGCAATACAGAAGCAAAACAAGGGCTTACACTGTCAACATCTGATGAAATATGTACATCTAAATGACATCCCATAACTGATCACACTATAAGGGGCAGATGCACAGTTTGAATTACTTGTATTTTCTAATAGGTTTGTTTCAACACAACTGCAGATACCCTAATTATCAGTCCCATGCCATTCTAATTTCCTTTTTTTCCCCTTCGTTTTTGGGGTTTTAACACTGTGTCATTTCTTTGATTCAGTTATTTGCCTCTTCTAAATTATATAGGACATACAGTTCAAAAATCAATCTAATATCACTGTTATTAACCTAAACCTTGAAGTTAAAATATTAATTTTAGATTACGGTAAATCAGACTTTATTGAAGTTGATACCAGGCAAAGCAACATCTTTTTCTCCCTCGATCTGGTGATCAGAAGCAAGATTAACATTTCTGAACAGAAAATGCCAGGGGGTAAATGTGCCAGTGCAGACACTCAGTTGGTAAGACTACTCCAAACAGTACTGGTGCTTCAAACCCCAACATCCTTTTTACATTTCACAAAGTTTTTTCTCATCCTGAGTATCACCTGAGGAGATCTTTGCTCTAAACAAAGCTGCCAGTTGAGACACCATGTGAAATCTAGCAAAAATCTTATCTGCAGCAGTCACTTCTGATACCCTAATTATACACATTTGGATCAATATCCAAGGCAGTCTCCTGCACTGCTTTAGAACACTGGGTCAGGAGCTCATTAAGTTTTGTAATCATCTCTGCCAATGTTTGCATCCACGTGGCCCCTCCAGAGATCAAGGCCTGCAAAGCCTCTGATACACACACACACTTTGCTTTTATACAGGCTGAACATAAGATGCATCTTGGCAGTAGGAAACAATCTAATTTTAAGGCTACACTCTCGTACTTTGGGATAAAAAATATATACAGTAATTCATAGAGACTGAAAACTGAGAAAAAAGATAAGGGAGAATTGGTGACATACTACTACTATTTGACATGGAAATCTCAACTTACCAAAATATTCCTACCAAACTTATTCCTAAGGTATTAATAAGTTTTCTACGTGAATGCCAGGATATATATCAGTTTTGTAGGGTAGCTTGGGCATTTACATCTCAAGCTGGCAGGGTTTCTATTGGAAGAAAACCATCCCAAGCTTGTTTTCCCCATGCTTACAGAAGCTGCATTATGCAGCCTGTGATTCAGGTATGGGAGTATTTCTTACGTTTCTCCTTTGTGTAATATAAAATTTCTCTATTCCCTTATTATCAAGAGATATCTATTGTTTCTGCATGAGAGTAGGACTTAACCTTCACACATGGAATATTTGCTACTGCTACATGACACACCAGCCCCCTTTGCTATTTTTATTTTCTTCTTTGCTGTTATTCCACAAAAAATAGCTGCAGTGCAGCGACAGCTCACATACAGCTTTTGGGTTTTACCTGAGAGATGCTGTAGCTTTTTAAGATGACAAAGCAAAAAGTAGCACAAGGGCATGATTTCCTCCTCTCTCCACAAACTTGGCTTCCTGTCTGCAAACACAGAGCAAGCACCAAAGCACCAGGGAAGAGGGGAGCTGGCATTTCCATCTCGTACATTACTGCACCCTTCTGCTGCAGAAATACAGCCATATCACTGCATTTTTCTAGCAGTAGCTACCTAAACATGAGGTCTTCTAAAAGAAAAAAAAGATAAATTGCTAACTCCACAGTGGCATTAGCAACAACAGGGAGTAAAACATTCTTTGTATTAGTGTTAAACCAGACATGTCCTGTTCTGCTGCTCCAGATCTACCGTGTAACCCCAGAGTCAGTCTTCATCTTCCAGTCCTTCAGTTTCCTTGTCTATAAAGAACCCAAGTGCCACCAGTCTCTCATTTCCAGGCTCTAAGTCTGCGAGGGCAGTACCAACTCGTTCCAAAGTGGCTACGTAGCACTTACAAATGCACTATGGCTAACAGGAGTCTAAAGCCAGTACGAGAGCATTGCCACCAGAACAAATACTTCTGCATTTCAGGAGGTCCCAGATATCCATGCAGGCTTTGAGATACTTTGGTTACCAGATGATTATGGGCATTTTTGCTGAAGATAATCTTCAGTAAATAAGATTTGAAACTGGGCCCTAGTCAGAGATCCTACTGTAAGGGCAAGATCCTTACCATGTAATAGTGAAACTCCTGAAAACATATGCTTTTATAGTAACCTAAAGTTTCTAGCCCATCATGTTTTATATGATTTGCTATTCCCATGTTTTCTCTGCACACAGTAAAGATCACACAACTTTATTCCTGCTTGGAAAGTAGGTAGTTAAAACACGAAAGGATTCACCGGTTTATCATACAAATTGCCAGGTACCAGTGTCTCTTTAGATCGAGGAAGGCTTTTCCCGCTGTGACAAGGTCAAGAGAAGATATAATGAGAACTGACGTGATCTGTGAATCTCTGAAAATTGACACAACACAAAAGGCAAAGGCTCTGTACACCCACTGAAGTACTCCTTCAGAAAGGGATAAAGGCAATGCAATGGGGACCACGTTTTCTGCTGGAGAGCATTCATTGTGTTCCACAGAAATCAAAACTATTGCTTTTGAACTTGAGCATCCAATAAACTGGGAAGAAAACTGTTGGATAAAAATGGATTAAAAATTGCAATCAAGAGGCAATCAAGAGGGAATCATGGTAATATGCAGGTTAATAACAAATCCTCTTCCATTTTACAACTATCTATAGGAAAAGATGTTCACATATAACACAATGTACATGAATTCCTGATCCTAATCTAGGCATTCTGACCTAATATGCCACATCAGGTTGCTTCTGGAATTTGCTGCAGTATGCAGCAAATACTTTCCTTCTATAATGGCTAGCTTTATGTTCTCCTTCCATTGTTGAGCACAGAAAAGTTCACACTATTAGCTCTAACAGCACTGGGATACTGGTGCAAAAACAAAACAGCCATCAACCAAAAAAACAAAACAAGCCATTTCACATGAGCATTAGGATAAGGCGTTCTTCCAGTAGTTTGAGAGCTACATATACTGCATCTACTGAGTTTTCTTTAATATCATAGAATCATTTGGGTTCAGAAAGACCTTTAAGATCANCTTCAGAAATCTTGAGGCGTTCTTCCAATAGTTTGAGAGCTATGGTTCAGAAAGACCTTTAAGATCATTAAGTCCAACCACTAGTACATCCTTTTGTATGAGGTCATTAAAATAATTAAATATAGCCACAGACACACTGTCAAGATCACCAACTATTTAAGTCCAGTCATTACACAGATGAAGATTGCAATTTCAAGATTCCCGCTGACTTTAGAAGACAAAAGCTAAAGAAAACATTCAGGTAATTAAAACCAAAGAACACACACAATATTGTGACACTTCAGAATAATCAGATTTACAGTAAAATGACTTTTTGGCTCCGTGGTTTCAGAGGGCAACTACAATACCCTCTAGCTGGAATTTCAAATGCTGTTAACAATAAAGGACCTGGTCAATGGTCAGCCCTACCCAAAAATCCAAATGTACATACACTACTTGCAAGAAATGAGTTTGGGTTTTGGGTATTATTTGGGATGTGTTTTGGTTGGCATTTTGGTTTTGGGTTTTCTGAATTATTAATTACAACATAGCATTTACACACACAGCGTTACAGGAAGAAGCGCATGATCTTATGAGGAGCATCACTTGTCTAGTAACAGTGTTTGACCTGAAGTTGACAGTAACTGCTAGATGTTATTTACACTGGTAGCTCAAATTTCAGTAGGCTAAAATACTGATGTTGCAATGCTGCTACAAAGAAGCTTGTAGAGCTTCTCTCTCTCTTTAGAAAAGTGTTTTTATGTCTAACAACAGCTAGCATGATCTCACTTCTTCCAGTTCTCTAACAAAGCTGGCACAGCTTTCATGGGAACCAACCTCTCCCAATTCACAATGCAGATTTTGGGAGACAGAAAAACCAAAAATCTAACAGGACTGAACACAGAGACTATGGAGTCAAATCCCTACAAATATTTCTCCAACTCAAGAGTTCATACAAACTATGCATGCAGATGTTTCCAGGCTATTCTACAGGGACTCAAATGTCAGCAATTTCAGACAGTCAGATAATGACACCCACAAAACTACTTCTAGTTGTGCAGAAGAAATCCTTCATCCTGCAAAAAAAAAAGACCTGTCACAGAATGGCAACCAAAACCATGCTAGGTAGGGAGAACACTGTGCAGTTCTGTCACGGCAAGCCTTCACAGCATTGCTACTGTGACCATATTCCAGGAGTTTTCCACTTCACACAGTGCAGAGGCGGCAGTTTTTTTTCAGAAAGAAAAGTGGCAAATTTTAGCTAGCTACTTCAATTACACAACAATGGGCAGAGGGGGAACACTGAGAAAATGCTACTAAACCATAGTTCTTACTCTCTTCGCGCCATGATAGGTCTGAAAGCCAGTGACCAATTGGGGTAACCTCATTTCTTTCATGCGAGGTGTTCAGAGTTGAGATATAACTGCACCACTGCTATAGTTGTGTGATATTCCCATATTGTGTATCTTTTCAGGATCTCTTCCAGTGGCAACTCTACAGAGAGCTGGAAAAAAACATCTTAAGATTGAACTAGTAAGATACTCAGTAAGGACTCAATGATCAAAGCTGAAAAGACAGTTACTAGTATCACTTTCTCCATTAACCTACTAATACTACAGTTCTATTTCTTAGGCTAGCAGTCTGAATGTAATAATAAACATAACAAAATAATTAAAGGTACATTTTAAATTTTTAATTATGCAAGTGTCTGAAGAACATTATGTTAATTTTTAGAAAGATGTTTGAAGCCTCTAAGTCAAGATGTATATTCATCCTACGTGAAAGCAGTTTTATACTTCTCATTCTGAAGAACCACTGCATTTGCTAGAAAGTGGAAAGCAGACAAGTCTAAATAAGTGCATAAGAATAGCAACACCTCTTTTTCAGGTGGTCATTAACAAGAACAAAACCTATTCTATTCAATATACATGCAAGCCCTGATGTTAATGCAGTCATCTGGAAAAAAATAATATAATTAATGTTAGACTGTTCTCTAGCCTACATAAGGTTGACCTCTGTGCAGTTTTTACTTTATGACCCTCAATACGCAAATGGACATTTTCATATGTTCACAAGCACAACTCAATTACAAGGAAAGAGAAACTGCAGCACCTAAAAATCAATAGCCCATTATAGTATCCCATGATGGACAATTTTAGCTGCATTTCATCTACTGAAATGTGATACTACATGCTATCATATTGCACGCTTGGAAAATATTGCAGGCCTTCGCTCAGTTTCACTCAAGTCAGCAGCATCTTATCCACCAGCACAATCCTACACAGTAAACAAATCAAATTTGTAAACTTTAAAAAAAGCTAAGAGCACAAAGTGATAAAGCTCAGTAAGTCAAGCTAGTTGCTAGTTGAGAGAGCATGTTATGAAGGAAGAGTTAGTTACTTTGCAAGAAACACTTTGGTTTTTAATAAAGAGGAATTATCATTAATTCTGTGACTTCACAGAAGCAAGGTCTGACTTCTGTTGCAGTCTGGATTACTGAGCATTTCTGTGCCACAATCTGGAAACCAACCCCAGTTCAATGAGTAATGCATATTATAAATATATTGAAATATAAAAACATCTTAATAATTGTATTTCACAATGCTTACACCATGTCATAACACCCAGTGCTGCAATCATGCTTCTTTCAAGCCAGCTAGACCTTTAGTTGCCAGGAGGAAACAGGAATTTTTGGCAAAAGAAATGCCACCAGTTAGCATCCTAGCACTCTGACTCCCTCAGTCTGGGTTCCAAGCAAAACATTCAGCTACAGCACTTTATCCAACGACAAATTTTGGACTACCTTCAGGTTTCAAAACAAATGGCCTATTAATAACTACTGGATAATCCACACTGTAGAACTACCATTTTCATTTCCAAGCTCTCCACAGACACCCATTTGTCAAGGTTATCCTTGCTTCAGGTAATCAAGGTTACCTTCTTAACATTAGGGGCTAGAAAGATCCTTGAAAACAAGAAAGAATTTTTTGCAATTTAGTTCTGTATCAAGGGACAGATTCTCATGGAGCGCACAGGGCTCCAAAGGCAATTAAAGAAAGGTGAATGTGAGCTGCCTAATTATCATAACAAAAAGGAATCAAACAAAAAAAAAAATCACTGAAAAGTTCTGGTTTTCATAACTGAAAGTTCAAGTTCTCCCTCCAATGAAAGAGAAGTTCATAAATTGATTTTTGCAGAGAGCTACACCAAAACCTGATGAGATACAACTGAGGAAAAGAAAATGACTGTTCAGAGCAACTCTTCACTTCCATGCTGCTTCTAATGATTGTCTCCAACCTCACACATAAAATGACTGCATCAAACAAAAACTAGCACTTTATCTACAGAGGTCAGAATTTTGGGGTTGCTTTAACTGCAACTGCTTACATCAGCAATAAGCTGAAAGTTGACTTAAAAAACAGAATTTAAAGAATCCAGATGTTTAATGACATTACATAACACAGAAGAATTTACAATTTTCTGTAAAAATTCAAATTTCTCAGACATGCTTGTAATTTCAACAGGACATTTACTCACAGAAAAGTGCAATATGGACTTTGTTGATAGAAGCAGTTTGAACGCATCACACAAAACCATACTTGTATCAAAGGATTCCTTAACACAAGGCCAAAAACATTTTACAAAACTATTAATTATGCATTAATTTTTAAAGATGACTTCACCAACTAATTTATAAAACACAAACAGATGTTTGAGAGTCAGTATTGTTCACATTCTGATACTTTCCTAGATACACACCACATGAGAAGAATTCCTTTTACTTGTCCAAACAGGCATTACCACAAAGCTGTGAAGTTGCCTGAGGACTGACATTTTGACCAGAGATACAGAATGTTTATTCCAGAGCCTTCTCACCTGCAGCCTGTAATTCAATAAACAACTCCTGATAGCAATTTGTTTGTATGCCAGTTTAGTTTGTTTGCACAAAGTCAAAAACTGAACACCTTACTATTTCTAAGCATTTAACCAGAACATTTTTGCAGGCTCATCTGCAGTCTGGTCAATTATAGGCAAATTAAAGAACACAGATTCAAGTCTTGTATGTTTACACACGTACTCAGGCTATTGGAAAAAATGCAACTGTGTTGCTACAAAATTGATTTTGTGGTATATGCTGCTAAAATATAATTTGGTCAATTTATCCATCTCAGAATGAAGATGAATCAATACCGGCAAGATATTAAATTAAGAACGATTTAATTCAAGCAATATTTAAAAGTCTGAATTATTCCCAAATTAACATATTTGTTTTGTCCTTTCTTTTATTATCCTTCCTTTTCTATTATGAAAACACTCCCTCTGAGAAACACTTTGGCACTGGTATTTTCTCACAGTACTGTTTATACACTTCCTAACTAAAGTAACATTAAGATACCAGACCGCATTCAGTATCAGTCAATCCTCGTTAAAGTTCCAAAGAACTGCCACAAGGTGGAGGTAGATGCCTGCAACTTGAGAGGCAGACATGATGTACTCTTAACACTTGATCTTCATTTTATGTTGGCATCCATGGATTAGCCACTTAAATATCACTCATTTCTAAAATTACTAGAAAGTTCAATTGAGGAGAGGTGGGAAGGAAAAAGAAGGACAAAACTAAATGCCATCTCCAAGTTATAAAAGTCTTCACCAAAAAGCAAAAAGTTAAAATTACCACGGAAACAATATAACAAATCATTCTAGAACGTGCAGATCTACACCACATGAGAAGTGAATCAGATCCCCAAATAACATGCACACAACAGAAAGATACAGTTCCATTACAAACTAGAGCCATAACGCTGTGAAAAATGTATTTTGCAGTGATGAGAACAGAGTTCCATGAGCCTGGCACACGTCACCAGCTGAAGTCAGTAACTTTGCTTTGATGTAAACCACATCCAGATAGAGTTAGAAGATAAACTTTCCATACTGCAAAGCAGCAGATACATCGTTAACAAACAGAAGAATTGGATTTTTAAATGCAATGTTACATAACGCCAGTAGCTAGCTTTGGAAAGGTTTTTTGATGACCTTTCAAGTGTTTCAGAGACTCTTCACACATGTACCTATCAGTATCCCCCATCTTTTCACACATGGCCCCCATACACTCATACAATTAACAACAATATTATGATGAATGTGTTGCAACAAAGCTGTGCATCAAGTTTGTGCAGTGTGGGTCTGTAAAGGTCTCACACTTGGTAAGCCCAAATCATCCACACCATGGTTTAACTCATGGTTGACACTAGGACAATTAATTAAGCCTTATAAACAGTCTTCACCAGCAGAAGACATAAGAAGATAATTTCATAATAATCTCCTCCAGAAGCACAGGTTTGTAAGCTCTAAACTTTCTCCTCATGCAATTTACTACCTCTGGAATAAAGCAAACAATATACCACTACTCCCAAGGGCTTTTACTCTACACGAAGCCATAATGACCTATTTGCAAAACCATTCCTAAAGCTATGAGAAACAAGAGATTAAGGTCAACAACTGGGTAAAGACCTAATAACCTCAGTTTTAAGTCCAATACTTACTGGTAAAATAGGTCAGCCTATCTACTGACTTTGGCTCAACTCCTTCCTTATATATTTAGCTTCAGACTTACTTCATCCAAGTTCAATCCTATTCTTCATTACTTCACTAAAATAAACCCTAGGTACACCACTTATGCCTGAAGCACACCTGAAGTATATTTTGCAAAGCAGTTAACCAAACAAGAATTCACCAGAACTACCTGTTTTCTTTCTGAAGTAATCTGCATAACAAGTATTTTTCACCAATAAAATACTAGGTTCAGGTACTAATTAGGTTTGAGCAGCTCCCTTTAATCTAAAGCAAATGGATGAGTAGGAACCAATATTCCCAAACCATCAACCTGAAAAATACAGTAAAATGTATATAAAAATTTAAAAATCTGCCTGTAGATGGGCGACCTCTGAAGCATATAGCAAAGTGCAAAGTGTCCTGAGGTAGAAACCTGACTTCTCACTAGGTACTTTGGGGATTTTTTTAATGATTTTTTTCTTTTAACTCAGAGCCATCTCTAGCTTAATCCTGTAAACTGGATGCCTATTAGCATCTGCAGAACATTAGGCATGCTCCTGGACTAATCTGTCAATCTAATTTAATCAGAGAAATGCAGTTGAACTTTAAGACCACAGTGAGGTGTGAAGGAATTAGTAAAAACACACTCCTGACCCAAATGTTTAAAACGCTGATGTTGACTCCCACTAACACAGCCACAAAATTTAAATAGTAATTGTTCCATGTAGTTTCTCAAGTATTGGGGAAAAAAACTGCACTCTTCCTAGACAAGTGAAACCTTTTACCTTCAAGGCCATGAGCTTACATGACCCACACAATTACTTTGAGAGGCTCACACCCAAGGGGAGAAGTTAAATTTAAAAAAAAAGATAACCATTCAGTCAATACCTTAACAGAATGTTTCTTACAAGAGTCTTGAAACCAAAGCAGCTCCGGTCACTAATGCATTGCACTTCAGCTGAAGATTTTATAGCTTAAAACACTACAGTTTGTAACCAGTTAAGCACACACTGCAGTAAAATACCCATGGAGACGACATTTAAACATTTGCTAGTTTCAGTGCTGGTTGGTACTAAAAATCAGCAGCATCTGCTCTGCTGATAACACTTTCACAAACATTAGGCAGCATCATATTTAACTGTTAAGAGTACTGCAAATGTTTTCCTAGGAAAACTCACACTTTTTCTTAAAAACAACCTAAGAAAAACTTATTTTTATTTAGCTTTATTAACAAAATAAGGAGATATATTGTTATGACATTGAGCCCTACTACAGCAGAGATACTTTATAAAACAGCTATGAATCATAATAAAAAGTAATATATCCTATGAATATCCCCTGTCCCTGGGAGCCAGTTTTGCCTAGTGTTCTTCCTGCAAGTAGCCCACCATATTTTTGGAAAACAACATTAAAGGCATCAGTAAATAAAATTGCAACTTAAAAATTCCAACTCACTGAGAAGTCATTCACAGGAAGTAATTACAAAGGAAAATTCAGTGCTGATTTTTGTCTACAATGATGCAATCAAAGCACAAATGGGAAAAACACGCTTGTATTTGCACTTGCTCAGTTTTTAAAACCATGTGTACGTTGCTGTCATTTAAAGTGCAAGCTACATTTCTGCTGAATTAACTGAAGGCATAACAGGTGAGATACAAGTTAAAATACTGCCACCAGTAGTTATACAACTAACCATGGATGCCAACAGCACGTGTCAAACCCTGACCAACTTAGTACGTTACTTCCTCTTGTATGTTACCAGCCAAACACATATTCCATTGCCTTAGATACAATACTTTCATCTTTCCTAGGAGTTTGTCTGTCAGAAACCACCTAGACAGCAGAGGGAAAGAGGAAGAGAGAAAACAAAGACAATCAGTCAACATATAGTTATTTATTTTTATACCACGATGTTTTTGTTGTGGTTTTATTAAGCACTACTATATTTTGACAAAATATATCGGAATGATTTTCAAAACAAGCACCTAGCCTCTGGAAGAGCAACAATTTATATTTTTATTATTATTATTATTTATTATAGAGACTGAAGAGACCGAGTTTGCACTTGAATCTCATCTTCAAAGTAATGACAGGAGAAGGTAAAGGCTAAGGTCACATTGAAGTTATATAGCTTTTTACAGTTAAGAAGAGACAGCACAAAGAAATACATGCTTCTGTTTGTCCTAGAATACCTGATAGTCACTTGTGGAAGCTTTGTATGCTGTTGCAAGAGGTCTCATTGTAGAAATCCTTGTATTATTTGCAGGTTGTACTGGTGTGCCAACAGATTTTGTAGGTGGAGTGAAAACCGAAGACGTTGAGGTTGTAGAGTTTCTCTCAAAGTTTTCCATCACACTCTTAAAAAGATGTTTAATATAATGTAATTGTTTGATAAAAGACATTCACATCTCCAAGTGCGCAAAGACCACAGGTCATCTGCCTGCCATTACAGAGCACACAAGTACACACCACCACCAAGCATCCTCCTCACTTCAGTCACTGTACCTTGGATTGTGCCATTGCAAAGCAGTGGAAACTTGTAACTATGTAATAAGCCTCAGCCAAGTTTGAAACATTTTGTAAGACTGGTAACACATTTAAGTAGTAAGCAAGCTACTACTGCACAGGAGTAACTTTTTTCCGACCAAGTTGATACCAGCATGTCTCTAAGTACTTCTAGAGTCTTTCACCCAATCCATACAGGACAGTCTTCAAGCCCTTACCAACTTGCAATTTTTGCTTAGATTCAACTTCCCAAGGAGTTTCACTCAGTCCCCTTAGCAAACAGTACAAAAGGAATTAGAAGGCTCTGTTCTGCAAGCTTATGTTTGGAAAGAAATGCATGTGGATGGAAGAGGCAGCAAGAGATTTGATGGGAGCCACGAGTTCAGGAACCCAAAGGAAACAAGGGGAAATGACAACCAGTCTGGGGACACCTGATTTGCTGCATTTAGACTCAAAGGGCCACAGCATTCAACCAACCTAAATACAGCAGAAATTCAGAAGCACATATGATGGGACAGAAGCCATCCAAAATACAGGATAGGTTTGGTATCCAACATGGTGACATCTGACTCTGCTCAACACAAGGGGAAGCCGTGGAACTGCTATTTTCACATCAGATGCCTAAGCACTGATGTCACACCCATCATATCTAGTTTTCACAAACACAAGAAGGAGGATTACAGGCTAATGCCAAACCTTCAAAGGACTGATTTCCAAAACTGTCTCCCGGCTCCAAAAATACATATTAACAATTACTTATTAATATCTGAAATTGGACACTCTCTACAAAAGACGTATTAAAAACTCAAAAGCTTGGGAATTCAGGTGCCTGACGGATTTAAACATCTTTAATTATTACCTGTAGAGTTTCAGGCTATAAGCAACTCAGTCATTGATACAAATTGGACACCAAAATAGGAAATAAGGTAAGAAGAGACCGGATGCCCTACCACCAGAAGCCCATGGAGGATTGGGGCACCGAAATAAAATTCAAAAGCAATGTAGTGAGTATAAGAAACGGTTCTAATGCATAAAATTTGCAGTAATCACAAGCTCAGTTTCTAGGGCTGCCTTCTCAGAATGGTTTAGATTTGAAAGCTCACATTACTGATGTAATTTGACTTACCCTTAGGGGAGATTTACAAAAAATATTCCCTGAACTATCAAAGAATGACTCGTTTGCTTAAGCTACTGCACAGTGCCCACTGCAAAGTGCTGTAAGTGTTAATAGAGCATTGTCAATGCCTAGAAACTACTAGCTCATGATAACAATCCAACTGAAATAGAGCCATGCCACTGTGCCCTAGACTCTACTTACAACAAAAGGATAGATTTTTTGTGGGGGCAGGCAGGAGAATAGGATCAGGACTGTCTTGCTAACAAATTTTCAGTCTGATGTACTAAGATGAACTGAAAAGCCAGAATCAAAAAGTCACATTTAAAACAAAACAAACCAACAAACAAAAAAAGGGACAATTTAGGTGCACTAACACTCTTAATTTGTCATCACACATTTATTGCTGCCCCTAAACACCACAAATTCCAGTCTGAAAACTTATTTTATTTCAGTTGTCTCTTAGGTCAGGATTTCACTTCATATCTTGTATGGCAATAGAATTCTATGCATTACAATTTCCAAGGAGCACAGAGATTTCTCGTAAGGATCCTTTCTCAGCAAGTCATTTTGCTAAATACTTAAAAGCTCATGCAAGGTATAATCAACTATAGCTACATAGCTGAACTATCTATGCTTTGCAATTCAAAAAGAGCAAAGTTGAAGAGGTCTGTGCAAATAAAGAGGAAGCCCAAAAGCAGAGCATCTTTTATTTAAATAAAACCAGCTGTTCACTTACTTTATCTATACACGGCTTGACACCAATCATGATAGATTCACCAAAAATTCTTCCATCTTTGCTTAAGGCTTTCCGAGCTTGAAGTTTCGACTGATACCGAATATGCATCCAGTTTCCTGTGTTGGACATCTGCAAGAGATTGTGAAAATTGTGCAAGTTAGACTTTGAAATAATGGGCCAGAAAGTTTGAGACTTATTTCTGAAAACAAAGACATACCACGTGTTTTAATATGTTTCCATACTGAGCAAACTGTAGAAGAATATATGAAGCTGATGCTTGAGGAAATCTGAAAGACAGAAAACAGTAAAAAAATTATAATAACTAGTTTAAGAAATCTGGTGCTAAAATACAACCATATGAAGGGCTTTTAGAAATCCAAGAGAAAAGCGTATTAACACCATTTTAAAAGCAGTTGCTTGAAGAATATGACCATCTAGGCATTTTTACTTCACCACACACCTCAATGATAGAATGCTGCCTTTCCAATCCTAAAAGTCAGCATTCATCTTAAGTTAGTTAGGGTGCTTCACTAAAATACATGCATTTGCTGGCTTTACACAGTTCTATTTCTTACAGAACCTAGGAATTACAGACAATGGCAATGTCCAAGCACTTCTTTCCACATGTTGCAATGACTCCACCATGGAGTTATTTTCTAATACTTGGAAATCAACTTACCCGAATACAGTAACCCATGTGTCATCTAGTTGATCTTCTGAAGTCAGGGAATCACCCTGAGTATAAAAAGGATCTAGCTGAGCAGGAGATAGAGTAGTCTTCCTAGGCTGCCCAATACTTGCAGGACTGAACACATTTGAAGCTGTTAAATAGGAAAAAAAAAAGCATTGCTTAACAAATTACTTTTGCAAGACAGGTTAAGTCTAAGAACCTATAGTAAAATAAATACAGTATCCAGCATTTCGCTGGTACGTAGAAGACTTCAATGGAGATTTACTTGCAGATGGAAACAAACATCAAGTCAATCCAAACTTCACCTCTGCAAGCATGATAGGAAGCTTTATAACTAGCAACCTAGCTTTCTCCTTTATCTCTAAACACTAGCAGCTTAATACAGAAGCCAAATAAGAGCAAGACAGCAGAATTAAGCTTAGTAAGAAGCCATGGGTTCACAAGCAAGATAACAAACCTTATGAAGATGGAAGGCAACCCATCAATCTCAGCTACTTCACCCAAATACAACCACCTGCATGCCCATTCAATGACAAGTTTTAAATAAGAAATAAAGTTGATTGAAATTCAGTCAGTTGATGTGGAAAAGGACTTACAACTCAAATTCACGTGCCTTGTGAAAAGCTAATAAAGACACAACTCCTTCACCAACTAGCAGCAGGGAACTGATATAGCTTGAACAGCAATAATTTCTGTACATTAAGGGAAGCTGTAAGAAAGCAGATTATCTATTTTGACAGGACATGTACCTGTTCCAGGACTTGATGGCATAGTTCCAACCAAAGGGCTCTGTGTTAGAGAAAAGCTGCCCTGCATTGAAACACAGAAAGGAACAAATCATTCTTACAGGCCCACTTCTAAGATCAGAAGAGATCACTTTCAGATAACTTCAGTATCAGGAAATAGTATTAACTATTTGCCTTAAAGTTACTCCTAACTTTTAGGAGTAAGAGAAGACACTTACATGTATATTTAACAGAAGACCATTAAAAGTTTTTAACTAAAAGTTATTTTACAACGTTATTACCTTCTAGCACCCAGACAAATAGCCTGGACATCCAGTAGACCTCAATATTGCATTCTGGAATTTCCATCTGATTATTAAGCCTTAGAAGAGAATGCAGTTAACTTTCCTGACCAGAGGCTTAAATGCAAATATCAGATAGTACAGGAATGTAGAGCAAACTATAAAAGGGAAGCACCACAAGCAACAGAATTCAGGGTCTGTCTACAATGTTCTATCATCTACCAAGAAAGAGCTACTGGCATACAAGAAGAAATCTTATTTAGGCTTAGGGTGCCTTTAGGTAATGGGAACTGAAAAATCCTTTATCTAACATCAATCACATGCCCTTTGTGACAGCAAGTAGCTTTAGGTATCGATACTCAAAATCTTTAAGTTTAACTTTTTCAAAACAGGCACCTCAGTATTGTTGTAGTATAGTAATTCACACATTTACATACATCCTGATGGGAAGGATGCCAGTATCATGAGCTATCAGCTTCTGATTTCCACTGTTTAAAAGGCTTAGAAGTCAAGGGAGCATACCCACACTTGTATTCCTCTTTGCTAGACTTACTTTTCTTCTCAACTACTCAGTGCAATTGCACTAAAGTATACTTTGACTTTTAGCTGTCTGTAGTTTGGAGGTTTTTTTAGAACATAGCAGGATTTCAATATCCAATATTGATATCCAATAATATTTAGCGTATTTTTAGCCTGAAAAATCATGTTGTTTCTTAGGTACAAGATAAACCAAACTGAAACACCTGTAGACCTAGCAACATGCAATTCTGACAGCATCTTCTTTTTTAATACCCAGTCCTTTAAGACAGTATTGGATTCCATCCTTCACAGAGAGTTTTAACTAACAGAATAAACTTTTCAGAAAGCAACACTCAACAAAAAGCAAAACGCCTTCTTGCATCAAAAGAATCGTGTTCACCGAGAAAGAAACTAACGCTTGACTGCTCAGTTGAGGTAATTATGAGCTTATTATTAGAATAACCTTCCTGGAAATTGTACTGCTACCCTTTCAAAATTAACCTCACTTCCTTACCTAAATTTTCATTAGATACTTTACTGAGCACAAAACGCCTTATATTTTAGTAAGGGCCTCTATTGCTTACTAAAAAAAAACAGGTATTTGAACCCTTCTGACAATCAGCAACCCAGTAAACTTAGAAGAAGGTGAAGAGCTGCAACAAGCCCTTGTTTGTCATGTAGGAAGCATAACAGAGGCATGATTTGCGTTTTTCATTCTCTACAGTATTTGGAAAAAAAACCCAGTACACAACAGGAGATAGCTCCACAACTGCAGCTCTCATGTAGACTGCACAGGAACAGACACACAGCACACCCAGACTAAACACCAGCATCTGAAGGCTCACCAGTCATTTTGCTACAGCAGTCTACACAACTGAGTAAAAGAATTCACTAAAGCAGTAAGCTACCTCACATCATCTGCTAATAAGCCAATACACAAGCCACTTACTGGTCTTCTTGTGGTTAGAGGTTTTGATCCAAGTCCAGGACTGGATAGTTCGTCGTATATGCTTCTAACTGGTGGAGCCCCACTTTTGTCTTTATGTGTAGGGACTACTGGTTGTGGGGGGGATCCTCCTGAAATTAAAAGGAACAAAATAAAAACATGAAGAAACACAATTTCACTCCACTGCTACTTGTTCTTGAAACATCGATAGCAAATTCAGCCATGAAAGACTGTTGATTGTCTCACTGGGGGCATACCAAACTGTTCAGGTTTGAATGTTCTGCACAATAATATCACACATATCAGAGACTGAATCCTTACACAGGTGTCACTTACAATTTTCAGACCTCTTTTTAACCCAGTATATTCATTACTTCCATGCGCTTGCTCTTTTTATGAGGTTCTGAACATCTTCCTATTTCAATTGTTTCAGAGACTACCTTCCTAGAAGAAAAAGCCCTTTTTCTTCTTTCAAAAAGCCTTTGCAAAAGCAAGGGCTTTATGACTTGAGACATTCTAGAGGCTAAAGAACTGCAACAAAACGTGCAAACACATTGCACACTGTCACATTCCCACTGCCAAAATTTCTGTCCCTTCCATGTAATTTCATCTTAAATAAAAACTTGAGAGCTTGAACTACCTTAAATTTAGACAGAAAAAGTTAAGCCAGCTGTGCTCCCATTTTGTAAACTTTAGGACTTCCAGTACAAGAGCAAACTCAACTGATCAAAAGATTGAGACTTATCTCTAGTACTTTGCATGGGTTTGCCCCATGGGTTTACCCTAAGAAAGGGAGAAAAAGAAAAAAAAAAAGAGAAAAAAAAAAAGTATTTTATCAGTTTTTACTTGAAAAACATCTGGAAATGAAGTTTTTTCCAAAGTACTTTGCAACGCTAAATTCAGAGCTTCAGGACTCCACTCTGAACTGTTTAACACATCCAAGAACTATTACAGTCTATTATATAAAGCCATCTCCCATCAAGGTTTTTGGTTTGATTACCTAATCACTCATTTGGAAGGCCTGTGTTAGTATCTTCCTTATTCCTCCTTTTCTAGAATTGATTCTGGGAGGCTGTAATAAACTGTTTTAAAAACAATTAGATGAAATTCACGTGACATCAATTTCATAAGTATCTTCCCCAAGAGGCTTGTATATGGGGGGAAGACAAGAGCAAGTGTTTAAAACATGGCAACAAACTTAACTCTTACTGTGAGGAATTTAGCCAAACTCCACTGAATACACCTGAAAATAACACTTACTCAGTTGAGTTTGTTTATGGCAAGTTATAAGACTACAAGACTTGAAGTCTTCAACAGTAACACAGAGCAATAATACAACCCAAATTTTTCCTTTCAGGACAATTTTTCAGCACTTCACAAGTTCTGACCTGCAAGAAGAGGAGACCTCATTTCCATCGCACCAACTGAGGAACCACTTAAGCCACGCGTTTGTGGAGTCACCGGTGCAGGTAAATCACCCATCAAGAACCCAGGAAGAAACTGAGCACCAGCTCCTGGTTTTGGAGATGTCGGGGAACCAAGAGTCATTGGCTCAGCTCCTGTGTTAATGAAAAAAAGGTTTAAAACACATTAGAAGCCAAGTGATCTAGCCTTTTCCACAGCTTAGACAGCGGTTCTGATAAAGGAAACATAAAACAACACATGTGAAGCAACTAAGACGCTTCTACCCATTTATTTTCCAAGCAAGAAAAGTTTACCACAACCTTGCATTCTTAACAACCGCAAGAGCTGCCACTCTTGAGACTTAGATCTTAAAACACACTGCTCTGGTTACAACTGGATTTCTGGTTTTGAAGGCAAGACTGGTTACTGGGTTGTTTTAAAGGCGTTTCCCATGCAAGGGCCATCACGCCTAGGCTAGACCCTCCTCCCCCGCCAGCCGGAGCCCGGAAAACTTGCTCCGGCGGCGCGCCGGGGCTCCCGGGAGCCCACGCGGCTTCACCGCGGCCCTGCCGCCACAGCCGGCCTCACCACAGCCGCGCAGTCCTGGGGTTCCCCTGCGCTTCAGTTACGGAAGCTATAACGCGGGGCACCGGCTGCTCGGCTTAACCCCGCGCCCCACTTCGCTTCCCCTCCACGTAAGGCGCCCATCCCAGCGCGGTCTCTCACAGCCCGACGGCTCCCGGACTCCTCCACGCGTCGCGCCCCGCCGCCCGCTGGAGCGGGAACCGGCTCCCACGCGAGCCCCCTCAGCACGCCAGAACCGCGTGGGCAGCGCGAGGAGACAAACAAGGGCCGGGCAACGCTGGGAAACAGGGGCCGGACGGCCGGGGCCGGGCAGCGCCGGCCGCTGAGGCGCCTCGGTCCCACCCAGCGCCCGGTAAAGCCGCAGAGGACGCACGACGCCGGGACAGGACCGAGAGAAGGGGCGGCCCCGCGGCCTGGCCCACCTGCGGGCGGCGGCTCCATGGCGAAGGCGGCTGTGTCGGCCCGGTCGGCGGGAAAAGGCTGGAGGTAGCTCCACCGGGCGCTTTCAAACGGGACGGAACTTCCTCCCGCCGTCACTTCCCACCCGGCCTTGCGAGAGGCCCCGCCCGAGGGGGCGTGTGGCGCCGGCTGCCGCCTCTCAGCAGCTCCGCGGCCTCCTGAGCGGTCCGGCAGCGGGAGAGGGCCGGCGGCCCGCGGCTTCCCTCGCATCGCGGCCCCCGCAGGCAGCCGCAGCACCAGCCCGGTGCTTCGGGCCCGGTGCAGCTACCGCCAACTGCAACCCCCAATTCAGGATCGTCACAGGTGGTTGTGCTAGGTTATTTCTAAGGGCAAAGAACTCGTAAACCCACCACCGAGATGAATCAGGAAAGCTTACTCACCAGGGAATAGGGCTCTCGGACATGTCACAAAATGATCAAGTTGGAAAAGACCTTTAAGATCACGGACTCCAAGCATACCTGTCCTCTCCTAAACCATATCCCTGAGCACCTCATCTGCCCATCTTTTAAATACACTCAGGGATGGTGACTCAACCGCCTCCCTGGGCAGCCTGTTCCACACCCCAACTCTTCTGGTGAAGAATTTCTTCCTAACATCTGATCTGTAATCTGTCCATTTCCCCTTGTCCTTTCACCTATCACTTGGCAGAAGAGGCCATCGTCGACTTCTACAACATCCTTTCAGGTCATTATAGGCAGTGATGAAGTCTCCCCATTTCCAGGGGTGACAGGACACATGCCCACCTGCTACCAAAGCAGAAATGTGACCAGTTCCCTCATGGGAATGTGGACAGTGACCACAGAATAGCAGGCAGGCACAAAGGGGCAACCTCAGCCTTGCTGTAGTGTTTAGTATGAGCAAGCAGTATTGAAAATTAGACATGGTCCATACACAACAACATGCTACAGCTAGAACAAAGGGTATGGGAAAACAATACCATATCTGTTCTTCTATCAGACCTTTCAAATCACTTCAGCAAAAAACATATCCAAACACAGTGCTTCTTTTTTATTGTATATTAATATATCAAACCACTTAGAACTGGCGTGAACACTATAAAAATTGCTATTAAAATCTTTTAGAGATTTTTTTTGGTAATTTTTACATGTGCCACCTTAAAGGTATTCCAGCCCAAGATTCAGGAGTCTCAAAGCTCTCTGGCCTATGATGTCTGTTCTTTACACAAGATGTGGAATGGAGTAAGGGGACAGCAACTAAGGGCTAAGTGCCAAGAAAAGGCAAGTAGCCGTTAGTCAGAGATAGGCTGTTACAAACATTTTGTCTATCACCACCAGATTTTCCACAAAAAAACCACAATAGCCTCGTTCCACCACTTGGAAAGTATGTTAGTGATTTGAAGTACACTACCTGATAAGAAACGGTAGAAAGAAATGAAGCATTAAAACATCTTACACCTTTTTACTTCCATGAAAAATCCATCTGTTTTTATTTCTGAAAATACTTAAGTTAGCCTACAAAACTCAGTAAAATCCTCTTTAGTTGCAAAATAAATTTAGAGTCCAGTACTGAGGTACTTCATAATATGAACAACTTAGTACCTAACTTTTACAACCAATTAGAACACAAAGATTTGGTCTAGTAGTAAAGAGGGCAATTTATCTCAGCTATTATTTCCTTACCGTCTACATTCTCTGATGGTTCAATTCATTTTAATTTTTTTTTATCTCAAGGAAAATAGAACCTTATCTTTTTATTAGTGCTCTAGGAAGAGCTCTGTCTTGGGCAGAATCATCTCTCAAGTCAGTGGAATACCATTTGGCCTTTAGACTGCATGCTCAACAAAGGGAGTCAAAGCAGGGGGGTGACACAAAAAATCCACGGTGTATGGAAAGACTTGAAAAGGCCCATGTGAAAGGGGACTGCAAAGTGACAGATTAAAGTACATCCAACACCTGCTACTGTATAGTCAAAACAGACTGTGTTGCTTCTCCCCTTCGATCAGTCGTGATCGTTTATGCTACCATTTGCCTTTATATTCTGTTCTTGGTACTTGTGAAGCTGTTCCACGAAGCCAGGATTTGGACACGCCGCAGGCCTTGCGTTCTTCACCAAGGAAAAGGCTCTAGCAAAACTCAGTCTTTCTGAATTCATTAGAAAACCGATGACTACTGCTGCTGCACGTGAGACTCCTGCGTTACAGTGGACCAGCACCACACCATCCTTCAAGAAACAAAGCAAGTGTTAGTTGCAATATTCCTTAAAATGATAGCAATAAGTATTAGAAACTTTATATACAAATCTAGTAAGAGTCATCAAAAGCTCCTTGCTGAGCTCAATTCAAGTATTCCCATGTATAAGTATCTCCAAAAGCAGTCATGTAAACCCCAAATAAAGTATTTTTCAAACCAAAGCCACTTCACCAAATACTTCAAATCTAATTCATACCTTAGAACTGAAAACATTCCTCTGCCCCTTTCCCCAAGGCCCTGCAGCAGTGCCCTCAACCAACATCACATACATCTGGGATACCAAGAGGGCAGACCTAATGGCGTGCCAATTCTAAAACAGATTTTTATTTGCAAAATGGAAAGGAACTTGACCATATCTTGTGACCAGGTTAAAAACATAGAAAAGCAGCAAACAGCCAGGCACAGAGGCAGATTTTTTAACATCTTGTTGTTTCAGTTGCACGCTTCTCTCATACTCTGGAGTTCTTTGGCCAAGATTCTGGGTAAGCAGGATCATGCATAGGAAAGGAAAAATCAAAAAAGTTACTGCATGATTTGCAACACATCTGTACCTCCCCACCAGCAGTACAGCTGGTGCAACTCAGATCCCTTCACAGGGGGACAAAGGTGCAAAATCCAAAACTACCGAACCTCCCATAAGTTCACATGTGTCTCTCCCGGGGGTTAAATTCAGGCACATCCTTAGTATTATTTATAATTAACGGGTTTATCCTGATGAAACATTTCCCATGAAAACATTGAGACACTCATGACTCTTAGCAAGAAACTGCAAGTTTCTTTAAGAAATAAAGGGTGTGGGTTAGCACAAAGACAACTAGATATTCCAGCATGGCTTAAGCAGTGTTTGCAATGCCCAGGCTTTGTCTTATCATGACATTTGTATGTCAGACTATGACCTGAAAAAGGTCCAAACTGCCAAATGCCACTTTCACCTAAAAAAATCCCAAACAAACCCTTGTATCTCCGTGTTCTGAATAAAGATACTGAAAAATGACACAACATGCTCAGATACTTGAGGCTAAATAAATAAATTCTAGATACAAACAGCCTGCTATGCCTGCCTTTAACAGGCAGAAGTTATTCAGCGGGCACTTTAACCAGAGGAAACAAATTGCTTATAACCAACAGTTTCCTCTCCAGAAACCTGATGACTTCCAGACCTGGGAGTAGCAATTACCTGGTATATTAGTGAACACAGAGTGGAAAATGGTTCCTGCTCCAAAAGCTTTCCACTTTAAATAAGACAAAGAAGTATGAAATTGAGTGTTGTTAGGCTGCTTGCAGAAAAGCCAAGCTGAGACTAGAAGAATGACTTGATCAAGTTAACAAGATTAAGGCAGACCTAGGAACTGAACCTAAGCTCCCATCATCCCAGCACAATGAATCACAATACTGCCCTGTTCTGCGATGGAAATCACATCCCCTTCACACTGTCTGCTGGAAATTGTGATCCTTCTCTCATTCACAGGGATGTGCTTCCTCATCACACAGACTACAACAGTGCAAAGCAAACTTGTACATGTGTTTGAGCTCACCTAGGAAGTGCCAGTAGTGACCTGAAAATCCACTATCTCCTTCATAAAAATGACACTACAGTGTGGCACTAAAATTATATTTATGCCACTGCTAATGAACTCTATTCATCATAGACCTGGAGTAGCTGTTACTGGTTTAATGAGAGTTTTTTCAGACGTAATGTACCATAAAATCAATATCAAGCAATGGCAGAGGGCAAAGAGTCAGCATTGAAAATGATCCTTCTTTTTAAATTTCCCTTGAGTTCATGGTTTATCTTCCTCTTTCACATTTCTTTTAAGGTTGCTTTTTTTTTAAGACACTGTTTGTTGTACACTGCCAAAACTTGTAGTGACACCCATGGAATAGACTTAAAAACTACTGATCATGAATGAACGTGAACAGTAACATTAAACCAAATTTATTAATGAAAGCATTTACCTTTCCTTGACAGACCTTGCTGCTTCTTTACACAAAGACAAATTTGGCATGTAATTCTTAACTAAATTTGTATTAGATGTGAGTATAGAATAAAAGTGAAATACAGACTGCAGATATAAAATTAAGTCTTATTTACTAAGAAGTTGATGCTACGATCCTCATAGCCTAACTTTCACCCACCCAGAAAGAGTCCACCATTTTACAAGAACTTCTTAAGATTCAAGACCAAGGGTGTGGTTTTTTAAATTATTTTGTTATACAGGGAGAAACAGTGATTTTATAGTGGTTGCATAAAGTATGCAAAAAGCCAGAGTTAAGGCTTTACTTTGCAGTGGTGCCAGGGCTTTCACTTTAGGAGACACAGAGGGAGAAGTAAGGAGGGGGATTCCTGAACAAGCTAAGGTTTCCTCCTTGGAAAGACAGATTTTAGAGGTTTTACATTTGGACATTAACAGAAAGATAAAAAAAAAAACTATCCTTCATTTATTGCACTATGATCTGACACAGGTAACCTAACATGCCATGGAAAATCTCCTGATAATTTGGAGCCTAGAAGAAAAGGTGAGCTCTGATCAGTATCAGAATTTGTACCATGGTGCTCATAGGCTGGAGCTGTTACAGTTTTCAAAATGCCAGCCCTGTTACAAGTCCCTGCTGGCAGTGACTTACTGCACAGCACAGGCTCCACTTCCATTCTCACTCCCAGGCACTCTTATACGCCCTCATTATGTTAACCACCTTCTAGAAATAATTTTCATTGCACCATGCTCTCTCACCAGTGAAAGTCTATCCCTCCTCCACAGTAAGGGATGAAACAGTACTATCTCTTTGAGATTAATTAACAGAAGATCACTTCACGATACAATTTATCATAAGCTCTTTTAACTCTATTTTGTTAAAGCCAATAGAGTGATTCAAACCATCCAGTAGAACGCAGAGAAAGATTTCTATCACATGCTTCCTGAACTGATCCTGGAAAACATCTATTCCACCAATTACCTGCTCTTTCACCCAACTCTCTCATTAGAAAACTGTTAACATTGCTGTGAAATTTTCCAGGAAAACCCCTTAGCTTAGAAAATAGTAACTGAAACATAACCACCAAAGGCAGAAAGCAACACCATGCAGTTATGAATGGCAAGTCTCATTTGGAAATGAAGTGGAAACCGTAACTAGAAACCTTGAAAAGGCCATTAAGTGAGAATGCATATCATATAGCTCGTAAATGATAAATGAGAGAAGGAAAGAACACTGCGTGACACAAAGCAAGCTGTGACAAGATCACCTTCTTTTATCCCAGTCTCTGTAAATAATGCATATGGTAGATATGGTGGATTAATGCGCAGTAAGGTTTGGTTGTCAAGTCACAGTTTTAATATGATTGTCATAAATTACACACCAAGCCTGAATTTCACAAACCTGAGCCAGGGATGGTCTGGGTCCCACACAAGTCTGCCAAGCAACCAATCCCAAGAGGAGCCCCTTCACCCTATTTCCCACATCGTGGTTTTTTTCAGCATGGTGTTAACCATTAAATCACTCATACTAACACATTCTCTAGCAGCCTTGGTACATAACTGCATGTAAATTCATAGCTCAGTGTGCTGAATCTTCGATGGACAATCAAGGAAAAGCACCGGGATGGTGGACTGATGCTGACAGCCCTGGTAGGCTTTCTTCTAATCTAAAACAACACCCCAATGGACAAATTATAGAAAGTTTCCATCTGTCAGATATACTGACTTGGACATGATGAGATGTCTGTATATTAAGTCAGCTACTAGTCCAACTGTATTAAAGAAGTGTTTCTGTAAACCACAGGGTAACAAGTAATTTAAACAGGGTAACCAGTAGCATGAATTATTGATATACTGTACCTGGATCTTGGCTTTCTCAATAAACTCAAAACATTCTGGGAAATAGGAGGTAATATCAGTTTCTGGGAGGTCCAGAATAGCAATGGTCTTGTATATAAAGTCATCAGGGAAGGCATTTTGAACTCCATATGCCACATTTAGAACGTGAGTAACCTAAGTCCAAAAAGAAAAGAAGAAAAAGGCATTTTCTGAAGAGAGCAAGCAAAAATCAGCGTTAGCAAAGGTGAATTTTTCTTTAAGTTTACATAGATTGTAACAACTGCATTGTTCAGTTCTACATACTCATGCCATCTACAGTCTGCTTTTCTCCAAGCAATAGTGTGCTGCATGTTAAAATATACCATGATAAATTTCAGTTCTTTTTTTGACAGGAAATTAAAAGATCTGTGCATAGCCAAACACAGACTAACGTCAGGACTTTCAACAGAAGAGGACGTTGTCAGAGCACAGGGAGAGAATAAACCAGAAAGCAGTAGGAACAAGAGCACAGCCCGCACACTAATCCCCCAAATTTCAAGCCTGCCCTAAGCCATCAGGCTGACGTTCCTTCTGCCGGGTTACCAGTGCCGTTTACTGGAGCAGAAGGATTTCAGAGCAGACCATACCTGCACTCCGCAGGTGAGAACACCTCAGGCCTCCTGCCATCTTTGCTCTGTTTACAGTTACTTTAACTTACTGTGAAGTGACATTTAGATAGCACCAGATGCCAAAAGCACCTGAAGCACCTGGTGCCTACTGAAGCACCACTATCCAAAGGCCTTATCATCTCATTACTGTAACAGAGAAGAGTAAAAAAGACCAAAGTTTGGGACAGACTTAGAGCTGTTGCTTTGCTTTTCTTGTTCCATCACCCTCTGTGAGGCAAGGGGGCCTGGCGCTGCTTAGCATCTGAGACTGAAATGCTCTGGCGATGCTCATTCCGTTGTATTCAACAGCTCTGAACAACTCAGTCTTGCAGCAAAGTATTCTGGCTTCTCAAGAAGTTCCCAGGCATCCATCCATCCCTCCATCCGAGNGCTTCTCGAGAAGGATGGATGCATGGATGCATGCATGCATCCATCCATCCATCCATCCCTCCATCCGAGCTGCCTTTTAAAGGGGTTCTTACAGTTCTTACAGTTCTTACAGTTACTCGAGAACTCTATAGGCTTTTTGGCTTCCAAAAGAAACGCGGGAGCAAGCACTAAGCGCAGTTATCCCCGTGTCACGTTACCTTGTGCTTTCTCATCGTCTCCAGGTCGTGAGCGGCATCTTGCGACCCTGGAGGGAAAGCGAGCCGTCAGCCCCGGGGCCTCCCGCGTCCCAAGGATACCGCCAGCGCCCCTCGGCCACCGCCCGCGCCTCACGGCCCCCACTCACCCAGCAGCAGCCAGGGCTTCACGACGCCGACCTGGAGGTCGGCGCTGAGGTCCTGCACGTAACCGCCGCCGGGCGCCGCTTCTTCCTCCTCCTCCACCTGCAGACAGGCGCCGCGCCACGTCTCGATGATCCTCCTGCCGGTCAGAGTAGTCACGCGTGTGCGCTGCTTCCGCAGGTTGGTCCGGGAGAAGCCGCGGATCTCCTGGGTGAGCGAGTGCATGGCCCGGCCCCGCCGCTCGTCCCGCGACTGATGCACCCCTCACCCGGCCACCCGCCGTCGGCTGCCGGCCTCTCGGGGCGGTGCCTCGGCGCGCAGGCGCGGGGCTGAGGCGGGAGGGCCTCCCCACGCTGTGGGGCGGCGGCGGTAGTGATTATTAACGCTCTTCATAATTGCAACGATTATGAGTGATTTTCTAGGGCTTTTTGCTCGGCTTTTACAGCCTAAGCAAAAGGCCTGGGATCGTCTGGCGTGTCGCCGTTGGTCTGGGGGTGTCTGGGTGGGTTTCGGCCCGCCGCGGTCAGCCAAGCAGCCGTTCCGCCGGGACAGTCATCCCAGAGTAATCCGTCCCTGCGGATCACGGGAACGAACCGCGGCACGGCCCGCCCGGCTGCAGCCGCGGCTCGCCTTGGGACGCGCGGGAGCGCGCTGTGGGCAGGTACATGGGAGTGCGGGAACGACGGGCTCTTCTTCCTTCCTGGGTCACTGGGCTAGTGACTGAAGGCTAAGCAAAGGCAGCTTCTTGGTATCCAGGAGGCCAGTGGGAGGCAAGGTGAGGCTCCTTTCCCCTCTTCCTTAGCCGCCTTGCTTCTGTCTTCTCCTGTAATCACTGTAGAGCGCTCTTAGTAGTGTTACACAGCCAGTACGTGATGGTCAGCAGTGCCAGAGACACCTGAACACTCCACTAAGGTCTGTAGGATAGGGATGTATTACTGCAGACTTATCCTCTGCCATCGTAATGCTCCTTCAACCTGTGCTAGGAGGAGGAGATGGCTCTGGAAAGATCCTTCCAATAGTGCCACCCGATGCCATAGGGAACAAAAGCAAGTTAGTTCCACGTAAAGAGCTCCACAAGTGTCTTGTCAGCTCAAGAAGCAGAGCAGTGTTAGGAAATGCAAGAGCATGTTTTGTAGGTTGTGGTTTTGTTTGTTTTGTTTGGTTTTTTTTCTAGGAATGCCCCAGGCTATCTTCTGAGAGGAATTAAATATAACACCAGGTTCATCAGAAAAAGGCAGAATACCCCACATGAAGTCTGGGAAAGCAGGAGTCTAAGGGATAGGAACAGAAGAGCGGAGATCTGGGCTGGATCAGAGGTCAAGATAACAAAGTTGCTCAACAGGAGCAATTCTGGTAAACCAGAATTCTCATTTGTCACTTTCTGCAACAAAAAATAAATTTTAAAAACAAGTAGAAGGTTTTGTAACATTCTGTATGGTAGATGTGTTTTCAGTAGGCTCTCTGAAGGCATACCCTTGCTCATAGCAGTTAACAAACAATAGTCCTGTAGAAGTTGATTTGGTGTTAAGGTCTAATCCATAATTTTGATGCAATTGATAAGAAGTGAGTAATGGAGAGCTTTAGGTCTGTGGATTAAGCCAGCAATTGTGTGGCATTTCATGGCTGTTTTTCAAGCTGAATTGTCTCGCTGCAGCTGCCCTGTGAAAGATCAAGAACAGCAAGGTATTCTGCAAGACTGCAGAGAGTCACATGTGTCAGAAAGTTGGCCAAGGCCTGAGCAAAACTTGCTTGCAGTCCCAAGCCAGAAGCCTGACGTTAGAGTAGCTAGGCTACTGTAGTAAGTGTTTAGTAAACAACTTCTGCCTCATGCAAGTACATGGCATGTTGTGTGTTTGCAAGACTGAGTAGCGACCTATCTGTGCGATACAATTAAACTTAATAGTATAACTATGTTCCTTAACCTCTGAGGAAGAGTATATCATATGTGTGGATGTAGATAGGCAGCTGATTCCAAATCAGTTAATTCATTTCTCCTAGGTTTTGTGATTGTTATTACTATTGTAAACACCAGGGGTCACCAATGGACATGAAATCTGTTCTGCTTTCTCTGTGAAATCCAAACATTCTGCAGATGTTTATAGGCAGAAATAGTATATTATATTTATTTACTATGTCCACATCATAAACCTTAGCCCCCGCCTGAATATCCATCTACGCTATTTTTTGTGATGCAGGGCTTTACATGCTGCTATCAAGTTGTTCATACATACTTTCTATTACAAGAAGATGATTGTGAAGTTAGAGTTTACAATTGGGATCTCAGTTTGCAGGTGAACACTTCTACTTGCATGCTTTCCTGAGGGTAGGAGACTTCTCTGAAGATGTGTCAGGAGCTGGATGCTCTCTCTGCTTCATGGTTGAACTTATTTTTGGTAATGCTGAATCTTCAGGTTTGAATAAGCTACTTAACAATGCAAGAGCAGCAGAGTTTTAAAACATTTTTAAGTTCATGGTTCTTTCTGTCAAATTCAGTAGAACCTGTTCTACTGAGTATAATCTGAGAAATGTGTAACATAGACACTAATTATTACAGTAAGCAGCTTGTACTTATTCAGGAAGCTCATGTGGTGATAAATGATCTCACTGCTGTATCTGTTTGCTTCCAGTATTCATTTTGGTCTAGGTGCTGCCTGCACTTACCAATGCAGAAGAGCTAGTTTCTATCAGAGAAATGATAACAGGACATTCCAGATAGCTGACTTTGAGAAACCAGCCTTGCGCTCTGAAGAATGCGTATGTCAGAGGGTTGAACTTGATTGTAAAATGCACCAAAAATTGAGAGTTTATTGCTTATGTCATTAATTTAACTGAAGTGGAGAATCAATCCCTAATTAGTACACTAATTATGTCACATTTCAAACTGAAATAACCAGACGACTTTGAGGACTAAGAGAAATAGGGCAAAATCAAAACCAGCTAATGTCTAAGTGATAATACAGGCCTCTGCCTCAGATTGTGCGTTCATTAGTTGAAAATAACTGAGAAGTTGAAAATAACTGTGTGTACTAGTTGGTCACAGGATGACTGTGAATCATGAATGTAGCATGGTGATGAGAAAGGCAAACGTGACCATAGGATGCATCAGGAGGGACATCATAATGCTATTGTATAAAGTTCTAGTAAGCCTTTTCTGAAATGTATTGTGTTATTTGGGGATGAAAGGATGCAAGAAAGATGATCTCATATTTGAAACAGGAGTAAAGACTAGCTTAGAGCTTGGATTGTGCTGCATATGTTGGGCTCTCATCAAAGCACAGTGTGGCACTTGAGATCCTTGGGGCAGGCAGCTCCTGTCCATATGGACTTGAGTGAGAGTAGTCCTCAGCACAGTAACTATTTTACCACCCCTCGTGCCAATACACATATAAGCACTTGTACCAATGTCCCAGAATCACTGAATGTTAGGGGATGGAAAGGATCTCGAAAGATTATCTAGTCCAACCCCCCTGCCAGAGCAAGATCAACTAGATAAAGTCTCTGCATCACAAACTCCAGCACAGGGTGCCTCACATGGTGTGGAGGCCCTTACCTGATGTAGAGTCTCAGTTTCAGCCTTGCAAAGTTGTTGACATGATGCCTACTCCTGCTGTCTTTCCTGTTTCTGAAGAAGTGGATAGTTTGAAGGCACAAGCTCAGGATCCTTCATACCCTAAGCACAGGGTTTAAACAAATGAGATTTGTTTGTTGGGTGAACAACGTGCGGTTACGGAGGAGTGGGAATGGGGTGAAGCCAGAGGTGGTGGGACTCATCCTGAAATTTCTGTGTGCTTTGGTTCTTCATAATTGTGGTGTTTACCTGATGCAGAGGGTTTCCCATTGAACAGAGTAATATATATTGGAAGCAGGCATTTACATATTTTCTCTTCCTGTACCCCTTTAACATACAAATCTAATCTTCTATTAAAGCTTTGCTTCTAATGTATGCTACTTCCTTCTTGACTTAGCTTTACCTATGTAGTGTTTCTTCAGGTGACAGCAGAGCATGTCAGTGAAGCCTGGAAATAGAGTCAGTTCCTCAAGTCCTTGAGTCTGTAGCCTGGGAGACTGAGTTGGTGACCTGACTGACAATGCGCTTATGAAAGCCCAGTCCATGCTGCAAAAGACTGTGCACAATCAGAGACCCAGGAGTTGCTCCTAATACCATTGGTAAGTCTGTGAACCTCCTTCAGCCACTACCTTCTATCCCTGGCCTGAAGGGTAGGCAGCTTCTCTTTATTTTATTGTTTCAAGCAGTGCTATGTGCTGGTTCTTACAAAGCTAGTCTGAACCGGTGGTGTTTCCTCTGGTGCATCGCCTCATATTGCTGCAGGGAAGTTTCCCAAAAGCAAAGTCATGCCTGTGACCGAAGGCACAGTCCTACAACTGCTTCTCAGGGCATTCCTCTCCTCTCCTACCACACTTTGTGAGTAATCTTTGCAAATGAGCAGGCTGATTCACTGATCTAAACATTACATTTTTATAGTGTCACAGATTATGCTGAATAATGAGCACCAAGGAGCAGGGTAGAGTGTGAAACTCAAATGTTAAATATCCATAAGAGTATCCCTGGGGAGCTGTTAGTGCGAGGAAAATCGAGCACAACTCATGTCTCTGTTACATGAGTAGGATGTGAATTCAACTGCCATTTGGGCTCTGTTTTCCTCTTCTTGAGGAGCACTTTGCCCTGCTTCAGTGCAGTCACATGTGAGTGAAGATATATATATATAGCTACATTGTTCACGTGTTCATGAACAGTGGTGTAAGACCAGATATGTCGGCTCTACAGTAGAGACGCAAAGTTCATCAGGGTAAGGAGCATTCTTAGGAGACTACAAATATATGAGCATTTTGAGAGAAATGCACACATACAAAATACCTTCTGTTCAGGCTAGCTGCTCTGCAAAGGAGGGATGGTGAAGTATACAGTTAGCACAAACTGTCAGTCACTGAGGCAGCTCCTCTTCACCATTTATGTGTTATTTCAAGAATACCCCTCACCTCAGAGAAGTTGCAAGAAGTGCAAATACTTAGTCCTGAAAAGAACCTGTAAGGGTCAAGACCTTCAAAAAGAGGAAAGTCTAAGCTTTTCACAATAAATTATGTTAAGAAAGGTGATTTTCTGTAATGCTTTCAAGTCCTTTAGAACCCACAGCATGGCTTGCTTTCTCCATTTTAGGGGTGGGGTGAAGGAAAAAGTAAAATTAAGAATTTTCAATGGCCAACCATTATGATTACTTACAATTTTATTTTTTTTCCCAGAACACTCAAAAAAGTAATTCCCATTCTGCACATCAGCTTGTAGAAGCCTGCTTCTGCATAAATGAAACTAATCTGTCTCCCAACATTACTGTTTCTCTACAGGTTTGTTTCAGTGGTCAAAGACATGAGAACTGCTTTAGAACTAAAGTTTTACTTGCAGCAAAGACCGAGCCTACAGTGTGGAAAGTTAAAATCAAAGAAGGTAAAATCAAGAGTTCATTTCAGAGTTCTTGTAGCATTTTATATGTAGCTTTTGCTTATGTGTAGCTTCTACGGGCATAATAAAGTATTAATATTACAATTTTTACGAGGATGTGTGTCAAGTTTTTCTAGCCTAACAGAGTTCAATCAGGAAACCCTTAGAGCTTCTAGTCAGGATCATGAACTGAATGCAGTAGGATAATAATTATGTAGATTGGCTTAGTCAGACATAGAAGCAGGACCTATTCTAACTGTTTACTATTAAGAGATGCCTTTTGTACATAGAGTTTAATGTGAAGTGGGACATCATAGGCATAGCACCTTGCTTCCTGAAAAAAAAAAGAAATTGGAGAATATGGTTCCTCTGCATGCCCTTTTCTTGGCTTCACCTTAACTGTAAAACTTCACAGTTTTCATAAAATGAAAGAGCTGTTTTCTGTCCAGCCCAAAACAATGAGCTTCATTAATTCAAGCAGATTAAGTCTATGATGCTACTTTGTTAATTGCAACCTTTTTTGCTGGAGCATAATTCAGCAAACTGAATGTGAAACTGTTCCTGACATATGCTTGTGGGAAGCAATGCCTCCAATCTAAAGCATGTAAGTAGCCTGTGTCCACACACGGCTCAAGCCCCCTTGAATCATGTGCCCCCTGAAGCCATGTCCACTGGGAGCTGCTGGAGACCACTGGGATGACAGGGTGGCTCCTGTCCCCTCCCTGCCCTTGGGACAGCTCTCCTCTGAGACCATATTCCATCACCCAACACAGGAATAGGAAATCCATGTTGTTATACACAGTTACCAACAAGCATAGAAGGGAGAGAACAATTAAAGACTTATGGACCTGTGCAACTTCATACAGCTGCCAATACTGCATAGAGATGCAGAAAGAAACCTCTGGAGGACAAAGAGAAAAACACTGGCCAAAAAGTGATCAGATTTTCAGGCTCTTTACAGAGGCTCTTTCTGTAGTATGTCCCACATACCCCATGCTTTCCCAGTGCAGGACTTAGTCATCTTCTGGTGGTGGTGAGCAGTACATGAGTGGCTGCACCTGCTTTGATCTTTGAGTCCTCAGGGCCCTGGAGAAGAGGAGAGAAAGGGCAGTTGTGCTCATCAGCTATTTGTGCAAGCATGCAACATCACTGGGAAAGTGGCCAGAACCCCTTTTGCCCTTTGGTGGTTCTGCTGAAGCCTTAATTTTGAGAAAGCTCGTGGGCAGAGCCCAGAGCTGTGGGGATCCCTGAAAAATCTTGTCCTTGAAGATGTCCATAGACACACTCCCAGCAATGCTTCCTGCCTGCCTGTGACTGGCTGGATTGTTGTGGAGTCCAAGGTGCCTATTTAGCTGGCTCCTGTGGAGCTCCTTCAGTGCTGTGCCGAGGTAGGGCACGTTTGCCAGGCTGGGGGCAGGCTGCAAGGGGATGGGCTGGTCAAAGACCCTGAAGGCCAGGTCAGCCTTCAGGTGTGTCAGGGCAGCTGGTGACCCTGATGGGACACAGTGATGGGAGACCAGGAGGGGTGAGGTGCTGCAGAGGCCCTGAGGGGAAAAGGTGGCAGGAAGCCATGAGGGGGCAAGTGCCGGGCTGTCTTTGGGGTAAATTGGAGGTGATGACCACTTATAATTTTTCCTGTAGCCATCTTAATAACCACTGGGCTTCAGTTCTGAGCTTCAATTATTTGAAGTCTGAGTGCTCCTCAGTGTTCACAGCCGAACCCTGTCCTGCTACCCTTCTCCACACATAGGGATACACACTACATACCAGAGAGACTTTTGTCAAATCTATCACAGTATTGTTTCCATTTCTGTTTTAAGTTGTGTATTTCTGTGCTGTTTGACACAACTGCTATGGTTTTTTATATCCCTCGAGTGACTCATATTTCTTTGTCAAATGGAGAAAACATTATAGGTGAAAATATGGAAGATAACTATAGTACTTTTTCAAATTTTTTCCCCAGTTTGATCATAGCTCATTGGTGTGACAATTTTCTTGATCCCTGTGTCATCCTTCTCTGCTAGCTTTGCTTTTCTTCACAGACTTTTATCTATAAAAATCTACAGTTGAACTGTTCTGTCATATATAAAACTCACACTTTTAAAGAGGAAGTCCTAACCTGACATTTACTATAATCACCAGCATTCAGAATCTCCACTGAATGGTAAGTGTGATTCCCAAAATAGTGGGAGAAAATCCTTCTTTCTTTGGATGTTCCTTGGCTAAAATTTTTTTCACCTACATTCAGGGGAAGTTTAAGGCAGGGGCTTCCTAGTCTTTTCTGGATGGACCATAAAAGCTGTTGTATCTAGAGGTATGGGCTATCCTCTTGAATCCTCATGAGAGGAAGTGAGGAAGCAAGGAGACCTCTAATATGTTATTTTTGTACATTTATTACTGTAGCCACATGTTAGTGCCTGGTGCTATCCCATTTATCTAGGACAGAAGGAGAAGTGTAAACAGAGGCTAATGAAAGTAGGTCAGAGCACATGAGCTTGGATGTGCCTGCCAAAGGAGGCTCTGTATGTAGATGAAGATACTGACAAATGTGGGGCCAGCAGAAGCCCCACAATTCTTTCTGTGTGCAGGAGCACCTCGATGAGACCTTTTGACTAGCTGGCATTGGTATTCAGCATCAACACGCAACTTCCTGACAACACCCCAGTTTCAGAGGACACAGTGATCAAACTGATCACTTGTGATTCTGGTCAGAGGGCTGTTAGCGTAGTATAACTCATCTTTATGATAAAGATTTTCAAGGCCTTTAGGCATTCTATTTAGTGGCCTCCCAGACATCCTGGAGATCACTGTTCTCAACTCTTCAGCCTGTTAAGAATCAGCAAATCAAATGCCCTTTCTATTCTAGGTGGACTCCTAATCCAGTGCCCTTTCTGATTTTGGTATTTACCAGGCTGTTTTTAAAGCTAAAACCCTGTCTAGAAACCTTATTTAAGTCCAGCACTCATACTGGTTCAAGACCTTAATTTAGTTGAGTGACTCATTCTGACAGCCCTCCTAAGCTTTGTTTGATAGCCAGCAAGAAAACTCTTTAATCCGTTTGCTCAGTGGTTTCTGCAAGAGTTAACTGTAATCTCAACTCTGGAAGTAAACACTTGCATCTAACCTACCATCTTCATTCACCTCCGTTCCAAAAGTAATTGGTGTTTCAGGCTGAGGCAAGCCAAATTGCAGCCCACCAATACTTTCTACACTCGTTGTGTTTAGCCATGCTGATAGCTCACATGTAACCAATTTTCTTCCTGCTGTCACAAACTATCATAATCCTGGACCTGAGATAAGTGAGAAAGCTAGGACTCCAATGGCAGTGACAACCTGCTTCTCTGCTGATTAAGGCTCATTCGCGTAGTGTCAGACTAGAGGACCTGGAGCAGGCGCATCATACTTGTCCCTCCAGTATGTGCAGAAGTGCTCATGCATTTTCAAAATGGCAGGTTTCTGCAGCAAATGAGAGAATAGCTGCTGTGGTATTCATCTTCTGCTTCAAACTGGCTTTGTGCAACTCTTTTATGTCTTCCCTATCCAGCATCCATGTCCTTTTAAGTTGAAAGGTCTGGTATCCCTGAGCAACTGCTTTGTGTCGTAGACAACCTCAGCCAGGAGGATGTAGAGGCATGCATCAAATTGAACAGAGAGTTGGCACACACATGAGCTTGTATGTTTATGAGGGAATAAATTAAGGCCTAAACACCTTTAAAGAGAGGAGTAAAAGAGAAAGTGGAAAGTTGCAGACACACTCAATTCATCACAGATTAAATAATGGAAAATAATGGAAACTATAGAATAAAATATAATGAATCTGTCAGCTTGGTTTAGTTGGTATAGTGAATAGCACAGTTAAACCCTGAAGTGATCAGAAAGTTAACTTTAAAAGGACCAGAGGTGAGCTCAAGCCAAATCTAAAGTGCCTTTTGAAACTTGTCCTAAACTCATACTTTCAGAATAAAATCTGAAAGCTATTTAAATGTTATTCAGTAGTAAGTCATCAAGCAAATAGTAGTTGTGTATTTTAAGAATTGTTGGCCTTATTCTTCCCTTCATTTAATTCTGCCACACCTGTAGGAGCTATGCTGGTACTGACAAAGCTTGTATTTCCACTTTATTGTTTTGCTTGCTACTAGACTGGTGAACCCAGATTGTGCAATGCAGACATTTTTATAATCTAATATGCCATAAATCTTACTGTCAAAAACTTGTATGTATGCCTGTACTTTCCACATAGTTGCAGCAAAAGTAGTATGACAACATGGGCTTTACCATGCTGCCATTACAAGCGATGACAAACTGTTGACTGCTTCAGTATGTGCGTTCATGTTAACCAAGTTTGATCTCAGTGACATCTGCTTTCTGTCACTGTGATTTATCCCTTCACATATAGCAAAGGTTTCCAAGTAGTTTTGATGTGGTTCCTGTGAAACGTAACTTTTCGGCTATACTGTACCTTCCTTAGATGTGCACATTTTCCCTTTCTAATAAGCAGTAAGTATTTAAAAGCTAGAGGGGAAATGGTGTCAGGTTTGGAACTACAAAGCACACCAGTCTTGACACTCAGATTAGCGAGATCCTGCCAATTCTGCATCTCGTGTCTGCGTGGGCAGTAAGGTCTTCTGTCACTGAGTTTGGTACTCTCAAGTCTTTCTCTGAGTTGAGATCCAGTACACCTTCTTTTCCTAATCAGGTCTTGGCACCCTGCTGATTCCTTTGCTGAATAACCCTCATTTTGCAGAGGGTGGTACTTGAAAACTTCTGGTCTCCTTTGTCTGGCTCTACTTAAAAGGGAGGTTGTTTTTTGTTTTAATGTAGCTGCTTGCATGTCAGAAGAATATTGTTAGAAGTCTGTGACTAACCACATTACAGTGATAATTCTAGTAATAATATATTAATAAGTCCATATGTCTGCATGGTAGTAAAATTCCTTGTATTGGAAATTATTGTTTCTATACTGATATACAATACCTTTCCCTGTTCTGCTATTCAGTATGTTTTCAAGAAATGCAGCTCACTCAGCACCGTTTGCGTTTAAAAAAAAAAAGGAAGCTAGAGGTGCTCCTTATAATAGGATCTTGTAAACAGCCTCGGGAATAGTGTGGGAGTTTAAAAACAGGATGCTCTGTCATTACTACAAAGGGGAGAGCCAGTCATTTTTCCCTTCTGTGCCTCAACCTGTTATCTGTGCGGTGTGGAAGTGACTGTGATTGCTTTCCTGTTCAAGCTACATTAGTTGTTACGGAGAGCTTGAAAGTTCTCCAGCCAGCTCTGTAAGTGCAAACTTTGGAGTCAATTGGCTTTGATATTGTAATCCACAGTTTTTCTACTAATTCCAGAGGAAGAAAGATTGGGTTATTAGATCACAGGAGAATCAATATGACGCACAAAATTCCCAAAAAAATGTCACAATGTTGATATCATTCCTCTTGCTGGGCTGCATATCAGTTACAAATTCTGTGACTGTTAATGTCTGAAGCCTCCAGAAGACTGTATATGGCTTAAAAATCAAACATGGAATTAAAAATTGCCTCATGCTGTTTTAGATGTATATGAGGAACAAAAAAAATTGCCCTCAGCAATACTGCTTCTTCTTATTTTGCAGTGCAACACCATGAGAAATATCTCTTGCAGCTGGAAGTACTATATTTGATATTTTCCTGAAATTACTTAATAATAGAAGATGTTCTGTGTAAAAACATTGCTATAGATATTATCCATGAAATACTTTGAAATCGCATAGCATTTTCTGCACTACACATTTAAATACTGATTTGAATGTTTCTGATGTTTTCTATAACCGCAGAAGTGAAAGGTCTAACCTAATTAGTCATTACGACATTGTTGCTAGGTATTCTTGACTCTTAGACACAAAGCTGAGGCAGAAAATATCTGATAAAGGCCAAGGAATGAGTCAGTAGCAGACTTAAGATTGGAACTCAAAGTTCTTGCTTCCCGGTTTCATTCTGAATCATAAATTATCTTGTAACTGCTAAAGTGAAGGAGGTCAGTGACAATTTAATTGCATTTAGGCTTCTTGCATTCATTTCTATTATTTCTAAAATCTATTAGTTTAAATCCACTATAAGACTGCAATCACCTGATTCTGATTTCTGATATGAAAATACAAACTGAAAATTAAATAGAAGCATTAATATGAAAAAAAAAAAAGGCACAGATGGTGGTGCCATTATAAAAATACGAGATATGAAGGTTAATTCTTAAGCCGGTCTCCCAGTAACTGGGCTCGGAGCCCTGCATCCTTGCGGGCTGTGCCGGCCGCCCAGCAGCACAGCCCTCCTGGGAACAGGTTGCCATAAATGAGAGCTCTTGTGGAAGGCTCTCGTTGACATTCATGGTGTGGAAATATCTCACTATGCCTTCAAAATAGGTGGGTTTAATTCCTGTGGCTTCAAGAGGAGCAATAGCAGTGAAGTGACTCATGTAACCAGCAAAATGGTATTTCTCTGAGTCTGTGAGGTCTATAGTAGAGGCTTGGAGCAATGGTGAGAGCCTCGGAGGCAGCTGAGGGTGGCTGGCTCCTCACAGCGTTGGATTTTGGATGCCATGGCAGGCATTGGTCTGAGGGGCCGGCACAAGTGCCCTCAGAAAGTAAAGGTCAAGGGCGAGGGCCAGTGTGTCGACATGGACCCTACAGTGCTCTTCTGCATTTCTGTTGTTGACTCCAGCTGATTAGGTAAGAGAAAAGTGGGTTTTGCTGTGGGGAAACCTGGATGTTCTTCGTGGTTTTGAGGCCCACCCTGGGGTTGTACCTGACATAGGCCATGTTGGATGGGGCCCTGGGCAACCTTGTCTAGCTCCAGGCCTGGAGGCTGGTGGCCCTGCCTGTGGCAGGGGGGTTGGAACCCCAGGATCCTGGGGGTCCCTTCCGACCCAGAGCGTTCTGTGGGATTCTGTAGGGCCCAAGAGATGTGACACAACGGCCGCCAACTGCCAGCGGGCCTAAGGCTCGCTGTCCCTGCTTCCAGCCGGATGGCTGCGGCCGGGACTGCCCTCGGCGCTCGCTCCCGCGTTGGCTCAGCCCAAGGGATTCCTCCACGCCCCGTTCCACAGAGCGGCCGCGCCGCCGCACGCCCGCAGGGGGCGGCCGAGAGCCGCACCCGTGACGTGCCGCCGTGGCCACGCCCCGCGGAGGCAGCGGGGAGAGCGGCC
>VXBZ01009173.1:898397-971354 GCA_013399135.1 Heliornis fulica
GGAGGAGGGGGGTGCGGGGTGAATTCAGTGAGGCCGGTCTGTGTGCGTACGTCCGAGGCGCAGAGTGCCTAGCAGCTCCCGGCTTCCGACGGAGCAGGCAGGTGTCTGCAGCTGCCGTGGGGGTACGGCTGCTCCCCGCCCTCCCGGAGCGGAGCGAACCGGGGCTCGCCCAGGTGAGGGGCTGCGGCCGTCCAGGAAGTCGCAGCTCCCGGGCTGGAGGGACAGGCCGGGTTCCGCCTCCGTGCGTCGATAACTTCTGTCCTGGAGGAAATCTTTGCGCCTTCCTGGATGGGTGGGAGAGCGCGGTCGGTGGCCATCCCCTGCTCCCGGTGCTTCGTGCGCCACTACCAGCTTTATTTTCCTGTCGGGTGGCAGATACATCATCTGAACGTGTACGGCTGCTCGGTCGGCTGTCAGAAATGATTCTAGTGTCTTGCTTTGCCTTGAGCACAGTTGTTTCTGAGAGAGGCTTTTCTGTTTCAAAGTAAGCGTTAGTTACTGCATTCAAGCAAGGAGTTAAAATTTCTGTGCCTTTCATATGCTGGGTGCAGCTGGCCTGCTCCACAGCAATAGCGCAGACACTTGCACAGGTTTAGGTTAAGTTTTAGGTGTGTACTTGATGGCTCTGGTTTCAGAACCGAGGTTTCTGTCAGCAGTGGTCCTGCCAGGCAGATCTGAGTTGAAGAATGCGTTTTGTCAAGCTGTTTAGCTTGTATGTGAGTCCTGTACTCCAGAAATAATAAGGGACACTTGGCTGTACCAAGCAATATGCTGGTTTTAATTGAGGTGATGTTTCCAGTTCAGTTACCAAGTGATTGAAGTGTTCAGAATGCTTTGGTCAGCATTGATCCAAAGCAGTGTCAGTAGGTAACGTGCACTTGGAGTGTTTCTGGAAGTCTTCCCTGACACAAATAAAGCATTCCGACTCAGCCATTGGACATTCCTATCTTGCTGAAGTGAAAGTGAGGATCCTTGTAGTTTCCAGTCCTGTATGTTGGAAAATGGCATCAACTTAGTAACAACATGATCACATTTGTAATGCAAATCAGAAATTCCCTATCAATGGGAAAAAGCCTAAAGATGGGGAAGTCATTTTTGTGTGTACTTGTTATGCTGTGAGAGAAATACCCCTGGTGAAAAACAGGCTAGGGGAATTTTACCCAAGCATCACTGTAATCCAGTGGGACCAGGCAGGAAACAAGACAAGAAAAATTAAACCTTGCCTTGATGTAAATCTAAGCCTTCCCCCTTATGAGCACAGCCGCTGTTTTTGTTACCCAAGTCCTGATCTGAGGACTCGTGTTAAGTGGTCCAGCGCCAACAGACACATTTCTGTTGGTGTGTTTGGATGGCAGAGTCCTAAGCACGTTTGCCCATATGGTGATACCACCTTCTGCCATTACTCCTGTTAGTGAAGTGATGCAAGTGGATAGGTTCTCAGTAGGGGAGCATCAGCACTAGAGATGACACTAGATTTTCCTCCAAATGCCATGAACAGAGTCCAAAATTGCGTAGGCCTTCTATGCAGAGAGAGAGAGAGGTGTGACCAAGCAGCTTGATTGCACTGTGACGTATAGTTTTGCAAATTGGAGATGTCCCAGGCACAGCTCTGTATATTCATACAGTGATTTGTGATTCAAATAGAAGTTTTCTTAAATTGCAGTCAGAGGCTGGCTGTGACAGTGAGCCTCAGAAGTCTCGAGGTTGATGATTTTATTGTGGATCTCATCAGACAGCTGCAGCATAGCTAGCTGCTCAGAACTCTTCATTTTTCAGTATTTCCTTTTTTAAAAAATCTTTTTTTCCCCTTTTGAAAACCCTTGATTCCAAAACCGCTGCTTTAAAACTCTTACAGCTTCCTCCATTGAAGATGACATCGAAACTGGAGTTACTAGAGATAACTACACAATATGTGGTTTTTGTGGTTAAAGGAAATGGTTAAGACTTCTTTCATAAGAGGAAGTGAGAGGTGAAGTATTTGTAGCTGCCTTACAGATTGCTGTAGATGTTGTCTAGGGCATAAAGACTTTAAATGAATAAGAAATCTCTCAACTATTAGGAAAAAAAGCAGGAAAATTTTACTTCCCACAGAGCTACAGAAGCTGTTGAAGCAGATAGAAACTTGTTATTTATATTTCATTTTCCTTTATAAATTTAAGTTTGGATGTCATTGTGCTTATAGCTGTTAATTGGTCATCATTTCCTGCTTACTGACCCTCTGTGGCAGTGGTGTCTGAAATAGTTTGAAATGTCTTGCATTTAAGATACGATTATCTGAATGTATGGGGTTTGCCTCTGAGAGTGGCATGGAAAGTATGAGAAGTGGGCTTACTAAAGTACTAGTGGATGGGACAAAACTCACGCTGGACATGGGTAGAGGTGGGTTTTCTTTTGCTCCTGCTGTTATTTTGAAGTATGACCCTCTGTTAGTTGCTTTCAGTTGTCTTATGTACTGGGACTACTGTTAGTGGTGAACTGGGAACTCTTAGTTTTGCATTGTGTGTCCTGGTTTGTTCCATTTACTTTTTAAAGAATTCAGCCTCAGTTATCCAGGCTAGTAATTTTATTACTGCTTTCCTGGTAACGCTTTTGTTGTGAACTTATTGAAGTTTAATTGTGTCATAAAGGATTTTTTCTGTCATCCTGGCTCAGGTGATGCTTCAAGTCTGTGACAGCCTTTCAATGCAGACTGAGACTGTGTTGGTATGTGTGATGCTGACAGGACTGGCAATAAGTGTATTGTTCAGGAGTGGTGGCAGAGAAATAATCTTGTGTTTTGTGAACCTGTCTTGTCTCTGTTTATCAAGCCCTTGGATACAGGGAAGTTTTTACAGCAAGAGATTTTATATCTTAGAGTACTGAAGTGTAGATTTAGCCAGACTAAATCAAAGAGTGATTTATTATTATTATTATTATTATTTTTGTAATGAAGGTCAAAGCAGTATACTATCAACAGAAATGCTAGGGATAAAAGTTAAGGTTTTGAGTTATTTGGAGTATAATTTGCTCAAACATGATAAATCTGTTATTAAGCATTAATTGCAATCTTCAGTTGTTGTTTATGGTGCAGTCTTATATTTGTCAACAAGTTTTTTATTCTTAAAGTATCATTAACAAATTCTTTTGACTTTCATGACATTTTTCTGATGATTACATGGTATCTGAAGAATGAGAATTGTCAACCAATACCAAACTGAAGTCATAGATAAGGAACAGAATAAATATTTGCAGGGGCTTTAGCTGACTTAATCTTTACCACTCCAGACTAAAAATGTGGTCCAGATCCTTTTGCGAGCACCACATAGCTTAGTGTGAAGCCAGACTTAAAAACATTAGGCAGTTGATTAATTGGCAGTTAGTTCTTCAAAGATACAATAGAGAGAATATTGGATTTTTGCCTGTATTGAGGATGTTACTTGTTAGCTTGAGTACTTTTTGTTTTTCCTATCTATTTTCTCTTCTGCAGCTGTAAAAGTAAGCATTCTTTTCTTAAGAGTAAAGAAGGTGTATGCTGCGAGGCAAAAGAGGACTGCATCAAGTCTCTGGTTTAAAGATGTCAAGTTGACCAGATCAGCCAAGGCTGAATAGAGCTCTGATCTTATTTGGTCAGCATTTAATGCTGCTTTGAGATTAGCGTAAAGAAAAACATCCCAAAGGCTCCACAACTGCACGGGAGAGGACTTGCCCAAGGGGGATGTTGCAGGGGACAGCTGTAAAAGCCAGTTGGTTGTTTGGTTAATAGAACCAGCCAATAAAGTGTAATGTTTTGCTCAGGCACTCGAGTAGTTCTAGTGGAAAAAACAGGAGAGATTTTAGGTGAGAACAGGGAGAAGTGTCCAACCTGCAGAGCTCTGTAGTTTAGAAGGGTGTAGGGTTAGATCACCCTTTTCACCTGTTGTGGATTGATGAGCTTTGAGCTGAGAGGAAAAGCTCACAAGTGATCTAGTTGTGAATAGTAAGGTTGGTACTGGAATGAACAGGTAATCAATCAGCAAGTGTCTTGGGTTGGGGCAGTAATGGTTCCAGTGCTTGATAGATGTCAGCAGTTCTTTAAAGGTTAAAACGACAGTATATGTCTGTTTGTGTCTCAGAGCATGGTCCTGATGATGATATAGGAGGGAAGACTCAGTGAAACTCATAGTCAGTGCTGGCAGGGAAGAAAAAAGGTAATCTTTACTCAGGAAGCAACTGCAAACTGATGATATCACGTCATGTGCTTTTTTAGCTCAGAAAAGCAGCTACTTCTGTGAAGAAACAATAAAGACTTTCTAATACAATATAAAAATATTCTGTGATAATCTTCTAAAATATACAAGCCAAGTAGATTTATCCTTTTGTGTGAAGTATAGATGCCCAGAATTATCTTGCACTGTTTCTTTGGTTACAAGTCTGCATTACGTGCCCTACCATAACTGCCGTTTGCTGCCCTGCCATGTGTTGAGAGAAAAACTAATTCAATTTTATCTGTAAGAGGTTCTTAAGATTGAGTAGATACAGAGGAGATACAGCTAAAAAGTCATAACAGTTCCCATTTTAGATGCAGATTAGACAGGGAATTCCCAGTGATTTGCTTTCTTTTATTAGGCTGTTACTTTATAAAATACATTAGGGGAAGTTTTGTGGTGGTGAAATTACTTCCCCTGCCCCATATTTGATTAGTAGAACCAAGTGCTTGCTTAAACAAGTGCCGTGGACACGAGGACAGCAGGAATTTGTTGCTGTGCAGATAGTGTCAAACCAAGCATATTTCTTTCATTGTCAAGGTGACAGTTCACTTGAATATGAAGAATGTAGGAATTTTACACATTGACCTTAGCAGGGCTGCTGACATTACCTCATCTGATTGTTCTCTCAAACAATCTAAGTACAGCCTGGATGGGGCTGGAATGATGAAAGCAGATGGCTACCCATGTTAGTGAACAGTTATAAAGGTCTCATTGTCAGATGAGGTTCAGCGTGGTCTTGTTGGGGTGTGTCTTACTGCAGGTTCCAGTACAACCTAGATGATGACTACAGTGTGCTTAATAAATATGTGAGTAGGAAACCAGGACAAGCTTCAGAAATAATGAAGAACCTAATTGGAATTCAGTTGCAGTATAAATTGTAGGTATGGTCTAACGAAATTAGAGGTGGCTGAGCAAGCATGATTGTAAGGCAGTTTGTGCTTAGCGTAATTTAAAATACAAAATAAAAAATAATGAGATGGCAAGCCTGTAGAAAATAGCTGGGAAAGTTAGGGATGTTGTGCCAGGATAAATGTAAGCCAACTAGGTTAGGTTTCACTGCAAAATATAGAGGTGGCAGGCGGTATTATAATCAAGTGAGCAAGATAGTCTGAAGACAAGGGTAGTAATCCTTTTTGTTCTGTGTGGTGTGCTTTGAGACTGAGCCAAAACATATCTAATCCGATGGAGTTTTCAAGAAAGATGTGGATAAAATAGAGAATGTCCAGAGCAGCAAAAGGAAAAAAAAATGGTGATGCAGAAAACTTCCCCCATTAAGAAAATAGGAAAGGGTTTTTTTGAGTAAATTAATAAGTGACACAAGTTTTTAAAGTATTTAGGACTGCTGTTGGGAGAAGGGGAATAGTTTGTGCCATTCAGTGTGGCCACAGAAGTGATGAGTTAAATAGTATTGAGAAAAGTTCAGTTTAAATCTTAGAACTTGCTAATGAAAAAGATAATTAAATATTGGTAAAGACTGTGAGAATGTCTTTTTGAATGTAGCCTCCAAGTAGAGATTTGACAGACATCTCCCAGGAGCAACATAGATACAGTTGATCCTGCTTTGGAACAGGAAAATAGGGTAGGCAATTTCTTGAGGTCCTTCTGGTTATTGCAATGGGTTGGATTTTTGAGTAGAGCTACATCAAGATTTAAAATATATACTTTAGGGTTCAAGGCTCATCAAATAATGTTAGGCAGGACATTTTGCTTAGCTTTAGGAAACATTGGACTGACCTTAACACCTTTAACTGTAATTTTGAATGAATATGAAAGTGCATTATTTTCCAGATTTCTGAACCTTCATACATGACGGGCACAATAGCTGTTAGAATATTTTGGATATTTCCAAGGTGTACCAAACTGTCCAAAAGTGGGTTGACTAGAGACTTACTTTTCGTTCCAGATGCTGGTTGGGTCACTGGAACAATACAGTTCTAGTTTAATCTACTAGCGTAGTTGATGTACAAAAGGTAAACCTGTATTTTGATGCAAGTATTACTTAGGTAAATGCAGATACCAGTAATGTAAGTTAGTTGGCATGAGGTTAACAGTGATTCTGGTGTAGGACAGTTAACGTTTTAGCCACCAAAAGTATTCAGCTCCACACCAATAATTTGTCCAGATGTGACCACCTAGTTCCTGCATCTGCTTATGTAGTTATTAATTATGGTGGCCAAGGCTTCGTTCACAAAGCTTGTCTGGGACCAGCCTGTTTAATGATAAACTTCCACAAAACCTAAAATACAGCAAAGCAGTTGTTGTAGGCTTCATCAGGGATGTTGGGATGAATGTACTGGGAGCTGTTTCCTCCATGCGTACTCATCATTCAGAACAGCCCTTTACTGATTATTCACCCCTCACTCCTCAGTAGTTTTGCTTCTTCAAAATTAGAGATTGTCAGTTGGTGATTTCATTGCTTTAAATGGATGACAGAAACAAAGGATAAAAAAATTGTTTTAACCTACAGAAACCCAGAGTTAATGATGAACCTGTCTCTGAATGTTTCTTTGCCATATATTATTCAGCAGGATGCATAGCCACAAACCAGGCACTCAAATTTATAGATAGATACACTTGAGGGTGAAGTCTTCAGTCCCATCAGCTATTACAAGGGAAGTGTGGTGGGTTTGCAATGTGGCTTTTGTAAGAAGCATTTAGAAGCTTCTTACTGTCCTATAGAGTAAATCTCTGCTGGGCTCCCAAGGCCAAACTCCCAACAAGGCCATATGGGCCAGTCAGCACCCATCATAGTGCCTCTGTGAGTCACATTTTAGTGAGAGAAAAATGCAGTCACATTTTGCCACCAGAGAGGGGAGTGAGATGATGTCAGAAACTTTGCAGACACCAAGGTCAGTGAAGGGGGGCAGAGGAGGGGCTGAGAGATTACCTGCGGCCTGTGGAGAATACCATGGTGAAGCGGGTGTCCCCCCACAGCCCGTGGAGGATGAAGAGACCCCACTTTCAGCCCATGGATAAACACTTGGGTTGGGCAGGAGCCCACCATGGAGCAGGTGGAGGAATATGGAAGAATCGGTGACCTACATTGGAGCAAGCCCCTGGCAGACGCTGCCGCCTGTGGAGAGAGAGATAGGAGACTGAGGGAGAGAGAGGCAGAGGCCCGAGCTGGAGCAGGTTTGCTGGGGGTAGGGAGGTGGGGGGTTGTGACTCTATGGGGGACCAGGCTGGGGCCAGCAGTCTGGGATCGAAAGACTGGTAGACATTTTATGAATTTATAGAAGCGACCCATGCTGGGGCAGNCATTTTATGAATTTATAGAAGTGACCCATGCTGGGGCAGTTGAAGAGTGGAGGCCCTGTGGGAGAGGACTCACGTGGAGAGGGTCGTGGAGGACTGTCTCCCATGGGTGGGACCCCACGCTGGCACAGGGAAAGAGTGTGAGAAATGCCACCTCAAAAGAAAAACAACTCATGGGGAACTGACTGAAGACTGAAGCTTTCATAACCTATTTCCCCCCCTTTCCCCCGTGCCATCTTGGGGAGGAGAAACATCATGAATAAAGTCTGCAAAGAAGGGAGGGGTGGGGGAGGGGGGTGTTTTAAGAGCTGTTTGTACTCCTCATTACCCGACTCTGGTTTCTCTCTGTGTGTGTAGTGTAATAAATTGGAGAGTTTTCTTGCCTTTATTCTGTGTTGAGTCTGTTTTTCCCATGACACTAATGGCAGAATGATCTCTCCCTGTCCTTATCTCACTCCTGAGTCTAGGATGTATTTTCTCCCCTGTCCAGCTAAGAGGGGAGTGATAGAGCAATTTTGGTGGGAGTCTGTCCCCCAGCCAGGGTCAAGCCACCACAGGAAGAAAAACAGTTTTACTGTGTGTGCAGTTCTTGTCTGTCAACATGCTGTAGTAAACCATAAATGGCACATTCTTTTTCCATTTTTTAAATACAAGAAATCTTAGTGCATTTCCATGTATTAATGGAAGTTACTAACTCAGGGAATGGCATATTTTTTACTGACACTTAATTCCATCAATTTGCAGGTTAAATTCACCGTTTTTTAGTGCAGGTTCATTTGTAAATGAAATGGGAAGACAAGGTGATTGGTTGACTAAGATTACATTGTCATAGTCTAGTGGAACCCTTCTTAGCAGTGTTTTATCTCAGGTCTGCAGTAACAGTAAATTGAGATCTCTTAAGTAATAAAAACATGTTAAATTGCTGCAAACTATGACTTGTTTTATGATCATCTGCTGATGCAGGAGGTTTGGGATATGAAATGGGAAAATTATTGATTTGAATGCCCCTTTTCTCTTACTGGGAAGCAGTCCTGCTAATTATTTGGAATTATGTTGAGCTTAGCAACAAAAAGAAAGATACAGAAGATATTTCTGTAATACAGTAGCATATTTAGGCTATTTTTTTATCATCCTACACAGTGTAACTCTGGCAGTACTTCCCAGTGTTCTTACTCAAGGACAAGTGGCAAGTTTATGTAAAAGCCACGAGAGAGGTTGAAGTGCTGTAAATGCACGTTTGCACCCTGTACAATGTGCTGTGGCACTGACTCTTGAGCGAGATTGTACCAAAACATAAACTTCTCTTTATTCCCATCTCATCACATGGATTATATGTAGTAATTTTGTTGATGGGTGTGTGTTTTGTTCCCCAACATCCTCTGCTCTCGAGTAGGAAATAAAACCTTAGGCTTGGATTTTTGCAGTGATAGCTGAAATTTGTTGGGGGCAAAAGGTCTCTTTGCTGTATTTCCTAATGTTGGTGAATTTTGGGCCAGAGCCAGTTGTACTGGATTTTTTGGTTTTTAGTGGTGACTTATCTTAAATATAGACCTTAAGTAGGTTTTTGGTGGTGGTCATTTTCTTGTTGGCCGCTTCTGAGAGTACAACATAGAAAGTGAAGTTATGTAACATTTGTAATTTTCAAAATGAAAATAGTATAGAAGAACCTAATTCAGGTTCTGTTCTTCACTTGATTTTGTATAGTAATAATTAGTTACTGAATTAGGCGAGGCAGGAAAACACTGTTTTAATCAAAAATGTAAGACATAGTGAAGCATCTCTAAACGGTATGTGTAGTCTGAATTTCGATGACCTGTGCCTGTGACTATTCTGAGTAATGAAACCCTTAGCTATAGAAATCACGTTGTTAAGAATGCAATGTGCAGAATCAGATCAGGAAAATATGTTTGCACAGTTGAGAGCTGATCATAGCTGGGTACCATTCCGAAGAGCTGTGAAAAGAAATGCTGTGCAACTGTGTAGAAATCTAGCACCCAAGTCCTTTTTATTTTATTTTTTTAATTACTTAGATTAGTCTCTAATGGTAACTTTGCATCATCTCTTTTTTTTTGTTCTTCAGCGTAACTGCTTGGCAACTGTTTAGTAATGTACAAAGGCACATGGAGATGGCTGCTGAGAGATTCTCTCAGTGTAGTATTTTGGGGCTTGAGCAGCTGGAATCCCATAGCTTCTCAGAGCTGTATTCCATGAATGCTGCACTAGTAAGAACATTTTTAATCCTTAAATATCTTTTTAATGCTATAAAAAGTGTAGCCATTTTGGTTGGGGTGTTTTTTAAAGAAAAAGTGAAAGGTTATTACAGTCTGCCTAGGGGAATAAGTGTTATCTGTGTCTGATTGCAAAAGGGGTAGTGCATTTGGCCTTTTCCCAGATTTTGATTTGAATGCCAGAGCACTGTATATGGCCAAATGATCTGTGTATGTTGTAGGGTTCCTGCCTGTTGCAGTACTGACACATCAATTTTGTGTTGACCAATGCAACTGTTAAAAGTGAAAGCTACCTTTCCCATCTATATTTTAACACCATTGACCTTATTGTCTCTGTTTGTTCTGCAGTGCAGAATTGTGGTTATGTGCCCTACCGTGTTTTCACGCTTGGTGCAGATGTGCTAGGGTTGCGGTTGTGTTTTCATTCTTTTGCACTTCCTACAGTGCACCATAGTGAGCTTGAGCTTGATTTTGAGTTTGCCATTCTAGGAGAGGTTTAGCCTATATAGACCATTTTATGTTTGATGCTGAATGTAGCTAACCCAGTGAATGATACAACAACAGCTAGTAACCAAATAAAACCAGTTAGATGCTGAGCTGCTGTGGAACGTGGCTGAGGGAAGGAAAAGGCGTTGACCCACTTGTTGGGTGGTGTCTGTTGTCCGCATTGTCTTCAGCCCACATATATGTAGGCTCATTATACAGATGCTTAGAAGCTGGAGTTTTGAAATGTTTAATGGATGCCTTTTAACCTTTAATATCTTGCAGCAATTTTCTCCATGCCTCAGTCTTCTCTAATATATTGTAAGAATTGAAGTATATAGAATTGTTCTATATATGGAAGTATATAGAAAAAATACAGTTGCTTGAAGATATAAAGAAACAATGGGAAGGAGCAAAGCACCCTAACCTATTTCAGTGTATGAAGGGGATTGCCAGTCAGACAGAGGATAATATTCGTCATCTCTGGGAATCGGGTTCCTGAAGCCACGCAAGGATGCGCGTGTTGGTGTTTTCAGACATCTGTTCCCATGTGAATGATCTGCACAGAGACTTTGGTAGAACATAATTTTTTAGTAAACGTTTTGGAGAGCTGATGCATAGGAGGGAAAACATCTGTTGCTAGGAAAAATAAGGGTTGTGTGTGGAAGTAGCATTTGAAATCAGACTGAAAAACCTGGGAAGGCAACAGTGGCAGATTTTTTGTCTCCTATATAACAGCAACCATACTAGAACTTAACAGGCCACAAATATATGTTGTCTATTAAGCTGTTTTTACAGTTTGTAATCCTTTTAGTGGAGAAAGTTATATAATGTGTGACAGGGACAGCAGATACGAATTTTGACAAACCCATGGCATCTAGTTAATTAAGGTTGTATAAAGTTGAAACACGCATTGTTTACATTTTCAACACCTATTTACAGTGTAATTGTTATTTTTTCAATGGTGTAAAGACTTGGAAGTGTGTATGGAATAGATCTGTGGCATGTGTTGTTTGCTGCTGTAAGAATATCAAAGCAACTATTTAATCTCTTAACTGACACGATGGATGTTGCTGAGTTTCTGTTCATTGTAAGTTCGTCGTGTAGTATTACAGATATATTTTAATATAACTTAGTCATTTGTGGGGAAAAAATTAGCAAATGGGAGAGTTTTGATATTAGAGTAGTACCTTAGTGTGCATCATGATGGTCATGTACTGCTGGTAGGAGTTTTAGAAACTTACAATAATGACTCTTTTGTTTTTTTTCTTGGCTACCGTTTCTTTTTCAGGTATGTAAAACTTCACTGAGTTTCTCTCCTTTTTCCCCCCCTGTAGTTGCATGTGTTGTTTGTTAACTCCTTTTTTTTCCTCTCCCTACCTGAACTTAGTGTGGAAAGACTGTTAGAAGTTATATGTCTCAGTGTATACGCAGCACTTTACGTGTGCTTGTTAGAGTTTTACTGTTGTGCAAAGTTGTTTGTGAGTATTGGAATAATCACCATCCAGTAGAACGTATGCTTCCTAGAGTAACAGATGGTCATAATGTTCTCTTGGTTGTAGGTGATAGTGTGTTAGTTCGCTTAAATGTAACGTATTTTAGAATTTAAGAGTAATTTGTTTATATGTAATTTTTCTCTCTTTTCATTACACTGCTTTCCCAGCAAGGACAAGTTTGGAAGGTTTGCAAAGCTTTTCACCTTCCCTTTGCCCGCTTGCCCGCTTTCAGAATCGGTCTCATACTCCATGACTTCTGTCTCTACAGTCCACAACTTGGTCATAGAAATCAGTGTGGAAAGGTTTATTTAAATGAGCTGTCATTCGAGTTCGCTATGTTGCGTAGAAACGCCTAGCATGTAATTTAGTTTTGCATGAAACACGAAACTCCTTTGCAAATCCTTATGAGGACCATAGAAGTAAATGAATATTTGGGAGAAAATACAAATGGAGTGCAAATTTTGTCATGTAAGTAATCCTGCTCTTAGTATGTTTCTCCAAACTACATTGGTGTAGCATGGCTTGCTACTCAGAGTAGTTGAGAAGTCGTGTGTCTGACAGCATGCACTGTAGCTGGCAAAAGTAGGCGCTTCGTCAGTCGCTTGTCCACAGAAGCTGTTCCGATATGTCTATGTAAGTTACTCAAGAGATCTAACACTTGGTTGCGACTTCTGTTCAGACCAAAAATGACTGACACTTCGTGATTGCTGCTTTTAAAGCCCAGCCTAGGCTACTGTAGGAGCACAGAAAAGGAGCAGAACTCGAGTTCTTAATCTAAGGAAATGGGATACTTTAGGCAAGTACTGGTGGTCTTAGTGCGGTGTAGAAAACTGTCTTGCAGTTAACATTTTAAAGAATAATTAAATGCAGATTGGTGGTGGGGCTTTTAGTTCTGTTTCACAAAGGATAGTTTAATCATTTAATGTGCCCAGCACTGTCCTCCACAGATGATGACACGATTGAATTCTCTAACAGTTTATTAACTCCAGATGAATACAACACTACCTCAAACCAGGAGTAGCATTAAAAGGAAACCAATTTTTTTTTCTCCTTCTTTTAGGATTGAGTTTTTCCCTCACTGCTGTTCTGCACTAACTGCTTTGATACTTCCATGCATCTTTTTCAGTAGAAGAGCATCTCTGTACTGTTTCCCATTGCATATTTCAGCTGTGACAGTCCCTGCACTTTGCCTTTCATTTTATCACCTGCTCACTAAAAACAAACAAACAAAGAGTCTTTCTAGTTTTGTCTTCAGATTTGCAACTATCAGTTAGCATTAGATGGATAATTGTGGTTTTACATCATTTTTTATTGTATTTTTTTTATAGGCATGTGGTGACCCCAAAGCCAAACCATCCTATCTTATTGACAAAAACCTGGAGTCTGCTGTCAAATTCATAGTCAGGAAGTTTCCAGCAGTAGAAACACGCAACAACAATGTAAGTAACAAAATGGCTATGTAAGTATTTTTTCTCAATACCCTGCAGCAGTTGTTGCTCAAATCTGTGAGCTTCTATGCATTCTTACAAAGCATCTGATGCCAGTGGTTGCAGCTGGAATGTAGTCTTTGAATCAGACGTCTGACAGTATACTTTAGCAAGAGCTGTCTTCAAAGAGAGAATATTATACTCAATTTTTGGACTGGTTTTATTAGGGCAGAACACTATCTGGTTTTCTTTTCGCCAGCTCTGTTCTGTTCCATTTCAAAGAATTATCAGTGAGAAGTAATCCTCAAAAAAATCATGCGTTACTTTAGTAGCAGTAATTCTTGGTGACTGGACGGATTGCAGAAGGTGCAAGTTGTGTAACTTTGTGATGAGACCTGACTCCAACATGGGAAAGTGTGTTTGTACTTTGCAATTGCTCATACTTTACAGTATGAGCATGGTGCCCTTGCCTGTGGGGTCACTCCCTGTGGGTATAATGAATGCTTTAGTTACTTGAGGAGAAACCTCGTGAAGTACAAGAGTACAGAGCTAAAAGTGCCTTCTCTTTGGATATAATGAGTTCAGTTGCAGTAGGAAATTATTTTTCACCCAGTATTGCTGGATTTGACTTTGCCTTTTAGAGATAATTAAGATTGTTAGATTACAGGTAGGTGTTTTGACAGGTCATGTACAATTGTTTTGCTGTCTCAATTTGAAAGTCAAGGGAAGGATTTTTGTTTTACCTGATTATATTTCTTGCTGAAGGTGGAAAGTGGAGGTAGGTGTTGGGTTTGCATGTTCCCTGCATGCAACTACTTGCATGTGTGCTTGAGAGGTTTAGGCTTGTTTTAAGCATTCAGGTTTCTGCAGAATGGTAGTGGTAATGGAAGTGGGAATAATTGTTTTCTTTTACAGTGCTTTCTGGAATTTCTATGTAATGTCTTCAGTAATAGCAATGTAAAAAAAATGAAAAACTTTCCCTTATGGAGGACACAATTTCAGTAATGGTGTGCTTTCTCACTTTAAAACTTGAACATGTTCTGTTGCCCATCGTTGTATTGAATGACTGTGTTAGTAACAAACATGGTAACTTTTTCTAATTTATGTGAAAATACTAAACCTGTTAAACCATGTTTGATAAATGCCTCTGTATTCTTTAAACCTCAGTGGCAGATCTCCCAATAAAGAGATTATTATGTACATAGAATTTGTTTAATGCAGAGTTGCATATAGTGTTTATATGTCTTCCAGCTGTAGACTTGAATTTGGAGCTTAACTGATGATAGATATTTAAGGATTTGGTACTGTGAAGTTTATGGAAAGAGATCAAAGCTATCTTGATATATTTTGACAATCACTGTTTCTAAAATAGGACACACTCATAATGTTTTGTCATTGCCTAGTGTTTATTTACTCGGAGCCAGCCAGGCCTGTGTTTATTAAGTAGAGTTATCAGAAGCCTACCCTCCTTATGTATGAGTGCAGTTTAAAGGAGAGATTTTGAGTTTTAGCAACAGGCACCTAGGGTTTCCTTCTCTTCAGTCAGAGTTGACAAACGTTTGCTTGTCTTAATTATAGATGTTTTTTGTAGACTATTATATCTTCCCAAATAAACCTTTGCCTATAACAAATATCTGATGAGGAAAAAAAGCCATGTCATGTGCAGAGGAAGTTCTAGTTCAATGTAAGATAAACTTTGTTAGCTTCAAAAAGTCATAAGCATCTAGCTCTTGGTAAGGAAGATGTTCCTCTCCTTGCTCTTCCTTTGTCTCCCTCCTCCTGTTGGCCAACACCCAGTTTGTTCTGTTGGGAGGGCACACCAGTGGGTTCCTTCTGTAGAGAGATGGGTGATCAGAAATCTAAAAGGACAAGAAACTTATTGGAACAGGGAAACAATGATTAATGAAATTTTACAAAGAACTGTGGCAGGGGAAATTCCAGTATAGCCTTCCAGGGAGGGGTGCTGGACTTCGGCTGGAGTGGTTTCCACTGCTTAGCGTTATGCATCTACATGGTTAGTGATACCTCTCGGCATGTCAGGAGGTGGTTTGTCAAACAAGCTTACATTGTTTGTAGTGCCTGCTTTTTTATTTTTGGGCCTGCTCTTGACTGCTAGTTTGTTTTTTTTTTTCCTCAGGTGTCATTATTTACATAGTGTGTTGTGTCTCAGAAGTGAACACAACATTTTGTCATAGAGTTTGAGCTGTAGTCAGATGGCTGCCTGATCTGGCAAAGCCTGCTTTTTCACTCTTTCGAAACAAATGATTCTTTTATGTTTGCTATGGATAGGTTTTACATCTTTATTCACAAAAAAAAAATGCAGCTCCTGGTTTTGTTCCTCCTTCAGTGTTTGACATGCTGAGTCAGACTAGAGTGACGTCTGACAATCACTGGTTTTCAATATTGTACCAGGAGTGATGTTTATGAGCAGATCAGACAATTAACTGCCTGCTGAATCCTTGCTGACCTGGCTGAAAGATAAAATGGAGTAGTTAATCTTCCAGGGGATCGATTATAGATAACTGTGGACCTCATCAGTTCATAACTCACACTCTCTTCCGTTGCCTGAGGGCAGACCCTGTCATCTCTTACACTTGCCCTTTCTTCTCCAGTCGCCATCATGAACCATATAACCTTGAAATGTACACTTTGAAGACTGAGCTCTTAAATCAACTGTTAATGATGATGGCCAGCAATGTAGTGTTGCCCATGGTGTATGAAGTACCATCCAAGGAAGGAATGCATGTAAACAAGGAGTTGGATGATTAACAGTGTGAGGGAAAGAAAACATTTGAGAGTCCTATTTGAAAATGTGTAATAGCAAAAAGTATCCATCTTCTGTGTTTATTTTAAACTGACTAAAGCTTTGTTATGAAAAAGCAGACCAAGCTGGAGAATCATTCCAAAAAGCTTTGTAACACCAACCTTCTTGTCAGATCAGTGATGTGATCCTGCTAGTATTGACACAGGGTAAAGTTTATTGAATTTCTTTGACTAGTGACTGTAGCAAAGCTACAAAGCAAGGGATGCAGAAGCAGCCTGTTTTTTGGTGAGGATTTTTCCGAAGATACAGGCAAGGTTCTTATCACAGGTAAACAGGACAAGAACATACCAAGCTCCAAAGAAATGTAGTAGGACCTAAAAATTGCACTCTTCTCAGTCAGTGTTAACATTTAATGCCATTGTAAAACCAGAATAAAAGAATTCAGGATGGGGAACTGGTGATGCAGGGAGCAAAGCTGTAGATTTTGTGTAGATTGTAGGTGGGGTCTGAAAAAACTGCTGCCTGCACAGGTAAAAGCTCTGTGTCTTTGTGTGATGGAGCTAGCCTCCTTTCTGCTTCCCAAAACACCACATGTAGGAAGTAATGTTAATATCTGCCTTCTTTCTTGAACATACGGTTTCCTTGTTCTCAGATTGCCCCTTGGCAATTTCCCTGTAGAAAAACTTCCTATATTTTTACACGTCTGCTGGAGAAGTTGAGGCTTAGTCATTGCCTGGCAGTAAGCAGGCCAGTGAAATATTACTCAGAGGCTTGTAAGTGTGTGGTTAGTGGGAGAAACATTCATGTTTTCTGCATGCTGAGAGCCTTCATCTTCTAGCAATCTTCCCAGTGTTTATATATCTTCCATCATGTTTTGTATTGACTACACATTTAATTTCTTAGGAGATAATATTTTTGGGGAGTTATTTCACTGATTTAATCATTATAGTTTTCCATTGCATTATGTCAGCAGGGACTGGGAATAAGTTCATATAAGAGTGGAGTGCAAGAAGTGTGAGGATTTCCAGCCTACCTGGATTAGAATCTGTAGATACAAATTATTTCACTTTAAATAAAATCATCATTTGCTCCTTGAAGTACTCCTTTCATCCCCCTGCAAGGTGTATGGTGCCAAAAGGAAAGTGCTACTTGTTTGCTGCTTTCTAATGACACTTTAAATATTGCAGTTTGCACAGTGCTAGTGGAGATAATTTAGAAATTATCTTATGATGAAAAATCAGAGCACCGGCCATGCTTCCTCGTGTACTGGTAATTCATTTTTCTAAAAAAAAAAAAAAGCCTCTGAGGAAATGATAGAGTAATTAATTTAACTTAAGCAAAGAAACTTAGTGCCTGTGTTCAATAAGCTTACATATTTTCCCCAGCTTTCAGGAGTTCTCAGTTCTCTTGCCTGGGAGATTTGATTTTTTCAGATATCTTATTGCTTACATAAGCAATAAAACGCCAGCTCCCTGAGTTCCACCACAAAATTAACTGGATTCATGACCATGAAGAATAAAATAATTTCTGGGTCAGAGGATGCTGTGCTTTCCATGCACAGCTGCCCATTCTGCTCCTCTCAGCACTGCTCAAGGAGCTTCACGCTGAAGGAACTGCAAGTGGGGTTGGTTTTCCAGAGCTCACCCAGGCAGTAAGTTAGTTTCCAGCAGTTCCCCTGTGTAACACCAGCTGCTGATTAACTACTCTATGTTCACCTCTCCAAAAGCTGTTGATAGTTCTTGTGCTTGCAAATAGGATGTCCTAATGTTGGTTTCTTTGAGAAGAAACGGCAATATGACTACAACAAATAAAAAATTATCAGCACTTTTAGTAAAAGTCATTCAGAATGGAAATTGCTCTGCTAACGCTGTGATCTGATAGAGCTGTACCTACTGTTGGGATTTTGTATGCTGGAGCAGGTCTGGTGCCTTCAGTTGTACCTGCATCAGTCTCACTTCACTGCTTAAAACAATTTATGCTATAATATAATCAGAGAATAGTCTGTGAAAGTTTTCAACCTAACAGTCATTTGGAATTTAGCATTTTTATTATTTTTTATCTCAATTCCAAAAGGTAATGTGAAATCCTGAGATCTCTTGGTGGGCAGAACTGTCATAATGTAACTTCTGTATTGCCAAAAATGTTGCATGCTGTCAGCAGCCATGTTTGTACTCAAGCTTTAACACTTCACTGAATATGATCTTGAGATGAAGGAGCATCCCAGTACTATTTTATTTTTACTATGCTTTGTAATGAAACATGGTATTATGCTGCTATAAGTCAAATCAGCCCATAAAGTCACTTGCCAAGGTAAACCCAAACAGTTGTGTGCTCACTCCTTAATGGCTTAATGGTGTCACGCAGCACCCACAAAGGAGCGGATCCGTGTGATACTTAACCTGTTTGCTTCATCCATTAAAACTGTAATCCTCTTCTGATAGAATGATTGAGAAGGTAAGAGTTTGGCAATTTATAACAGAGACAATCCAACCCTAAAATAAATGAAGAAAAAACCACAACCCCAAAACAGAGAGAGAAATAAGAACCTACAGTTGTTAATACCAAAATGGTATTTCAGTTCAAGGGTGTTACTGAGATGACGTTTCAGAAGTTTTCATGCATTGTAAATGAATAGTTCTTTCTCTTTTGTCATGACATAGAAATGTGAGTATGCAAGTGACTAGAGACATGTCCAAAACATTTTTCTTCTATAGAGTAGCACAGGCTTTTACTCTGTAAGTCGCTGCCAGAGAGATGTGGCAAGACCTGTGGCCCAGGCTTGGGTGATACGCTGTTACGTAATGAGTCTGATTTAGGAGTTACAGCAGGAATTCATGTAAGAGAAAGTGAGAGAATGGGGAAGCTGTTCCCTATAACTGGCTGGTAGCTCAGTTTTTGAAGAGGGGACTGTTGTGGTTTTTCCTCAGCAGGAGCTGAACACCGCACAGCTGCGCTCTCTGAAGTGCTGGAAGTGAAAAGATAGAAAGGAAAACCAACAAGGGGAAAAAAAACCACTTCATGGGTCAGGATAAGGACAGTTTACTGGGACAGTAGGGAGATATCAATGGTAGGGCTTTATAATGAAGTATATAAAGGTGATTATACAGGATTCGATCTCTCACCGAACTGCACACCCCAGGCCATACAGCTCAGAGCCGTCCTGGAACTGGATCACACCCAAAACCACATGTCCTGAAGCTGTACCCTCCTCCCCCACTGACCACCTCACTGCCCTGAAAGTAGATTTCTGCCACTGTTAACTTGATAAAGCTCAGTTCCTTCTCTTGTAGATAGATAACCTAGTTGGCTAAGTGTCAGCTTCAGTTATTTAAAATACTAATTTATGGAATCATAGGTTATAGCTATATATAATATACAAAGATGTTTGGGGGTGTGTTTTGTTAACAGGCAAAATTATTTCAGATAAATTATTTCCTTTTTTTTTTAAGTCTTGCAATATGCTAAAATTTCTACAGCTTTTGATATGTGTCAAACTAAGCTCACCTTGTTCAGCAAAAATACTGTTCTTTTTGGTATGATTTGTACCTCAGATTCTTTAAGAATAAATAAAACACTTGTGTCCAACCGACAAGGCACGCTTAGCTATGGTGAAAGCAATCTTTTGGTGCTAGTAATACTTCAGAGGTATTTTTTGGCCGTATCCAATTAGAAAACTTCCATTGACTACTGGAAATAAAGCTTTGCCTTTAACTGAGGGATCACAGGCTGAGGAAGGTAAACTCAGTCTGAGTACAGAATGCTAGAGCTCCAGCTAGTTCTAAACAGCTGTTAGGAAATAAGTAATGGAAAATCATGTCACAGCGGCTGTGGGGAGTGCTACACCCACATTCCTGAGTGATAAAATGCAAACAAACATCCAAGAGGCTCCATGCTGTAAGCTGTACTTAAAACTACCCTGTTCTGTCAGGGCGGTGTGAATGGCACTGCCCCCACCATACTGATTTGACAGTGATTGCAGTTGATCTGTTGGTTTCCTGGGTACTACTGTTTTAGAGAAAAGCTTGGTAGCACTCAGAGAATGTTCACCTTGGCTTCCTACAAAAGTTTTAGCATCATTTAAGTATAAATGTTTCTCAGAAGACAGGTAAGTAGCTAACAGTGCAGAGCCGTAATTTCTTAGCTTCACAGAATAAAAACGATTGTCTTCTGCAAGCACAGCTACCTGCGTCATCTCCCTTTATGCTGTGTCTCCTCTCCTCATGCATTGTGCTTTGAAATTGTCATGTCCTCCAGAGGTGAACGCCATTGCTATTTTTTTATATGAAAAATAGGTGTCAACCTATATATGCAACAGCCTGTAATCTCAGTAGTTTCCCTTAGCATTGCTTTGTGTGAGTTAGGATTGCAGTAGGAAAAAGTTGCTAAGGTGTGTGTGCAGTTTTTTTGTGAGTTTTGCTATTGTCTGATCGCTGCTGCTCTGGAATCGGTCTAATTTCTGAAAGGTATCATGCAGTCTGTTCCTGAAAATGCATCAAACAACTCCTCAAATTCATCCAATTCACATTTCTGTTAGTAGCACAGAAACAAACCCAATTTCTGCATAATGCTTTAAAAATACTCTTGCAATGAATAAGTAAGACTGCAAGGTTGAAGGTTAAAACCAAGCATCTTAAGCAATGAGTTTTCATCATGTACCATCAATTGACTGACAAAGCAGTCCTGAGAGCACAAAGCGGTCTGTCCTCTGGGGAGATCCCTAGTACAGGTGCAGGTTGCCCCAGAGATTGGCTGGAGCAGTGTGTCCTTGCAGGAGCCTCACATGATGCTGATGCTGGATGCGTCGTTCTCTGAGCACAGGGCAGTTCAAGCTATACACTAGGAAAGCAACTTCATGCTCAGGATGAAAATGCGTCTTATAGGGCTTAAATTTGGAAATCGATTTTGCATAGCATTATTTTAAATGGAAAATTCTGTTTCCTAGAGCATGAGGTCATCAGGGGAAGCTGCAAAATAAACATACGCACTTAACCTGTTTTTCATTTAATTCCTAGCTGACAACTACATGAAAGAAACCTAAATACTAGATAGAGCAGGCATTCAATTTCAGTGCATGAAAGTTAAACCCTTTGCTCTGGTGTAAGAGTAGACAGGATGTTTTATGATGTAGCCGTCCCAGTTTGCTCCAAACTCTGTATGTGCCCGTCTTCCTTGGCTATATTGGGGGTCAAGGCTTCTAAAAGGCATAACTGCCCCTAAAAATTTGGAGCAAAGAAGCAGAATATCGTATGTATGGTCCAGACAATCTGGTTTTGGAATTCAGAGGAATTTTAGTGCTTTACTTAAACCTGAGGACACAGCATGGCTTTCTAAACAGTGAGATAAAGCAGCATATTCAATTCTAACCTCTCATGGAAATAAGCTAACCAGTTTGAAATAATTGACTTAATCTTTCTTGTAATTGATTGCTCCTGCCGAGAAGCAAATCCTATTTAACTTGATCAGTCTTTAATTTAAAATCTTGCTGCTTCTTGGAGGGCACTTTTTCATATGGAGTGTTATGACTCCTTTAACTCATTTCAATTCATATATCCTGAAAGACACTTAATCAGTAAGTGAATATTGCAAGTTAAATAATTGGATCCTTGCAGTGCTGTGAGACTGTAAGACACAGATAAACAGAATGGCTGCTCAGTAACAGCTGCTTTTTTGTGTGTGTTCTTAATCATAATTAAGTGATCTGCCTTGCTCCTCCAGAAAATGTGAAAAATAGAGAAATTAAATTATATTTCATTGGCTGCTTAAAAATAAAAAATAAAAAATCCACGTGGACTATTTTATGCCTTTGTATTCACATTTGCCTCTTCCATTTTATTCACCAGTGTGTGATGCTAGTGTTTTGCTTCCTTTTTTGTTTCCTTATTTTGTTGCTTTTGTTTGAATGTATTATTGTGTTTATATGGAACTGGTCAAAGAACCGTTACTGTATTTTATGTTTGTATCTACATTTTATTTTGCATGCTTAACGTGGCTTTGCCTGGATATTCTTTTTGGTAAGTTCAGAATTTAAAAGCATAATGTTCTTCTGTAGTAAAGTTTGTAACCTGCCACCTTCTTTTGTCCCACCTCAAGTAACGTCATTATTTTTTGTCATACTGATTTGTGCTCACGTACTGTTCTGCTTTTGCTAATTAGACATACGATAACACTGTTTTCCTCACTACTACCCATTTTCATCTCTAGCTGAGCTAAGCAATAAGATTTTGGTACTAATAGGTACTAATTTGACTTGCATCTTCAGAGTATAGTCAGCAGCTGTTAAAGTGAACTGTCTTGATAACTCTGTGTGTAGCTGAGACACACAGAACTTAGGAAACCATGTTAAGGCTTCTCTGCATAGCCCAGTGGTTACTCCGTGCTTCACAGGTATTTTAATTTTTTGTCAGCAGTCTTCCCAGGATTTTCTAAGAACGTTGTGCATGTTTATGTTTCTCTTTTAGCAACAGCTTGCTCAGCTCCAGAAAGAAAAATCAGAGATTCTGAAGAACCTGGCATTATACTACTTCACATTTGTTGATGTTATGGAATTTAAGGTAAGGTATTGCAGATATGTTGGTGATTCTGTCACATCACGTTTCAGACTTCTGAAACCCTATACAATGAAAGAGCTGAACTTGTAGCTCTGTCCTTTAAAAAAAACCAAAAAACTTATATTTTTATGCTAAAATTATTCCCTTGTTTTCCAAGGACCATGTTTGTGAGCTGCTGAACACTATTGATGTTTGCCAAGTCTTCTTTGATATTGTAAGTTTCTGTGTTTAAACTTTCAAATACTACTTAAAAATATTTCTAATCAGAGTCCTTTCTGTTTGTAAGCCAAAGAAATATGACATCCCTAGGTACAAATACAAGAGAAATAAAAATACTGCAGTCCTCAGATCCCTAACTCTTATAAATAGCTTGAAATCAGAAGATAGACTATTTTTAACAGTCTGCTTATATGCAGCAGTAGCAGCGTTGTCCAGGCATATGAATCTTTCTGCAATTTTTTCTGTATTGCGTCTTCAAGTTTATTCTTAGAAGTTTACTGTCATTTACACACTTAAGCCATGTACGCTCGAAAGCAGGAAGGTAACAGGTGTGCACCTAAAACATGTGAGGAGGTCACTTGTGGAGTTGGCTAAAACAAGTACAGAAGGAGCTAAAGGTGTTATATAATTACAGAAAAACCACAACCAAAACTCAGAGCCCCACAACCAAACACTGAAAACCCCAGAACCAAAAACCTAAACACCTTTTTCTCTTGGTTTCAGCTTTTGTTCTTAATGCTCATAATGTCATCTTGGTAGTTCTAGTCATTATTCGGTAGTTTATCTTGGCTGACATAGGTTCATAATACGAAAGAGGAGCTGGTATATACCCTACCCAGTGATGTTACCAAGCCAGTCAGATATGTGCTAGATTTTTACGTTATAGTTGTATTATTTACATTACAGTCTTATTAAAATGCAATTTGTAGGCAGGGCACTTTGTAACACCAAAGAAAAGTTGTTCTGTCTGCCAACCTGGGGCACTTAAGCCTGGAAAGATTTGTTTGCATGCTTCCTTTAGTTGAATGCAAAAAAGTTCTGGGGATTTGAGTGAATAAATTAATGTACCATGTCTGTATGCAACCAGCACACAAACGTGAATCAAGACAATCCATTGTATGTAAAAAAATGCTGAGAATTGATGAAAGGTAAGGAAAAATTCTTATACCTGTTCCTAAAAGTTTTAGTTAACTCGGTGTTTTTTTATCTCTAGACTGTAAACTTCGATTTAACAAAGAACTACCTAGATTTGATTATAACCTACACGACTCTAATGATACTGCTGTCTCGAATTGAAGAAAGAAAGGCTATCATTGGATTGTATAACTATGCCCATGAAATGACACATGGATCGAGGTAAAAGTCTGTTGAATAGGAGATGTGTACAACAGTAATGATAATGATAGTAACAACTGTCATTAGTGAATGAATTAGTGAATGAGTGAATTGTTTGTTGTTGTTTCTAGTGACAGAGAATATCCGCGTCTTGGCCAGATGATTGTGGATTATGAAAATCCCTTAAAGAAAATGATGGAGGAATTTGTACCTCACAGTAAAGTACGTAACTGCTTTTCATGGGCACAGGGCACACAGTAAGATTTTAAGTGAGAGAAGCAGACATCAAAAAGTTAAATATGCAAGAGTATGTTTTGTCAAAGGCCATTAGGTGTAAATCTTAGAGATTTTACTTATAAATGGGGGTGGGGCTGGGCATTATTGTTAGATAAAAGAGCCTATAGAAATACAGGAACACTAAGACCCATTAGGTTCCACTTTCTTCACTAAGGGTTAGAAATTGATTAAAAGTCAGTTGTTGGTCATCTGAGAGTAGTAGGTACATCTGTGTTCTGCACTGGTTTGTGCTTGAAATTAAGGAGATTTCTCATGTTTCTATGAAACCAGGTTTTTACTGTTTTGCCATCATAGATGTGTGTTCTGTTTTGTAACCTGAGGGTTTTTGCTTTGGATTATTTTCCTTAAACTGGGGATCCTGGAGATCACCACTGCCTTTTTAATAATATCTCCTGTCCTCAAAAGTTGACATTGTGTACCCTGCCGGTGACATAAATGAACCCAATTCCTTGATTCCTCTACAAATGTTTCTAAGTTTGTATTCTTGCACAGCTGGTTGTGCACCAGTTCTGTGAAGATTTATCTACGCTGTATTTTCATATGAGAATACCTTGGAGAAGTAGCAGAAGCCTTGCAGAAGTCAACATATATACTGTTTATCACTTCCTCTTGGCCCGCTGGGCTTCTCATGCTGTCAGAGGAAACTAGATTTGCTTGTTTGGTACTGAATGACTGTTACTTATAAAGGCAGTATTTTCTAGAGGCTTGCAAATTGATTGTCTACCAACACTTTCTGGAGTCTGGCAGGGTAGTTTTCCTGTTCAACGTCTAGATGCTGATGGCGTTCTCCTTCTCTAGTCCTCTTGATTATGTTTTTCTTAATTTCTTCAAACCTTGGAAGATAGTCACTAGAAACTCAGAGTTTTTCAGCTACTTCAGATGCCCTGAAGTGTAATAGTCTTTACTATTTTTTTTTTTTTGGTCTAAATCTGTAATCTTGTTTTTTGTTTCTCTTCTGAATGCTTCCTCTCTTGTTAAGATTTAATTAGCTAAGGGTCTCAATTGCAACTGATCTTTTCTTAGACATGTTTTAGTAAAGATATTTTGCTTGTCACTATTATTTTTGTTTATGCTTTCGTATTTAATGGTGGACTGATACTTTCCATATTATGTTTTATAAAGCCTTTTTTCAGTCTGATTTTTGCTCTTCTGCTTATTCTATGCTAGAGGTATAAATTGGGGTCAGGGAACCCTTCAGGCATCATGCTATAGAAACAGGTACTTACGCTACACTCTCATGGAGCTGCACGCTTAAGCTGTCCTTCCATCACCTCAGTACAGGTCAGACCTGACAGTTATTTAGGCCTTTAAATTAGCTTCAGCAGATGACTTTTGCAGTTCAGGTGGGTTTGTGTTGGGTTTTCTTCAGTTTTTGGTTTGTTTGGGTTTTTTTCCTTTTGTTTGACTGGCCACCTTTGCTGACCTAACACTTAGACCTGACTCCCCAAGGACTCATAGAAGCACTAGTATTGACGCAAAAGATGCAGAGGCATGGGACAGCACTTAACTCAGATAAGCTTAATCTGCTAGGAAGATGCTCCTGTAAGCTTATCTGCTCAAAATAATTGTAATTTGCTAGAAAGAAAGGAGGACATACCAAATGAAGTGGTAGAGAAGGGAATAATTGGAGCATTTGAATAAATAACAAACAATTTTCTGTTCTGCATCACAGATTTGTTGTTCCCTATTGATATATTTTATGTCCTCTAATTCTGAACTCTTGTTTTATAACTGTAATAAAAAATAAATTTAAAAAGTCCAAACCATCTGCTTCTCTGCATCCCTCCCTTAGCCTGGAGTAGTCTTTCATATTTGAAATAAACTAGATGCAGTGGGGTTTAACCTCAAATTGAATTTCAGAAGCAAGATGAATATTTTTTCTTTTTTATTAATAACAGAAAACATTACTATTCATGAAGTAGTATTTAGTGTCTCGTGCTTGGCATATGGCAGTGTCAAAACACAGTTCACTGAATGAAGGAAAGAAATCTGATATTAATCCAAGACTGAGCCTTGAGGACATTTTCAAACTGATCATCGGTCTCCATTTCAGTCCCTTTCAGATGCTCTGATTTCACTCCAGATGGTCTATCCTCGAAGAAATCTCTCAGCTGACCAGTGGAGAAATGCACAACTACTGAGCCTCATCAGTGCCCCCAGTACCATGCTTAACCCTGCACAGTCTGACACAGTACGGTCTTTTAATTCTCTTTATCGCATTAAGTTAAACAAGGTTTTTGGTAAAATAGTGTAAGGATGTGTTCTTCTCTATTTTATTACCTTTATCTGGCTTTTAATCAGAGAAGTAAATAATTGAGTTGGGAGAGATGAATACTTAAATACAGGGGAAAATTTTCTCATGTTAAAGTTTCTAATGTGTTAGCTCATGCCTTCATTTCCAGTATTCAATGATGAAAAAATGAAGGGAAGCAATCAACTTCTGCAGTGTAGAAGGAAGGAATCCTGTCCTGTTTTAGGTGTTTGTTGCCCACAGACTGAAAATCAGAACAGATACTTCCTTCAGAATTTCTAATGTTTGCATTTGCTCCCTCAGTTGTGAGATGGTCACTTTTCTGAAAAAAATGCAGACAATAACAGCTGTAATGTTGTTATTAGCATACATCAAAAGCCTTTAGTTCTTTTAAATTCTTAAATGCAGTCCTTCTTTAAACATTTGCCAAAATCCTTTCTCAGGTTTGTTCAAGGTGTTGGAGAGTGTAGAGACTCATTTAATGTTCAAACCCTCAGTTTCTGGAGGGATGAAACAATGCCCTGTTATTAATCAGCCGCAGTCATCCATGAGTCATCAGCGTTGAAGGCTTTATTTGTCCCTTTTTCTAAAAATTGCTAGTTATGAAATGTATTGTCTTCTGTATAATTAGTTTGCTACAAATTACTTACTCTTTTTTTTTTTCCCCTCCTAACAGATGCCGTGTGAATACCTCTCTCTGGATGCAATGGAAAAATGGATCATTTGTATGTAAAGTGTTCTGAAAACAGCTTCTGGTTCTATGGAACTAGTTAACATTTAAAAGACTACTTGCTTTCTGTACTGTACTAAAACTGTTGTATTAAAATTTCAGATTCTAGAGAAATTAAATCTCTGTTGTATGTATCATACTTCTAGATGCAGCAGAGTTAGAATTCAACATATGCTGGATTAGAGCTTGTCACCATTTATTCCAGGCTTTGGCTGGCAGTGTGGGTTTTAGTAATTCCAGTGCAAAATAGCTGAATATTTTCAGGGTTAAGTAATTCATGTTAGTAAAATATTACAAAAATACTTCTACAACAGTGTGGGGTATTTTTTAATATGTAAAATGGTGTTACTCATTAAACAGTTTATCAATGAGCTGTTTGAACTATTTTAGAGAAACTGCATAATAATCTCACTGTTCTCTTACTGTTTTTGTGCATCTGCTTGGTGGCATACATCAACGCGAACTTCTGAAGTTGGGTTTATTTTGTGCCATGGAATCCTCAATAGTGATGCTACAGCTTTGAACCTTTGGAAACTTGCACTTCAGAGCAGCTCTTGTTTGGCTCTATTTCGAGATGAAGTATTCCATATTCACAAAGCTGCGGAAGACTTGTTTGTAAACATACGAGGGTAAGTTTGCCTTCGCTTTTTCTCCTTCCATAACCTCTGTTAAAAACATGTGATTTCTTGAAGAACCATTTGGAAAATGTGTTACTTGTACTTCATGTAAGTTTTGCTTAGGGATAGTCAGGATGCAAACATTTTTACTTAGTATCTTGACTGTTTCTTTAATGTCTAACTTCCAGGAGCCTGATTTCATAACCAGCGTGCCTTTTTTTATCTCAGTTCTGAAAAAGTCTGGTGAATCAGTCTCTAAAATGGCAAAAGCGAAAATTAATGATCTCGCCCACAAATCTTAATCTAGGGAAGAGAAATGATGTCATGAATGCAGAGTTTGCTTGAAAAGTTACATCTGTCCGCCCCTGTTTCTGCAATATATCATGTGAAAACTCAGTTGGAAAGAAAGTTGAGATCTTCACCAACCAGATCTAGGAGCACTTCAGTATTGAGTGTGCTGGTTTGAGTATTTAGCCCTGATCAGAAGAGTAGGTCTCATGTGAGCTTTTTGCTGGCTCCTGCTTGCTACGGCATCGCAGTTCCTGGTCAGCTCTTGCTAAACTCTGCTACATGTACTTCTTACCATATGGGATTGGTTTATTTCTTACAGCTACAACAAGCGTATTAACGACATCAGAGAGTGCAAAGAAGCTGCTGTTTCACACGCGTAAGTGTCCCGCACAGTTTTCCTGACAGATTTTAGGGTTGGTTTTCATAACAAAGTTGTAAGTAGTGTATGTATAAACAGGGTGTGTTGAATCCTGTATTAGTAATGCATTTTCAAATGACATCATGTACTGATTGCTTGTTTAAATCTGCATTTACTTATCGCCATTATCAATTTAACTTCCCAAGTTTTAGATTAGTTTTCAGATCTTTAGGGTGGAAGTGTTTTGTTTACTCTTCCGCTTTCTTTTTGTCAATTATCTTAATGTGAACGATTTACTGGAGTCAAATGCAAACCACACACCAGGGACAGAGAACTTGGGTTTTAAATTTAAACATATTTCAGGAATACATGGAGTTGGTTATGGGGATGCCAATTTTAACTGAATCACATCTTTTGAGATATTGAAGTTGGTATGATATCAGCTGCCTATGCTTCGACTTAAGCATTCAGAAAAATCAAATACTGAGTTGATGTTTCGGTTTGTTCTTTTGGTGCAGCGGTTCCATGCACAGAGAGAGACGCAAGTTTTTACGTTCTGCACTCAAAGAACTGGCTACTGTCCTGTCTGATCAGCCAGGCCTGCTGGGTCCCAAGGTAATTACAGTTCCTAGGGTTTGCATTGATGTTTCTCAGTGATAGTACACCATTTATTTTGTTTAGGGGGAAGAACCCCACTCTTCATAGACTAGTCTCTTAGCATGCACAGGATGTCCAACTCCTGCATATATCTATATGCTTGCAAACACCTTTTTTGGTTGTTTTTTTTTCCAGGCACTTTTTGTATTTATGGCGTTATCCTTTGCTCGTGATGAAATTATTTGGCTTCTTCGTCATGCAGATAATATGCCAAAGAAGAGTGCAGATGATTTCATAGATAAGTATGTTAACAATTTTTAGTGTGATACCTTAAATATGAGAACTTGATAGATTAAATGGATTTGAAGACGAGGTGATGTGGGGATAGGATGGCTGTGTGAAAGAGTTGGAACTGTTCTGAAAATCTTTACCTGAGAATCCCAGAAACTGAAGCACATCAGTGAAAGTTTGTTTCCTGTGCTAATAAATAAAAATATTTTATAAAAGTTTTATGCATTGTTTTCCTTTGAGAAAGCAAAACAGCCAAGCTGTATTGTGTCTTCAGTGTTACTGATATGCATTGAGCAAATCAGTGTGGGGGTCATGAGTTGTCAAAAAACTTGATTTATTGATGTGTAGAATGTCTCCTGTATTCTACCAACCCTGTCCCTTAAATCAGCTACAATTTATTAATGTAACACATCGTTAGTGTTAACATCAAGAGAAGGTAAAAATGAGAAACAGGCTTAAGAGATTGATGAGTGTGGATAGGCAGAAGGGCACTAGTTGTCTTTGGGATGTTCTCAAGATTGAGCTGAAAGTATGTATTGACTGCCAGAGTTTAAGCAAGAAGTGAGTCACCAGCCATTTCTACAGCTGGAGTAGGAAAACCTGAACTAGGTGCTGGGCATGTGGAGGTCCCATGCCCTCTCTGAAACAACCCGAGCAACTGTTTACCAGTCCTCATAGTTTAAAAACAAACAAAACCAAGCCAGAAAAATAAACTGTGGGTTTTTGTATTTAATCACTTTTTGAGATTTTCCTTTTTCCCAAATCAAGCATTATAGGACTTCTTCAAAAAAATAAATGGTTAGTTATACAAAACTTTTCTGATTATTACTGTGAGACCATCCTGCTAATTTGTCTACTGTTGAGTGCATTTTACCTTGCAGAGAACATTGTCTCAATAAGCTCATTTTACAACGTGAACAAATATTTTCATATGGAAATTGCCAGCTAATAATAATTTTTAAAGTAGTGTATAGGAGGAAAGTCCCCTTGAGAAGCATTCCACTGGTAGAAATTGTTTTGACTAGTTTTGAATGCTTTCTTATTTGTAAGCTTTTCCTTGTCTTCTTGCCTAGACACATAGCCGAGTTAATCTTCTACATGGAGGAGCTCCGAGCACACGTGCGAAAATACGGACCCGTGATGCAGAGATACTACGTACAGTATCTCTCTGGCTTTGATGCTGTGGTCTTAAATGAGCTTGTTCAGGTACTGTGGTTTGAGACTCTCAAATGCAAATGTTAAAAAGGGCTTTTTGTCCAAAATATCTTAGGAAATGCATCCTGGTTTGAGGATTTTGATGACCGTTATCAAATAAGGCAAATTGACATAATGTGCTGTTCGGTTCTGTGGTTTAGAGTTGTACTCTTGGTTGTTGTATGAATGCTTCTGTTCATATATTCTGTTAAGCAACGTGAAACAAGTGCTGCCACTGTAGGGTGTTACAGTAGCCTTGTCTTAGTCTGCCAGAGGGAGGACGTTTCTCCTGACCTCCTCTGGATTGCTTGTCCAGTGACCACTAGATGGAGCCCACATTTTGTGCCCAGGGCACGTGCTCAGGCTCGGCAAGTGGGTACCACAAGCGTTGTGGGTGCTCAAGAAATTAATTTCACACATCAGGCTTTGTTATGTCAGCTCCCAGAAGCCTGAACGTGCTTTGCTGCTTGTTTAAACAGTTTGTATCACTCGGCATAATTGAATCTTGGGATTTACTTTCAATATCAAAATACCTATATTAAAGGCTTTTTGCTTATAACTATATAAATTGCATATTAACAGGTAGCAATTTTTTTAGTGACAGAATTAAATGTATTTGACATTTGTCAATGGTTCCTGGGAAGTTACTTCCTAGATGACTCATAAATTCTTTAAAAGCAGCACAAGCTTTCTGTGTTTAGATAGGATAATCCTTAGGATCAGACTGAAATGAGGCAAAAAATAGGCTTGAATTTTAGTTTTAACTAACTCATAACAGGTATCAAGCACAAAAATAGATTATTACAGATTTGGATTTTTTTCAGCCTTTAAGTTAAAATGCTCATCGTAGCTGGAATTATGAAAAACTTGTGTATTGTATTTAATAGAACACTAATCTTACCAGTTGCTGAAACTACTTCTTTATGAACTGACACATTTTTATAAATTGTGGAAAATTGATAGCCCATCTTCCAGGCAAAGTAAAAAAAATGGGGATTTTGTGGGAAGTGATGCTCCGTTATATCCTGCCGTGGCCACATTTTCCATACAGACACACCAGATGCCTGTAGAGGTCAGGAACATGTTTTGTTGTCTCCTGCATAGCAGGCAAATACTTAGGGTCCATTTTCTAAATTACAGCAGCCTGAAAATGTGTGGGTGCATTTGCTGACAGATTTTTCCGTTTTGAGCAGATGTTGGTTTGGAAGCAAGTTTCTGTAGGTATCTTTCACCAGCCAATGATTTACAAAGTGAAAGCTTTTAAAAATAACAGTATTTGAAATTTTCCATTGATTAAGTTAGCTCTTGTAAGTTTTTGTACATTTCCAAGTATAGCTGAGAAATGCCCGTGGGTATTGCCATTGTTTTGTAAAACCAGTTTGAAATAATAATAGCAGCAATGTTTATTTTAGAATCTTTCAGTGTGCCCAGAGGATGAATCAATCATCATGTCATCTTTTGTAAACACAATGACTTCACTAAGTGTGAAACAAGGTAAGTTTAAATGAACTTGGGAAAATGGCAACAGAATGACAGATTCCTCTGGAAAGAATCTTTACTTTTGTTTCATGCAGTCAGTAAAAGCAGATAACTTGCGTGATCTGGATTTGTTTCCTTGTTTTTCTTAGGTTATGGTATCTGCATCTTGTTGTGTGGCCCTTTTCTGGTGCTGCTCTATACAGATAAAGTTTTTGAAGAATGCTGTCAGGAAATAATTCTACCTTTCCATTTATAAAGAGCATTACCCATATATTTTTATTTAGATATTTTAATTCCTATTGGTGGGGCTGTGCTGGATTGAAAATCTTAGGTAAAAGTATGAGATTCAGTACCTGAGTAATTCTTGATTACTTTGCAATTTTTTAGAAGATCTGATATATTATACCTCATTTTATAGTTTTTTTCTTAAAGATGTTACTTTGTATTTTTCCCTGATGCAGTTGAAGATGGAGAGGTGTTTGACTTCAGAGGAATGAGATTAGATTGGTTTAGATTGCAGGTAAGATTTTGTGAATATGTGTGACATTTTACTAACTTAAAACCAAAATGATTAGTGAATTACAACTCCTCTGGATTACTCACACTGTGAGTGGATGACAGTCTCCCTAAGGATAACCTGCTCTTTTAAAACCAAGCAAACACTCAAGCAGATAATTAGCTACACTTTGATGTAACTTTGTCTGCATTGCATAGTTTTTGCAAACCATTCTTCATGGTGTTTCTAACAGTAGGGAAATACAGTGTGTTGAGGCTGAGCAGTTTGTTGGTGGCTGTGTGCTGTCCACAGTGTGGCTCAGCCTGTCCTGACACTGGAAGGTGGGGACTCCTCAGTGGGAAAATCCCGTGGAGGGAGGTTGCTCTTGTACATTGCAGTAGTAGGGTCTTCTCTTGGCTCGATAAAGCGGGGAGTATTGTTCAGACTGTAAATCAAATGTCTCGAGGTGATAGGCAGGTTATTTTTATATTTTCAACATAGGTGTCCTTTTCTGTGCTTTCCAAAATTTGGTTGTTACAGGTCCTCTTAAACATGAGTGCGTGTTTGTGTCTTGTCAGTCCATTTGTTTTGCCATTCTCCTGTGATTTGGTGGTGTATCCGCATGACATTTGGAGACTTCTTTGAAGGGCAGTTGGCTTTTCTTTAGCTATAGTGACAAGATAAAATGGCTGCCCGTGGTCTTTATGCCCACAGATGTCCTCCACAGTGTAATCAGTATTTAACTTATATATTGGGTGATAGCACTGGAATTTGCAGAAAAACAGCCGTAGATTTAATAATTTTCTTCTGTCTTTTCAGGCCTACACCAGTGTTTCTAAAGCTTCACTTGGTCTTGCAGACCATAGAGAACTGGGAAAAATGATGAACACAATCATTTTCCACACAAAAATGGTAGACTCTTTGGTGGAGATGTTGGTTGAAACCTCAGATCTTTCTATATTTTGGTATGTTATTAACCTGATCATAGAAGCTTTTTATTTATTGTTTGGTTTGTCATTGCAAGTGTGATTTTTAAATAGCAAACTTTGTAGGAAGATAGACCAGTTGGGGAATCAATTAAATTTCATGTTTCCATCTAAATTAGTAAAGATATTTCTGAAGATGTCAGATTCTTCAAGCAGTCACAAAATTGATCTTCCTTAATGGATTTTTGCAGAAGGTGCAAGTTTTTGCAGTTCCTGTGTTGCAAACATCAAAGTAAAATTATGGTGGTAATAATGATAATAGTTATACAAATAAAATCCATAAGAAGTTAATACAGAAAACTTCATTAAAAGCATGATTCTGGGGGGGGTGGGGTGGTATAAATTATAACTACAAATTGAAAATTATAACTACAAATTGATTTAAATAGTGTATTTGATTTGTGAGAAGCAGACTTTATGTGCAATGGAATGATGGATGTGTTGTGTTTAACTGTCTTTTTCTGATCAGTTTTTATAGTCGTGCTTTTGAGAAGATGTTTCAGCAGTGTTTGGAGCTTCCCTCTCAGTCAAGATACTCAATTGCATTCCCGCTGCTTTGTACTCATTTCATGAGCTGCACCCATGAACTGTGTCCAGAAGAGGTAATATTTGTAATGTATCCTCTAGGTTATTTTTGTGTCCTGTTTAGAGAGGACTAGGGCTGAACACTGGAAGGTGTTTGTTACAGCAATGTAAGATTTGAGGCAGGAGAGTGGTAAAAATGGCCATCAAACTAGTAGGTTCCATCTTATGTGATTCTTCACCCATGGGTCTCAAAATCCTTTTCCAAAGTGAGTAAGCATTATCTTTGCTTTAAGGAGAGATTAAGGCACAAGACTAGATGACTTGTCTGGGGTCATTCAGGCTTAAATGCTAATAAATCCTGCATGCCTATTAAAATTGACAAGCACCAGTGTTTCTTTCAAATGCTTTATGAGCTCATAGTTAAAAGAAGGGAAATAGGGAATTGGGAGTTCTGCGTTGCTTAGTAGAAATGGTGCCTCTTCAGAAAGATTTAAAAAAAAAAAATCATCCAAAGCAAGGATAATGCAAGCATTCCTTTTGGGCAGAACTGAGTAACTCAAGCCCTCTTTGGTTAAGATTAGCAGTGGAAAAATGCAGAATGTTGCTTAAAGAAAATGGACCCTTTGGTAAAGGAGGTGATTGGATTCTGTGGATATTCTCTCTTGGTTGTAGTGACAAAGATCTCTTGAAATACATTTCCTGTACTTGGGAATTATTACATGGGTTAACTTGGTCAGTTTTGTGTATTAGTCATGAAAGTGTATTTTCATTATGAACAGTGCTCATCTGAAACAGTGATATGAATAAAATCTATTGTAATATACATCGCATGGGTTTTTCTAATTTAAACATTTACACCTCTAACACTGAACTTCAATATATCTATATATTAATTTTTTCTTGTATACTTTGTCTTAAACAGCTGCAAACTCTATAATAGACAACCACTAAAAATCTTCCATGAAAGCTTCTCTTTAGGACAAGAGATGTCTTTCAGAACAATTACAGTAACAGTGAGGAATCAGTTGCCCAAGTCCACTGTTCACTCTGTACTGTGAATTCAGCTGCACCAAGCACATTTTGCCACAGCCAGCAAAACTTTGAATTCAACATCTTCATTGTGTGACTTGTTCAGTGTTATCGTTTTGGAAAAATCATCTTGGCTCTACTGTGTACAGTGTGTGGGTAGGGTGGCTGTTAGAAGAGAAACAGTGGTGGTGAAAGAAGGGTTTCACTGAGGCAGAAGCTGTGCTTGTGCAGATCCAGGGACACAGGAGCTGAACTCAGAAATTAATGCATTAGAGGGTCATTATTAGCTTTCTCAATGGTATGAATGACACCGTGCTTTCTCTCTATAACTTGAGTTACATGCTCTTTTTCTCATAGATTTGACATTGGTACAAATTAAAAAGAGGAGATTCACAAATCCTTGGACACTTTAAAGGAGATTTATTCAAATTTTTAAAAATATGTTAAAATTATATTTTGCTTTGAAAATGTTTTGGAAACTATTCTTGATGATGATACACCTTTTTGGCTTTGAACTGTTCATGTTTCAGGTTGCTACCAAAAAAAATAAAAATTCTAGAACTGAGACTGTTAAACATTAATAAATTTATTATTACTTGTACCTCAGTTCTATGACACAGTGAACCTTTAACTGTTATCTGGATATTATAGGACTAACAGGAAACTGAAAGTAAACATTGGCTTTCTTTTTTAACAGCGACATCATATTGGAGATCGTAGTCTTTCCTTGTGTAATATGTTCTTGGATGAAATGGCTAAGCAAGCTCGAAATCTTATCACAGACATTTGCACAGAACAATGTACACTGAGTGATCAGGTGAGTGGTAGTGTGTCTACTGTAATTTTCTCAGATTTTTATCTGTTCAACTTCAAATCTGAAGTTTTATGGTTCTACTTACTATTTACCTTCTTTTTTCTGTTTTGGGAGACCTTTCTGTGTATACTGTATAAAATGAAAGGTGATTTCAAGAAGACTTTTTAATACTGGCATTGTATACTTAGTAGTCAAAGGAAAAATGTCTACTTTGTGTGATGAGGTCTCTACCTGCACCATAAGCTTATTTTTTATCTCAAGGATGCTAAAAAGATGAATTTTAATTTGGAGAGATATTTCTTTTCGTTCACTAGTTGCTGCCAAAGCATTGTGCCAAAACCATCAGCCAAGCAGTGAACAAAAAGTCAAAAAAACAAACTGGAAAAAAAGGAGAACCCGAAAGGGAGAAACCAGGAGTAGAAAGCATGAGGAAAAACAGATTGGTTGTGACAAAGTAAGCCACTTCTTCTGTTCCTTTCACCTTGAACCCCAAGTCAAAACATCTGTGTGCTAGGTATTGCATGCAAATCAAAATCAAACCGAAAAACTCACCTGAAAGAGGTATGAGGAAGGACTAATAAATACAGTTTGGAGGTGTAAGAGATTATAGGTGAGGAAAATATTGCAGAACAAGAGTGTAGTGATACAAGGAGGAGCAGGAAGGAAGCTTAGTGAAGGGATGTGCTCTGGGTGACCCTGCTCAGGCAGGGGGTTGGACTAGATGATCTTTCGAAGTCCACTTCCACCTCGTAATGCTCTGTAATTCTGTGAAACAATAAACATGTTGTGGCTAAACACAGAGAGGGCTGAAAGGGAAGTGGGTTTGCTCTAGCTGCAACAACCAAACATGAGAGAATGGTCAAGATTGGAGAAGTTGAGACAAAAGAACTTACTTTTAGCTTAAGATTCCTTCCCCCTGTATTGTTTGGGGTTTTTTAGTACTGACTAGTAGCAAACATTACTTGTGTTGCTCATTTCAGTTAGGTAGAAAAGAACCTCCTTAAGAATGTTATTTTCAAGAGGGAAAAAAGAAATATATATGTATGTATAAAAATAGATATATCTGTCACATCACTGTGTGATGTGGATCAGTATGCAGTTGTAGGATGTGTTCTTACCCAAAATACTGTTTTGTTAAATAAGCTAGAAAAGTGTCTGAAAGCAGAAAAAGATAATGAAAGGAAGAGTTACAATTGTAGCTGCCCTTGAAGCATCTTCCTTCCAGCATGTATTCTCCATGATAATGCATACTTAAGTTACGTTAAATACTTCTTTTTTTTTTTAATTTGTTGTTAACTGTTCTTAATTTCTTCTTGACTGTTCTTAAAGCCTGGACAAACTGCACACTGCACTTTCTGAGCTCTGCTTCTCAATCAATTACGTACCAAACATGGTGGTTTGGGAACACACGTTTACCCCAAGAGAGTATTTAACGTCTCACCTGGAAATCCGCTTTACCAAGTAAGAAACACTCTGTGGATAGATGTATTCTAAGATAAGTCCTTGTTGGTAAAATAACTATCACCTATACAGGGGCCTAATCCAGGTTCTCGGTCCTGTGTGTTTTGTAGGAGTTGGTATTGTGTATTTTTAGGCATTTACAAAGACTCTCTTCCCACCATTCTTTGGCATAGCACTGGATTATTTCAAGTGTTGGAGTTTTCTGGCTTGCTCTAAGGGAAATCTACAAATCAGAACTCCAGACCTGAAAAAGCCAACTGAAAAGATGATTTAATCTTTTTTCCTTGAAATAAAATATTACCACTTGATGTTCCTGTCTGTTCCTACCTTGATCTTATCACTGTTGTACAGAAGTAGGCAAATGGCAGCTTCTGGAGAGGACTTCATATACAGCCAGCTAGCCTGGTCAGTTTTTGTGCCAAAGATTGCTAATTATTTATGCCATACAAGGTATAAAGACTTATTAAAACTTTTACTCATCAAGATGTGTATCTCTGGAATCCCCAGTCTTTAAAGACAACCTGGTATAGAGTTAAATTCATTACTTTATAGGAAATCAGTTGTAATCTTGACCACTGCAGACACTTCTCTGATTTGTTATTTTTCAGGAGTTTGGCTTGTGTATTGGGGCTTGAAGCCACAGGCAGATGGCTGCCTTCCTTTTTCTTGCCGAACAAAAGTGGCAGGTGATAGATAATATGAAGGGGAATGGCCTCAAGCTGCACCAGGCCAGGTTCAGATTAAATGTTAGGAAGAAATTCTTCACTGAAAGAGCTGTTGGGATGTGGAACAGGTTGTGCCCAGGGAGGTGGTGGAGTCCCCATCCCTGGGTGTATTTAACAGACAGGGAGATGAGGTGCTCGAGGAAATGGTTTAGGAGAGGACAGGGATGGTTGGACTTCATGATCTAAATGGTCTTTTTCAACCTTGTGATTCTGTGTGAAAAGAAATGAGATTTGCTAGCCAGACTGAAAAAATGTTCCACTTACAATTATTTTTTCAGATATTTAAGTGGTATTTCTTCTAGATGTTTGCAGTTTACCTGTAAAGTGTTAGTGTTTCGGTGTTGGGAGTTTTCCTGTTTACTTTTTTGATCTACTCTGTTCATGTGTGATTGGACTAGAGCTTATTGATGTGTCACATAATCTTGTGGTAATACCAGTTCTGAATTAATTTTAAAACAAGGGAGAGACTGCCTCTGAAGTAAACTTGTTAAAGTTGACTTACTTACACACTTCCAAGCAGCAACAAAAATGTTATTTTAAAAAGCTGATATTGTTCTCTGGAATAGTTATTCATCCTGTTAACCTCTGAAGGTAGTCATCTACCAATAAAGTTCTTTCTTTGTATTTTTTGTTGCTGTTCCGCCTTTGAAAAGTACAGGCTGCTCAGACGTTTTGTTCTCAAAGTCTGAGACTTCTATCACATCAGATGAATACTATTCCAAGTATTTGCTTAGTGAGAATACTTTGCTTTAAGGACCTCCCAATACAGTTTGCTTGAGGGCTTGATGTCTGTGAGAATCCAAGTCAAGTCCATGTCTGTTTGTGTTGAATGGGAATATCCAGTCCTTTGTGTGGTTCTCATATAGCTTGAAAGCTAGCTTGATGTATAGGACATCTATTATTAGAAGCCTGGCTTTGTTTATAGCCAGAGTTTGAACAGATCAAAGTATGTTCCACAAGTTCTTCACTTTTTGATTAAAAATAGAAATCACTGTATCAGCTAAAGGGGGCTTTGTTTGTCATTAGTAAGATTCCTATCTATTTACTTAACATATGCCCAAATTTTTAAAGTCATGTATGCAAATATAACTGAAGCTTACCTACCAAATCTTATAAAATATTTCCTTTTATCTACTTAGTAATTGTGGAGAGGCATTAGCTGTTGAAGGCAAAGCTTCTGATAACTTTTCAGGAAAGTTATTTAAATCTGCTAAAAAGTGAGTTTAAACATGTATGCTGTAGGAGAGCTATCTGTATTGTAAAAGAGATGAGGTCTTCTAAGATAACAGTTTTTAAGGTTTTTTTATACTGTGTGAGCTGAGGCAGAAAGGCGATGAGATGAAATGGAGTGTTCTGCGTCTTAAAAATTCATGCACTCAAATACAGTAGGGATAATTAATATCCCAAAGTAATCAGATATGCCTTCAGATGCTTAAGCAAAGCAACACAACATAAAAGTTTTGCTTTGAATATTTCCAATTCATACTTAATTATATGATTTTTAAACACATATTTCATACTGAACTTATGACAGCACCTTTTGTTCAAAGAATTTTTGCCTTAGTTAATATGCTTTGAACACTTTAATACATCATTACTCTTGCATTGCCCAGAAGTTTTGCCATTTAAAACTTTTATACTCCAACTGTTTCGGTAAATAAATTAACGTTAGTCTTCCACGTTGTGCATTGCCCTCATATACGAGAGGGAGAAGGCTTTCCTTTTAAAACGTTCCATTTTTGCTGGAACTGTGAATACAGTTGTCTTTGGCATCTAGAACTATTTTTGAAAGCACTGGTGTAGCATGTGCATTAGGGATTTATACTTGCAGATCAGAGAAGTATTCAGATAAAATCTTTGAATATAAAATAATTTTCATAGCTGCATCTTTGTTTAATTTTACTAATGAATGCCATTTATTTCTTTAATTGAAAAGGTCAATTGTTGGAATGACTATGTATAATCAAGCAACACAAGAGATTGCAAAGCCTTCAGAGCTGTTAACCAGCGTCAGAGCCTATATGACAGTCCTCCAGTCAATAGAAAACTATGTACAGATTGACATTACGCGAGTATTTAACAACGTTCTGCTTCAGCAAACCCAGCATTTAGATAGCCATGGTGAGCCAACCATTACCAGTCTGTACACAAATTGGTAAGTAGTTACATGAATGCTTGTTACATGATTTTAGTGTTACTTGTATTTAATTAAAAATATGAAACAGGAGAAGTGGAGTTTTTTGAAATCTTATGTTTGTGGCTTCACAAGTTTACTTCTCCCTCTACCTGTTAAAAGCACTTTAAGGTGCACTTTTAAGCATATTGTGAAATGCCCTTTTTGTAAGGGGCAGGTGGAGCTGCAGATATAGTTCAACTGATACCTCTGAAAGCAAAACCTTAAAGGCTTGGCTGCCCCTCAGCACACAAATAGACTTCATCTGTGTACTTAACAGATGAACTTAATGAACACATTTCTTTTCAACTAAACCTTCTTTTGCTTTCTGAAAAGGTATTTGGAAACTCTGCTACGGCAAGTCAGCAACGGTCACATAGCCTATTTTCCAGCCATGAAGGCCTTTGTGAATTTGCCTACAGAAAACGAATTGACATTTAATGCTGAGGAATACTCTGACATATCAGGTAAACATTGATGTTTGTACTGAAGGTTTTTGAGGGATAGTTATTGTATGCTTGAGTAATTGGAATAGCAAGAACACTTAAGAGTGTTCTATTATAGACAGCACTTGTTAACTTCCAGTGGTATTTTAAGTACTTTTTATGTGCTGCATCTGTGCCTCAAGAGAGCTCGCTTTGCCTAGTTTCATCAAAATAGGGTTGCACTTGAGCGACAGAGTATGAACTGTTGGTGACCACTGCTGCAGTTCTACAAGTTCTCATAGCCAAAATTCTGGTTTGTGGTAAAATATTTTTGTAATTAAAACACCTGATGCCCATCATGTATCTAGCAATAATAATAGAAGAAATGCTTGAGCTGGCACAACTTACTCATTTTCTTTTTCTTCTCAGAAATGAGAGCCCTTTCTGAACTTCTGGGACCATATGGCATGAAGTTCCTAAGTGAAAGTTTGATGTGGCACATCTCTTCACAGGTTGCTGAGCTTAAGGTAACCTTGAGAAACTGGTGGGTGGGAAGGCGGGTAGTTTTCTGTTGAAGTTTCTAATAAATAGCTATGCTTCTGCATGCCATCTTATTGAAATGACTGCATCAAACAAACTGATAAAGCTGTGAATTTTACTCTTACTTTGTAGTACATCTGTATCCCACATTCTTCAGCAGCTGAATGGGCAGGACTTCATGCGGTCTCTGTGTTAGCCTAAGTTAGGAGTCAAATCAGTGGGAGGAGAAATGTTTTTAATGTCTGCAAATGCTTGCAAAGGAGTAACCCAAATCTGTTGACTCTCAAAACTTAGCATGAAAATCTCAAATGTATCTTAGTGATCTATAAGGACTTACTTTCTTATCCAGCGTGTTAGCATCTGTTGTTCAGATTACATAGATGGGAGACTTCAGGTCTTTTTTCTTTGTTAGTTTTCCTTGGTTCTAGACATATCTTTCCCTCTAGCTGAGCAGTATTCATTTATTACAAATGTCTGTATTCTGACAAATCTTATAAGTACAGCAGCACAACAAACTAAAAAGTTAAAATAAAGTTGGTTCTAATTAAAATAAAATGGAAACGCGGGGATGTGAAGGAAGCCAGTTACATGTATATTCAAATTAATGAACAATGACAGGGGACAATCTTGGTGTGCATGTAAATAACTCTTTCTAGAAAGGGGTTTTAATAAAGGTAATAACATGTCCTACATTCCAGGATAATCATAAAATGTCTTTTATATGATTTACTCTTTTGGTTTCATTTCCAAATCAAATTTCAAGTTCTTAATTATAATTTTCAGTTTGTTTAACCACTAGTTACAATAAGGAGTTTTTTGTAACTAGTGATGCACGCTGTCTTTTTAAAATTGCACACAGATACTTCAGACATGTAAGGAACTTCCATTTTCTTCCTAAACAACAATCAATTATTATTAGCATACCAGGCCTTGAAAAGTGTGTTGGTTTGATATTTCCCATGTTACAGTTTCAGAGACCTCATTCTCTCTGTAAACATTGTGAACTCTGGTGCTTCAGAGTTGCTGGGCTATATGATGCCCTAACAGATCTGAAGCCTTTTATTCAGTGTCTCAGCTGAAGGCATGTGGGGGTATTCCTGCTTTCCAGTCTGCTCCAGGAAAACCTGAGTGACCAGCCGGGCAGGGTATTTGATTCCTTATGCCCATTCCAATTTTTGACCTTTAGGATGAACCTTTCCAGGTGAGAACACTGTGACTTTAAGGTTAAATTCTGTAACTCCTGGCTGTGCACAAAGTGACATCTGTCATGTTTCAAGAAAAACACAAAGCCATTGGGCAGATGTTTGTTGGTTGCTGCTGCCTTTGTCCACGTACTGTGGAGCTGTCTTACATCCTCAAAATCAGCACTGCTGATACTATAACTCTGTACTTCTTTTACAAGTTTAAATCATCTCTGAGACTTGTTGTTTGCTGATACTGCTAAGGATAAGGAGAACATAATGTAGACCCACATGCACATGACCACATATTTGGAAGAAAAAAAGAAAGTAATAAAATGTTCATCTCTTTGGCTGAGGTGCAGTTGGCATAGCAAGAGAGTACTGAGGAACATCTGTGTTTGGGGGAAGGAAGCAACAAGAGGGATACAGTTATTAAGCATAGGGTTCAACATGCTTGCTTTGCTTCCCACAGTGGGACCAGGTGTTGGTTTTATGTCTTAAGTTTAAGACTGGGGCGAGGAGGGGAAGTTTGCCTCATTTAAGTAACTATTTGAACTGTATTCCAGCCTGTTCTTTTTAAATCTTCAACTAATACGCTGGTTATTTTTTTATAAAGCTGAGAGCTTGACTCAATAACAATGTGCGTGGGCTATTGCTTTCATTCTTGCATTCTGGAGAGCTTTGAGGGATTTAAATGAAAATGTCACACATCTGCCAAGTTCTGATACATCAGTTGGTTCAAAATCACCTTTCTTGATTTCAGTGCAAATCAGTCTTTGGCTTTTGGCATAGAAGTACATCTCGTGTGTCCATGTGTGAGCGCACATTCTTGGAGGTGGTTAGTTTGCTACATCTTGTATAGCTTATTTCAATCCTTGCTTCTCTGAAGAGAAGATGAATAAAAGTGGGAAGACTTGATGGATTATGGATAGACTTAAGGTTGTGGAAATAGCACAACCATGACACAGTGTAATGGGATGTGAGAGATCTAAGCTGCTGGGCAGATCCTCTTTGCACAGGATATTTGACTAGGAGGTGTGGGTGTAAGCACCAACCACCATTTATTTCATAGCAGCATTGTAGTTTGTGTTGCTGTGTTTTTCTCCTCCTGTGGTCACAGAGATATTTTCTCTGAAATTTTAATTTCCCTCCTTGCCAGTTGCTATGTTTTGTCCTGTTTTCAGTGTGGGCTGAAGCCAAATAAAAATTAACTATTAAACCAGTGAGCAGAATTATCCAAGGTCAAATGTTCTCCAATCCTTAGCAGTAGATTCCTTCAGGTATGTCTCTCAAACTTTGTACAATGTGTGTTAAATTACATTCCAGGCTTATAAGGACCTATATGCTTGAATAGTAGTTCTTCCTGCTCCCCGCTTCCTTGCTCCTTTTGTTTGTGCTGCCTAGTAATTAAGGTGGATTGGAATGCATCGGCTTGAAAAAATGAAACTATTAATAATCACTTTGAAAGACCACCCCCAGTCCAGAATGGCTTGTTCTCTTCCTCCATCTTTCAGATCTTTTCTGCCTTGACATTGTTTATTATAAAAAGCACTCAAAAAAGTTGTCTTTGAAATAAGGGAAATATTTATTCATTTCATGTTCAGAAGCCTATGAGATAATGTAAATTTTCTTAGCTACTGGTTGTGTTCTACCTAAAGAGACATAGTCATATTTTCCATTTCTAAAATAGGGTGCTTTGCATTCAAACTGCAGGAGTTGGCTTTTGGTTTTCTTTTTTTTTTTTTTTTTTTTTTTTTTTTTTTTGTAAGAGTAAAGTACCTATTTCTTGACTGCAAAGAGTTTAAAAATACTACTTGGCACAATGTAAGCTCCTCAGCTAGCAAGAAACCCTTTTAGAATCTGACATTTTTAGAGGTGATTATGCAATCTGCGTAATTTAAATTTGATACATAGTTGAAGAATGATTGTGGGAAAGTTATTACATTTACTCTAATGCTACAAGTTCCATGTATGAGAGCTGTTACAAATTAGAAGCAGACACGTTTTCTTTTGGTCAAACTGACATGAAAAATACTGAATTTAACTGTTTCAGGCTGAGGTGTTTGGACTTGAGTGAATGTCTTTGGTTTTATTTTTTCAGAATTTGGAAGAAAGTTTCAAGTGAACTGCACCAAGGTTTAACAATCTGACTCTTAGACTCTTTGTTCCATTTTTTAGTTTTACCAGTTTTAAATTTCTAATCCTTACAGCATAACTACTGAAAGGAGCAACCCAAGGGGATGGATTACTTTGTGAATCTCCATCTTTACATATGTATACTTTTCTCATAAAAGGCTAAATGCCATGAAGAGGCATTTAGCTTTACTGGGTTCCCTTGTTTTAAGAAGTTGTACACATTGCTGAATGTAAAAAAATCACGTTCCATATAAAAATCAGGTTCCAAGGGTTATCTAATCAGCTGCTTGTTGACTCAGCTTGCTTTTGGCTAGAATAGGGCCCGACAATAATACTGATACTGTAGTCCCATCGAGAACACAGTGGATACATCTGTCTTCCATGAGTTTAATTGCCTCTCTGCCAGACTGAAATATCCTAAACCATGCATTTATCTTGTTAACATACTGAAATCTATAGCTGACCTGAATCCTTGCTTTTATTTAGAAACTTGTGGTGGAGAACGTTGAAGTTCTAACACAAATGAGGACCAGCTTCGACAAGCCGGACCAGATGGCAGCGCTCTTTAAAAGATTATCATGTGGGTAACTAGCAAGGTCCTATTAAAGATACAGAATTGGTTTTTAACTTTGTCTTTGTAAAGAAAATGGAAAAACGACATTTCTTTATATAAGAAGTGTATAGAAGCAGCAAAATATATGTGAGCTCATATAAACTGAGGCATCTTTTCAGAATTTTCCAGTCTTCTCATGTGCAGACAGAATGAGATTGCAGTGTTCATTAGTGCACAGGCACTTTAGTAGTGCTGAGTTTTGTGTATCTTCTCAGGGATGATAACACAGAGCTACAACAGCAATTTGCAAACTGGGTGTGTAGCAGTAGAATAGAAGACGCAGGCTCTTTGGGCACACATTTCTCAATTGATTTCATCACAGTGAAATTACTGTGAAATTACTGCATTCTGTGGAGGGATTGTTACATGTAACTATTGTAAGGGTTTGTATAACAAAAATTATAATTATAAAGAGGCTTTTTTTTGTTCTGAAGAAAGTGCTAGTATTACCATCCAGTACTGTCAGCAGGTTCCTTTAAGTGGTTAACAGGGTGCTGCTTCTACTGAAAATCCTATTGTCAGCTTAGATATAAAAACCTGCTTAAGCCCTGTTTACCTTGGCTTTTTAAAGGAATGCCATTGTTTCAGTACCTTGTTTTTCAGTGCTTTGTTAAATGTTTTCTTTCTCTTCTTTGAAGAATCGAGCTTGTAAATATCACTGGGTTCTTGTTCATTATTGCTGTTCTCTTTTTCTCTTCAGCTGTTGACAGCGTTTTGAAAAGAATGACGATTATTGGTGTTATCTTGTCTTTTCGGTCCTTGGCACAGGAAGCGCTTAGAGATGTAAGAAACAACTGAACATCTTCCAAATCATTTTCATTGCATTTAGTTTAATGGCATGATTTTAAACATCATTATTTAGAAATGCTGCCTCTTAAAGGATTGGCGTGTGGGTAAAATGGCAGTACTCAGTCATAACCGAACTTTGAATTGCAAGTTGGGGAAGATCTGCCTTTTTTGGAGTTTACTGTTTAGAGAAATCACAGAATGTTAGGAGTTGGAAAGGACTTTGAAAGATCATCTAGTCCTACCCCCTCTGACTAAAGCAGGAACACCTAGATTAAATCACACAGGAGCATCTCTAGATTGGTCTCAAATGTCTCCAGAGAAGGAGACTACACAACCTCTCTGGGCAGCCTGTCCCAGTGATCTGTCACCCTCATGGTGAAAAAGTCTTTCTTTAAAACATACTGAGTTTAATTTGAGCATAGCTCTCAATATTTTCTTTGTTTAGCAATTTTTCAATACTTTAATTTCACTGCAAGCAGCTTGATTTTTGAGTTTTTCAGGCTCTAAAGTCTTAAATCTCCAAACAGATTCATTAAACTTGTTAAACAAATGGTAGTGTCTGACTGATCATTAACATGGGAAGCAATTTTTTCCTCATTTTGTATGTGTTTGCCTTTTAGGTCTTATCCTACCACATTCCTTTCCTTGTAAGTTCCATCGAGGACTTTAAAGATCACATTCCAAGAGAGACTGACATGAAGGTAATGTTTGGCCCAAAGGGCGATGCAGTCATTTTTGGACCTTGCTGAAAATATGTAAAGGGCAAGACTTTCATGTGCAGTGTGCAAAATCCAGAAAAAAAGAACACTGTGGTTTTGGGGCTTTTTTTTCTAAAGAGCTAAGTAGTTGTTCATCTGCAGCCTCCTGATGTTTTATTGAGTTTTAAAAGATGAATATGCGATGAAGGGAAGCATACTGAGCCACTTCATAGCGTGAGCAGCATAACTGGTAGAACTAAATGTTTCAAGGACACTGTGTACGTGGTTGGAACTCTGTGCATCTAATAGCTACAAGGCTCATTATGACCTTAAACTGAGAAATCTTGCAAACCTACTGTCTTAAATGCTTGGAAAAAAGATTATCAGCTTAAATTAAGTGCCCTGCTGCTCAACAGTAGCATGTTTTCATCCAAACCCCCTTGTCAGTACATTGTGTGACTTCTGCATATGTAGGCACAGTAGCCACAACATAGCTGTTTTTTAGTATTTTATTGCAGCCAGGATCCCATAAAGCTTTGCAGGTGGTATTGTGGCCATTTGATTTGCAGAAACTGTGTGGTGGGATAGGTGTTGCACAACTGATAATTCACTTCTACAGAAACAACTTTTAGTAATCTGCTCTTGAGCAAAGTGTGGTTTTTGAGGGCTGGAATACATTGTTATTCCTAAAGGTGAAGGTTGGAATACATTGTTATTCCTAAAAGTGAAGGTTACATTTTGCCTTTTATTCTTGAGGAAAGAAACTTACATTCTGTTGTGTGTGAAGATTTACTAAATTAAAACATCCTTCCCCTTTTTAAAAGTACTAGATCAATTTAGAGCCTGTTGTGCTGGGCCTCATGATTTCAGAAGACACAGTTTAGCAGTCTGTCTGAAAATGCTTCAGAGGTTGCGTGAAGAGTTCAAGTTCTTGAAATTTCATACATACAGTTAATTCACTCCAAAATATAATCACATGCTCTCTGAAATTTGTGATGCTGAGAAACCAGACATGAATGTTTGATGTCCCAGAAAACATGGAAAATAATACCACAATAGAGGAATTCTGTGGAAAAGCTGTGGAAAATTAACTTAAAGGATACTGGCTCATGATAAAAATTACATTAAAATTATATATGTTGCCTTTGCACTTCTCAAGAAAAACCTTTCTAAAATTCTGAGTGGTTGTTTCAGAGAAGATAATTGATCAAGGTATCGTGTCCGTTATTGAACTTGAGGAAATTGGAATACAGAAGACATGAACAGGGAAGTTCATCACTTGCCTTCTGAAAAGATCAGGCAAAGTATCTTACAGCCTCTGGTATCAATGGGGTGCTGAAACATAGGGTAGTATAAAGGCTGTGACTGTATTCACTGAAGACAGTATTTTACCATTGATATTTTCAAGCTGATAATGACAGATCATTTTAAACCTCTCAGTGGATCTCTGAAGACACCACTGAACTCCTTGGTGTCAGCAGATATGAGGAAGCATACTATCTGCTGCTTTTCTGGAAGTCACTGGAGTAATTTGTAGTTGTTGGAATAATGTGAGGGGTAAAAAAAAAGACTGCTGCTAAATTAAACTGTGCTGAAGGCTGTACTCTGGCTTATGCCACGCAGCTCCATCTTGTTGCCTCTGCTGAGCCTTATACTTGGCTGTGGCCTGCTGTAGTTTTGCTGTGTTTCTTAACCACACCTGGTTTGTGTGTGCCTTTCCTGGTTCAGAGGGTCTGAAATGAACTCCCAAGGGCTGGTGTGTGCACGATACCAACCGTCACGTCTTCTGGTGTGGCGGGATGCCATGTAAGCTTGTTTTAAAGGACATAGCTTGCATGGATAAGGTTTGAGGACTGCACAGAGCAAGAGCCAAACCTGTGTAGTCTTGCCCATAGTTCCTATTGGGAATACTGGGAACTCTGGCATGTGCTACCCTGCGGCTCTGCCAGAGCTTTGTCTTGAAAACAGTGTGTTGGAAGGGCCACAACTGCACTGTGAGCCTGCTAATGATTACAATCAGCAGCTCCTTGTCTGAGCTGTCTCCTGGCCATGTCGCATCCTGCAGTGCAGTTGCAGGCAAGAGAGGCTTCTCTGGGGACTGTGGTGGTTTAACCCCAGCCAGGAACCGAGCACCACGCAGCTGCTTGCTTACCCTAGATGCTCTAGTAGGATAACAAAGGAAGATAATATTAGCAGTAATAATAATATATATAAGCAGTAATTATATATAAGCATGTATAATATACATTAAACAATAGATGCACAAGTGCAGTTGGTCACCACATGTGAAAAAGCACAATGCACAATCTGTCTCTGAGCAGCGATCCCACCTCCTGGCTGGCTTCCCCAGGTACCCAGGGAGCGTGATGCTCTACTGCAGGGACTGTCCCTCTGGCCAGCCTGGGTCAGCTGTCCTGGCTGTGCTCTCCCAGCTCCTCAGGACGTGAGAACGTGACGAGTCCTTAGTTTGGTGTAGGCACTACAGCTACCCAGCAACAACTAAACCCAGCCGTGCATTACCCACACCATTCTCATCCTAAATCTAAACCACGGTGCTGTACCTGCTATAAGAATGAGAATCAACTCTATGGTAGCCAAAACCAGGACAGGGGCAGCAAGGCAGACTACTTTTCTTTAAATTAAGGCTTGTCAAGAGATACTTTACAAGCCTTTGTGCAGTAGGTTGGGACAGTTGTCCAATTGAGCATATTTTAGGGTACAACTTCATATCCATTTCCTCTGTACTGAATTTGCCAAGTTTTAAAGCTGTTGAATAAACACTTACAAAATTTTATTTCTGTTTTAGCATCTCTGAAACTTATGATTTGAGGTGACAGGCAAAACGAGAATTTCTTCTCCTTTTGTTTATTTGTTTGTTTTAACATTAAATTGTTGGGATGTCTACACAGGCTTTTAGAAACAGGCTTGTTTGCATTTGTTCCACTGTTGTGCCACAACCACTCTGTTGTGAACCAGGTTCCATCCAGATGCTCTGTAATTCTTTTAATGCTGGACTGTACTGAAGCTGGTATCAGACATCCTCCTGACAGCATAGCACTGTGCAAACAACACTCTATACTTTTCGTATCAGAACTTGCACTCTGGTAGCCAGGCTGGAGCACACAGATAAGGATAAACTGCACAATATCCACTGTGTGCAGCCAGCCAACTATATGTGAGAATTTGTGGGTGAAGTGTAAAATTTCTCAGTTGTTAGTGGCAGTGAGGCGCCTTGCTAACATTTCCCGAGCCCTGTGTGTTTGGCACGAACCTGCTTTTGCAGAGATTCATCTGAGCTACAGGGTCAGATGCTTTGTCCAGAAAGTAAACTGTGGAAATGGAGAAAAACCTTGTTGGAAGTTTTTTAACGGCAATAAAAGATAAGCTTGGAAATTGGAATATGTTTTAGGATGGGTTTAGTTCTGGTGTTACAGACACCAGAGTCAAATTCTTGGCACTTTTAATCACTGGATGCTGAATCTGTATCAAATTTGGCTGTTGTAATATTTCTCTTCTGCCTTAGTCTTATTTCACCAGATCGTGATTTTTTACTTTTGTCTGAAAGTGTTCCCTTTGCAGATGTTAGCTGGTACTTCAGGGCTGGTAGAGAAAATCTGTTAGTTTCTTTTGAACTGTAAGGAAAGATGTAGTAACAACTGAGAGCCAGGATGTTTGCTTTGGAGGTAATGTAGAAAAGTAGACAAGCTCTGTTTGGCTTGACAAAAAGAAATTATAATGTAGCACACCAAGTACTCACCCAGCTGTTCAATGGGGGTCAGAAACAAACACAAATCTAGAGTCTCTTTATCATGCTTTAGCCAAGTCTCTGAAATTCCTTAGCACCTCAGGCTCTAATGTGAACAGGTTAAACATGACAGCAAAAATGTGCTTCATCATGTTTATACAAAAAACATCCAGTGGTGGTTTTTGGTTGGGTTTTGGGTTTTTTTAATTATCTGTCTTCTGGTCCTCAGGTGGCAATGAATGTATATGAACTGTCATCAGCTGCTGGATTGCCTTGTGAGATTGATCCTGCCTTGGTCGTAGCGCTGTCTTCCCAAAAGTCAGGTAAGAAGTTACAACTTGAACAATATAAGTTGAAGAATAAATAAATAAATAGGGGGAGAAAAAATAAATACACCCAGGTGTTGAAGTGTTTAAAGTGCTAAGGAGGAGATTTTCGTATCCTCCGTTCCTTCAGTGAACGTCGTAAGTGGCATAACAACCTTTGTGCCTGCTCCCTACTGATGTGTTAGCTTGAGAATCTTTTCAGCCACATATGAATTATTTGTTGACCCAGAGAGAATAACTAGATGTTAAAGGAGTTTAATAGGTAACAGTGAAAGCTACTGGAATTTAAGGCCAATGAAAACAGGAGTCTGTTGTGAAGGACTAGGGACTGATCAGATCTGTTGTGCAGATCTGTAACAACTCCGTGCCATGTAAGTAGAGCTGAAGTGCCAGCTGAGTAATGCACTTCATGAATTTCACAGTGTTGTGTTACCAGTGTGAGACACAAGTGTTAACGTGGAGCTTACCAGGGGAAACATGGTACAATAACAATCTTAACGTTCTAACACGTATGGCACTTCCTTTTCTGCGCTTTAAAGCACTGCTGTCTAAGCTCTTCACCCTTGTTTACTGTGATCAGCTTGAAGGCATCAATTAAGACTTTGGTGCTTTTTTACACGTCTTTGGCTTTATTCTCCATTTTCTTTACTGAGCACTTTGTTGCTTGTTTACCCCTGTCTGTAATGGATACTTAATGTTAAATTCAGATGGTGAATATTAAATGCTAAAATGTTTTTTCTTGCTTTAAGGGTAGGGTTTTTTAGGAGGGGAAAATACATCTAGGTTCAAGGAGCTTTTTAATAGTCAACCTGAAGCGTCAAGCACAATTTCTGTGTGTACCATAAAGTATATCTGTTTTATATACATTATATGTTTAATATACATAGATATATATTTGGAAGATACCTGTTATCTGAAACCTCATTTTGAGGAGGTTATCATCATTGGGGTGCAGCTGTGAAATGTTTGAGCAGGGTGAGCAGAGCATTTGTGTCCATTTTTGTGATTGGTTAGGATCTTTTATTTTGATGCTTTGCAGTTTGAAGTCTCTTGCTTTTAGTAAGTGCAGTTTGCACAGCTTTAAGTACTGCATATCCCCAACTGCTGACATTTATTTTAAACTAATCTTAACACCATTGTTAAAATAGCACAAGGTGCTATTTTTGAAACTGCAAGGTTTTAGTGCAAAATGAGGTGAGTGCACGTCGCCTTTGGCTCATTTACCAGAGGGAGAGTCCAAGGGAACCTCTCCTCACCTCAGAGCAATAACTGGATTTACACCACCATGTAAAAATACTGCAGTAACTAAATTGTTAGAAGTGACGAGGTGGCAGTAGCTTGATACCATTCTTGTAGATAACAAGCTGGACATTTTGAAGCTCCACCCTGCATCTTCTGGCAAAAACTGACAATAACACCCCTCCTTTCGCAATACTGACATTGTGTTTATTGCTGATGGGTTTAATTTTCAATTTGGTGAAACATTTTATAATCTAAACTACTTGCAGTTGAAAGGAAGCACTTTAAGATGACCTAATGAGAGAACTTTTGTATTTTTCTTTAGAAAACATAAGTCCAGAGGAAGAATATAAAATTGCTTGCCTTCTCATGGTCTTCGTGGCAGTCTCCTTGCCGACTTTGGCTAGTAATGTGATGTCTCAATATAGCCCCGCCATTGAAGGTAATGTAGAGCTAGCAAAATATTTGCTGTGGATGCTTTCTTCATAATAATCCTGGTAGTTTCTTGAATACTTTTGCTCCATTTGGTTTTTTTTATATTTTTTAGTGGACAAAATGTAAAAATCAGTCCTGTTTGAGGAAAGTTCTTCTGAAAATTATTTACTTAACTCTTGTTCAAGATGCAACTTTATATGAAACATGAGTCTTCTACCTGCAATTTTAAGAATAGTTCAGATGCTGCAGGGGGCAATCTCGTCTTAGTATCTGGAATTGCTTGAGCATACATTAATTAGTAAAAAACTTCTTATGTAATAATATAGATGTTTCAGTAATCTTTATGTTGGCTTTGGGCCACTGGTACAAGGTGTCTTTTCTATATTTATATGCTGTTCATATTACTAAGCATAAAATTTTGGAAACAGAATCTGGAAGGCGTAAGCTGTGAACAGAATTATGTCCTATGCAGTAGCTGAAATTTCTTTTAAAAAAGAAATAAATCTTTGCCTCAAGGAAATTACTCTTTACATGTCATCCACAAAGAACAGTTCTCTTTCAGACAAAATTGAGGGGAAAAAAAACCCAAAAAACTGACAAAACTGTTCCAACACATACAAAAGTCAGTTTCAGCTGTTCAAGCTATTTCCTTTGTGACATGTAGCATGGCTTGCTTAAGACACTGTGTATTCTGCATCTGTGTACTGGTCCAATTACTGGTTAAACTCCAGGGTTTTGGTGTGGGATTTTTTTAAACATTGTGTTATTTTTAATTATATCAAAATTTAACTCACAAAGAGTGCTGAACTTCTGAAAACTTCAAGTACTAGGAAAAGACCAGAAATTCTGAAAGCCATATGTCACCTATTGTAATATGCAGGTTGTTGTTTTAAATTAGGTTAATTAATGTTGTCCTCAGTTTTGAGAATTTAGGGATTTGTTAATTCAAGTTTCATTGTACACAAATAGTCTAGCCTTTTAGCAGTTGTGAAAAAACTTGTTAAATCTCTGGTGCAATGAGTAGAACTTGACTACTGATTTGAAAAAATAGGAATTTTAAGGTAACACCTTTTTCTGATGACTAGGGGGAACAGTCTGCAACCCACAGACTTGTTTGTTATCTGGGCTCTGATAGTATTTTTAGGGCTTTCAGCAGGCTGTTTCAAAGTCACAGTGTCTGACTGAAAATCTCAGAATATGGTGAGAACAGGGAACATCCAATGTGATTGGTGAGGAGCACAGGTAGAAACTTGCTCATTAAAGGACAACCATGTTGTTTCTCTTTAACTCAGACCAATTAATTTGTTTATGTGTGATGAAGACCACATCTCTTAAATATTATTTGTTTATATTTTGTAAAACAAAACTTCTGAAAGTACTTTATGATACCAGTTTGCCTTTTGAAAGCATCTTACCTACTGTAGGGTCTCAAAGCTTATACTGCTTGCCAGGGAGACAGAATTAAAAACAGTTGCATTTTCTCATTCACCTTTGCAAATTTATCTCTAACAACATGAGTCAGGCTAGGTAGAGGCTCTCCAGCAGGTTAGGGTTCATGCAAGTTTGCCGTCCTCAGACTCCCTTCTCTTCCAAGACCCTTCTTGAGTCCTTACATTATTAGCAGGCTGTTAAAGAACAGTTAATTCCTACTTGTGCCTGTTCTGTATCATGTAGTTTCAATATTCCATTTTCTGTGATTGCATTTACATTCAGTAACTTGTAGGATGAAGTCAGGCAAAGCCTTGTTTCAGAATGGGCTCTTAAAGTACAGTTAATCTCATGAAGCTGGGACTGGAGAGAAGCTGCTTCTAGAACTCAAATGAGGCCCGTATTAGGAATTGCTACTGATTTTATGAGATGTGGCCTCTGTATTATGTAACTCTTTACTGAGTGGGCTCTTTTTTATTGAGAGGAAAAGAGCCTGGCAAAAGGAATACATAAAATATGTTCACTCTACAAAAATAACCGAACAAACAGAATAGACCTTGTCAGTCCTTGCATAATATTGCTTTTTCTTGTGTCCTGCCCTTATTGTACAACATCTGGCTTTAGACACTTAATATGGATACTATTTCCAGGGTGACAACGTAATAAATGCTGAGGTTTTATGGAGTAAATTCCCTGGACAAATCCTGAATTTATCCATCAACAAGTCAGAGATTTGAAGGAGTTTCAGCTTTCTAAGCTGGCAAGTCATACCTCCCAAATACAGACAGTTCTTGGATGGCTTTAGTGATGTCTGTGTTCTCTCTGCCTACTTCAAGATCAAGCCAGTTTCTTCCACTAGCTTCAGATAAAGGCTCAGACAGGCTTGTACTTTTGTTCCCCAGTAAGTAATCTGAGCTGCTAGCCAAATGGCAGGCAAGAGGACTCATTTGTTGTCTAGAGGCTAGAATACAAGGCTAGTCTGCAAGAGGCGTAGCCTTTTCTAAACAGGTTGGAAGACAGCAATTCCTCAGCTCAAGCCTAATGCTTTCTCTGCAGTCAGTGTACTCTGCACAAATATTTCTCTGCACAAATAGAAGCTTAAAGCAGCAGAATTAAGCAGAAAAGCTGTTCTTGGCTGATTTTCAAGGAAAGTGGTGACCTGTTCTTTTTTTGGGACTAGCATATTCATGCAGTGGCATCTAATTAAAAGCAGGAGATGGGGTGTCAGCCCTGGGGGTGATGTTGGTGGAGATCCCCAGGGATCTTTGCTGGGACCTACTAGACCCACTAGCCGTAGACCACCACCTGGGTGGGGAAGCGAGAAGAGAGGTGAGAAAATGTTCACATTGTGCCAAGTTACAAACACAAGGTTACAGTTGAAGTAACCGCATTCTTTTAAGAGGATTCAAATGCACAAACACAAGTCCACACCAAAGCAGCAATTTTAATATTACTTTTATTGTTTTAAGCCTTGCTAAGCTGTTGTCCAGCATAGAGCAGTGCTAAGAGAAAGCTTTACAAAGCTGTGTTCAGGCATATAGCAACTGCAAGAGAGAAAGCATTGCTGGGCTGTTTTAAGGAATAGAATAGGTTTTAAGAGAGTATTACAAACCTGGGATCTTCACAACACCTCTGAGCAGCAGGATGATAAGGGTCCACATGGAGCAGCGAAGAGAGTCTGGAACAGCATCTTCAGGGCGTCCCCTTCTCGCTTCAATGTACATTTGATGTCCATCTCCCTGCGCTGCCGAGGCAGCTGCCGTATACACCTGCATCAGGCGTGAGCTCTGGTCGCTGCACATGGGGCCAACACGTACAGCAGGCCCTGCTGGACTGGTGAGCCTGATTGGCTAACAGCAGGTGACTTACCGTCCTGACTGACTAGTGATGTCTCTCTGTTACACTGTCAGAGTGTTATGGTTTCCCACACACTTGAAGGTTGAAGTCTCATAGGAAGGTTGTGCTTTCCTTCTCACATGAAGGTCTGTTCTCAGGGGAACAGTTTCTTTCTCCCTGGTCACCTAGCCAAGGTACCGGGACTAGGGTTTGTCCATCATGTCCAACTTGGACCATCCTCTATTAGCCCTTACACAAGGTATTAACAGAGGTAGATGTCATGGCACTGATTAAATGGGGCAATAAAATGACAGGTAAAATTAATTTTAAGTAAGAATAGTCATACACTTCTTAAGTGAAGCGATGGGGTGTTGCTGACCTTGCTATTCAGGCATGATCTTGGAGTTACGATAAATGACTGAAGAAATGAGCTCAGTGCTCAGCAATGATCGAAAAGAATTGGTAAGAATCCGCGGTGTTTGCATGTTTGAATGCTTGCCAGAGCTGTCACAGGCCACCTCCTTTATATACACTAGCAATGTCCCAGGAAATTTACCCAAGTGTCTGTTAGATTTGATTTAAAGTGTTAGATTTGACTTAATTTGTCCAGTGTGGTATTATTTGTTGCAACGATTTGTAGGAAACAACATACTCTTTGGTAAACTTTTTTGAAGATTTAAAAAACAAAAAAAAAGAAACCAAAACCCTGCAGTAATGAAAAGTTCCTTGCTCAGCTCATAGTAAGATATGTGTTAGCTTTAAAGCATTGGTATTTACATTTTTACCACCACATTTTATCACGGCACTTGTGAGTCATGTGTCCCACTTTGGTAACAGGAAAGCGGTGCTGACAGAGGAGCAGTGCATCCCACTGCAGCATCCTGGTCTCCAGACAAGAGAGATCAGGCTTATTGATCTGCTGTCTTGTAAAACTGGTGTCATTTAATCATCTTCCAGGCCTCTGAAGCCTAGGTGAATTTTAAGCACAGTATAATGTACAGCAGTTTGCAATTTGACAGATTTGGTCTTGAGTTCCTGTAAATCCCTTGGGTGCATGCTGTCTGGGCATGATGACTTGTTTGTTTTTCCACAGAAGGTAGGAGAAAACCAGCCAAATAGCTCAAGAGAAAAACCCTGCTTGCGTGTGTCTCTTTAGCCTTGTCAAGTGGGAATACAGTCAGGTTTTGTAGAATGTGCTGGAGGTTTATTTGGTTTCTTTCCTTATTTCTGCAAGCCACTGGGATCTTTCTCAGGTTGTCATGACCATTACAGCAATCAGAAGGGAGATCTGTACTTCTGGTGGCTTTCCTGATACCAAGTTCAGTGTGAAGGAGAGCTTTGCTCCTGCCATGTGAGATGCTAGAAGTTGATCTCTTATTATGACAAGTCTCTGCTCTTTCATGATATTTTCCAAAGAATACTGTCACTTTCAAAGATGATGCTGAGGTACTTTGTATGTTTTTATCTAGGGCATTGCAACAACATTCATTGCTTGGCAAAAGCTATCAACCAGATTGCTGCAGCTTTATTTACCATCCACAAGGGAAGCATTGAAGACCGTCTTAAAGAATTTTTGGCCGTACGTATGACTTGATTTCTAGACCTAGTATCCCTATAAAGAGGGGAACTCTCCCCCTCTAACGCCCCTTAATTTGTCTAATACATAGTCTTAACTTACACAGAGCTGCCATGAAGTTACCAATGTGTTTGTACATCTTTGCAGTGACCACCAGCCAGGAGTAATCTGACTCACCAGGGCATGCTATAAAGAGTTAGATCAGTATGGCTGAGTATTGATTAAGCAGTGTTTATTCCAACAGAGAGAAAATCATATTGTTAATACAAGTCTATATGTAGATTAATAGTAGTCCTTTAGCAATACTCAGCTTTGCAAGATTTTGGAAAGTAACAGTAGTAAATCATACAAGTGTCAAAGTTGTTGTTTTTTTTCTCCAGTATACTCTTCAGTATATTAGCACATACACATGACTGGAAAAGAAATATGCAATGCATACAAAGTCTAGATTCTGTCTAGCAGGCTTTTCCTGTGGTATGTTGGATTCTTTAGTTTTATCTTCAAAGAAGGTAACTGTGGAGTGGCTTTTGAGTTGTACCTTTTGACATGCCTGCCCTTCTTAAGCAGCAGCTGTCTGATAGCCCTGTGTTGCAGCAATATTTGGGAAGAGGAATTTTTATGCTTCAGAGTAGGTTGAAGATCAAAGCTGCTGAAATCCTTAGTGATGCTTCAAAAAAAAAAAAAATCAAAAGCCCTCAGGGTGGTGATGCATTTTAAATACCTCTTGGTATGCTGCTCAAGCAGACATACAGTTTTTAAAGTGGCTCTTAATTAGTCAGTATTTGAAGGGAAACTGAAGGCTAAAATGGCAGTTTCACTTCAATTTCCAAAAATCAATACTGGTTTTGAGTGATTCTTGATTTTTGGCTGTTTGGCCTTAAAATATGAAAAAATGTCATCCCCCTGCTTATGTTAGGTGCCTCTACACAAGTGGGATAGTGGGAACTTCTTGTAACTAGAAGTCCACAGAACTTTTTTCCTTTTTTTTTTTTTTTTCCTTAAAAGAATCTTTCCGTTCTGGAAGTTCATTGCATTTTGTAAAACACAAAAAACCCCTTGGCCATTGACCTTGTCTAATGCAACTGCTGGCTGTAAAAGATGAAAGAGAAATGGTTGTGTCACGTTGCATACACTTGACAAGTGAAGGAAACCAGTATGGTTTCATGTGATAAAAACACTTTTGGTATGAGGTTTGCATTTTTTCAGTGTTTATGAACTGGTTTCAGACCACTGCTTTTACTGCCCAGACCATGACTTGATGGTTTGGATGTTTTGTTAATCTTTTCGAACACCTTTTATGTATCACTTACTGTTAGCCTGAAAGAAAAACATTTCTCTTAAGAAGAAAATGTATTGCTGGGGAAGATTAGCTTTCCCATCAAAGTTAAATATGGAAAAAAGAACTTACTAAGTTATTTAATAGTGAGGAATATATGTGAAAGTTATTTTGAAATAAGCGTGTTCACTTCATATTGTAAATGGGTTAATGACAGAATTTGTTCAAGAGGAATCCTGGTTTGGATACTAAAGTTAACATTTGAAGTTAAAATCCTTTTCTGGTAAACAAATGGCAGACACCATTGCTTGGTGTGAGGGCATAAGTAGTGACTATACATCTGAAAGCTGAAAGAGTTGGAGTTTTCTCCCAAATTTCTGTAAGGCATGACAACATGGGTTATCAGTGCATCTGCAAATGAAGTATTGTACTGTATTCTGTCATCTAATCTAGAAGATCCTGCTCGGGCAGGGGGGTTGGATTGGATGATCTTTCAAGGTCCCTTCCAACTCCTAACATTCTGTGATTCTGTGATCCTGAGCTAATTTATACCTAAGGACACGTTGCAAGCTTCTAGGGTATCTTTTAAAACTAGTTTTGTTGGGATACTCATAGTCTGATAAAGTATTGTCCATTTGCATTTAGGATGACACTTTTTCAATTAAAAATCAAGTTTAAGTAAAAGTTTATTTGTCCTTCTCTTGTAAAATGAGTACAACTTCAAACAATAAAACTTCTAATCGTGTCCAGTCTTACCATTATGTAGTAAGTTTATATGTAGCTTTGGAAAGAGAAAGCGGCATCTTAATCCCGTGGAAGTTCTGTCATGAATTTCAGTAGGCTATAATGGTCAACTAATGACTGCAACCAAAAGTCCCTTATAATAAATTAGTTTCCTTTGTGTGTGAGAACAGTACATACTGCTAGAAATACACAACGGTGGCTCACTGAGACCAAAACCCTGCAGTGGTTCAGGATTCTTACTTGCCTTCATGGCTAGGAGTGCACTGCTGTGTCTGACCCCTCAGAAGGGTTGTGTGCGTGTGCACAGCAAAATAGCCAATCAGTGCTTTGTTTAATTTATAGCTTTGAAATACTCTTTTTTTAATTTTATTTTTTTTAATGTAGCTTGCATCGTCTAGTCTACTGAAGATTGGCCAGGAGACAGATAAAACTACTACAAGGAACAGAGAATCTGTTTACCTACTGCTAGATATGGTAAGCTTTTGTCCATCTTATGTGCTACTGACTTAAGGAATAGGCCTCACCGTGTGTCAATCAAGGGGGTTTTGGGTGTCACCTTGTGTGTGGTGGCTCATCAGTCCTAATGTCGGGAATGGATTCTTTGCATTCCCCCAATGCACACACACATTTTTTACCATTGTGCTTTGTTGCCCAGAGCATTGTATCACATTATTTGTATCACATCTGCTGATCTTGCACTATGTACCACATCAAAATGAAATTCCACGTGAGAGAAGCACAGTTTGGTGAGGAGAGGGGGTGGGCAGGGCACACCTTCTCCTCAGTGGTTTTCCTGTAGTGTACCATATCTTTCTGGTGCTGTCTGTAGGGAAAGCTAAATGCCTGGCGCTGAGAGGCAGTGAGTTTATACCAAAGTGCACCTCCCTAGCGTCTAAACTTCGTGTCACCTCATTTTGCTGTGAAACGTGTGAGTGTCGTGGCGGTGCAGACCACAGGTACCTCTGTGGAATGGATTAGCTCGGCAGGCAGCTGAAGGTGTTGTGCAAACCCTTGAGTTTCTGGTGTTTTTCAGATTGTACAGGAGTCTCCGTTCCTGACGATGGATCTCCTGGAGTCCTGTTTCCCTTACGTCTTGCTGAGAAATGCGTACCACGCTGTCTACAAACAAAGCGTCACATGCTCTGCCTAACTATCTACTTACTGGAGATAAGACATAGCACGCATCTATGTGGCCTCAGTTTTATCTGTAAACTGTGGAGCTATTTTACTTCATGGCCTGATAACAGTTTTGTGGATTATAAACTTTTTCCATAAAGTTGTATTTCTGATCAGTGGTTTCTTAATATGGTTGTACTACAATATAAGCTTGGTTGATTTTTAGGTTGCACATTCATGGAAAATCTTTTTTTTTTCTTTTTTTGTTCTCATTTCTTCCTTTTTTAATTTTATTTTTTACTTTAGAGTATCAGTTATGTTTAAAAAAATACTACTTCTGCTATATGTTTTTGATATTGATCATGCAAAACAAAAATTGCTTGTTTATTTCCCAGAAGAAAAATGTATTTAGTGATTATTTTAGATAGTGTAGCTTTCATCTGTGTGTAAATTATTTCATATAGGGAGAGTTATAATCTTGTACCTATTGTTCTTATTGAAAACAAATATTGGATGTGCATTTCTGTGAAGTAATTACAGCATTTCTAGTTTTATTTTGAAACATTCACCAATCTACGTACTATGACACTATCTAACATTAAAAAAAATGTTATAGGACTGCTTATCCTTCTGACAGCGATCCTTTCCCAATACTCTTAAACAACAGCAAGTGGTGTTGTTTGTATAAAGCATAGTGGAAATTTTTTTTTAAACTAACTTCTGTGGTGCCCTGTTGGCATTAACACTACCATTGTACCCTGCTGTATAATAAACATTCTTACACATTTATCACATGTTGATAAAATGTTAGCCCTTAACCACTTTTTATATGTTTTAAATTTTTGAAATTCAAGTGTACCTTCCATAACATACAATAAACACTAGACTGTATTATCTGTAGGTGAATTATTTTTAATATAAATGTTATCCTAGTATTTTAAGCTGAAACTGTGCTGTTGTGCATTGATTTACATCTCACAGTTCATTAAATATCAGTCCTTAGAGCTTTTATGTGAAGACTTCTTTTAATCCTTCACCTTCCTGGCTTCCGCGATAGTGAATCTTGTAAAACAAAACAAAACAAAAAAAAAAGTTGGAAGAAGGAATTAAAAAACAATGTTAAAAGTGTCAGTTTAGTGCCATTATCCTTTAAAACTTCATTTTACATCACACGGCTAGAAAAGCATTTATATAGCACATAGCGTTGCCAGTTGTACCCACAGAAATAAGTGTATTGTTCAAGTATAAAACTTGAAATAATCCTAAAAGAGGAGAGTGTTGCTAAAACCGTAACATCAGCCATTACTGAGACAGATACATAATGGGGCTCTTTTTTTTTTTCATTTTTTTTTTTTTTTTTCAGCCGTGCAAATTGGCAGGCAGGATGGCGTTGGCTCATTTAGCCTGAAAGCTGACCAGATGGTTGTGCTCTTTAATCCGCAGCGTATAAAAGCTATGTGTTCCTTAACAGGCTCCGGACATTGTATGGAGCCCCTGTTCTCGACGCAACTTCTGTGCGCGCTGGTAACTTTTTCTATTATGAAAGAGCTGTTGTGTGCTCAGTTACAATAGCTTCCTCTGTCCGGGGGAAAGAAGTGCTGGAATAAAATTGTCCTAAGGAAGTAAGACAGTACATCTATTTTTTTCCTAATTAATGCATTTTACACTCTTAACCATGGAACTGGTTTTTAAATGGAGAGTTTAGTACGGTAAGGGGTGAGTTTGTTCACACAGAAGTTAGGGCCGACGCGAGGCGTCAGAGTTCTGTAGTACTCATCTAATGCTTTTACATGTCTTGACGTGCAGGTTTGGCTTGTGGCGTGGCCTGTTCTGGAAAAGCAATGCCTGTTTTCAGGACTGACTCCTGAAAAACCCACGTTTAAGAAATAACCTATTTTGTGTCTTTAATCCTTTTAAGTACAAAGCAATTGTATTTGATTGTTTACGTCTGGCCCCTGTCAGTGTTCTGCTGCCTGAGGTGTTACTGAACTAAGCCGAGGAAATAGGTAATCTCTAACAACCAGGTAACGGGAGCGGGATCTCTGCAAGAAGCTGCCTCTGCAGCGGTGGCTTTGGGTTCAGTCGTGAACCCTTTGGGCTGGTTGGTTTCTGGGGGAGCCCTTACCTGGGGGTGCTCTGCTGTCTGGCACACACATGCCTGAGCTGGTGCCTTTTTAACTACCCTCCTACCAGAGCTCTGAGCCCAAGGACGGGGAAACGGGGGAAGAATTACACAGACTCATCCCTGTATTGGTTAGATTTTTTTGGAGGGGTTGTGTGGAGGTGGAAGGGTGTCCTTGCCTGTTGGAGAGTTTCTTGGGGAAGAAGGTAGAGAATGAATCCTTCCTCTGGAGCTGGCAACACTCTGCAGCTTAATAAACTCGACTGTTGACATCGTATATATTGAATCATTTCAGGTGGCTTTTTGTGTGTTTCTCAAAGTGTTTAGTTCCTGGAGCATGAAGTGCAGATGCCTGACCTGGTCCCACATGGAGCCAGCTCGGATCAAATGTCAGATTTGTGCAGGAGGGCTCCGCTTCATCTGTGAGAGAGAGAGAGCATGGAAGAGGAATGGCCTGTTGCTGCCCAGAAAGCTAGAGGTTTGAAGTTAAAACTGGTGTCCGTGGGGACAAAAGATTGCCATTGGGAATAATGGTTACTGTTAAACCTCTTTTGCTCCAGCAATTCACTTGCTAGATAGGAAAAGGAATTGGCAACCAAACTGACACTTGGTGTATACCAGTTCTGATGTGCTGGGAATGGCATTCTCCCCAGGAAATGTTGAAATGAGGCTGGTGATTTGAGGAAAGATACGAGCCTTCTTCAGCAGGTCATCGTGGGCTTGTGTGACTTTAGAGTTTACTCATTCCAGATTCAAGAATTCTAAACCATAAGTAAATATGCCTTGCCTCCAACTGCTGTGGTGCCAGAGTTTCCCAGGTCCTGGGATTCAGCCCTGTGATTCGTACTGACGAGTGAACTCTCGGTTACTTACCAGTAACTGCTGTAAAGTCTGTGAGTACAGGTAAGCCTGAACCAAGGCTGAAGCGTCTTTAGGTGAATGTGAAGCTGAACCAAACACAAGTAGGTTTATAGGTGCAGCCAGTTATCCTCTTCAATCAATAAAAGAGGTGGCTAACCATAGGCTTCTCGTTTCCGTGTTCAAATTCAAGCATCTTTTAACGCCGTAATACATTTTGGATGTAACAGAAGGAGTTTACTGTGTTCACAACTAAGCTACACTGATAAATTAAGGACAAAGACAGGGAAACTGCTTTCATTTCAATTCTTGGGGCTCACCCTGAAACACTGACATAGCTGTGCAAAGCAAGGCTGTTAAATGACAGCCAGGCACGTCTGCTTTGGCTTGATGGATGAGGACCGCCGTTCTCGGGGTTGTCACTTAACCAGCTTTCAAAAATACCGAAGCTCTGCCCGCTCTTATCTTGAAGTACACTTTTTGGAGTCATTTCTACGATAAGGGTAAGTCTTCCCCTGAAATGGAAAAAGGTTGTGGTTATGTTTTTTTAACTTGAATTGACCGTTATGCTTTTGCTGTTTGTCATGTTGTAAAGCCTGTAAATATTTGTGCTGACACATAACAACATCGAAACAGCCCCCTGACCTGTGTCCAAAGCCTTATCTACTTCACTATTAGTCATGCTGTTCCTAGTGCTACTAGGTCAAAGCGACCCGCTCGCTGGATGGAGCGTCAGCCCGTCTCACACAGTTCCGTACAGGAACATGTTGGTATCAGAATCAAAAGCGTGTGTTGGGCTTAGCGATGAGCAAGGGTATTTGAACTGCTGCTTGCGTAGGTTTCTGGGCTGTTGTCTTGTTTGGGGTAACGGTGACATCAGGAAGTGCCTTCTGACAGAGAACAGGTGCTCACACAGCTGCAGAGCTGTTACAGCTCCATGCCCGAACCTCTGATGTGGGTAGTTGTCTGTTAACAACATAACTTCACGTCTTTCTCATACTGCCTTCAGGTTGCAGCTGGAAGATGGGGAAGGTGGCATGGCCGGTCACCTGCAAGGTCTTCTACTCCCTGCCCTTGTCCTTAGCCTTTGAGCTTGGCTAAGTTAGAGGTGAAGCAATAGGCAGCCATCGTACCAATCAAGGGATAGTCTGTTTAATGGTAGCAAGGCACAGAGGCAACGAGGAAACCATTCCTTGCGCAGGCACGCAAAGTGAAGTGAAACTAGTAAATTACTTTTGTGCTAGTTGTGATGTCACAACAGAGGAGTGAAAAATGAGGAGTTGAAAGTGGTGATCACAGAGCGCCCAGCGGAGTCAGGGAAGACATTCCTCAGTTGCTATGAGTCCATTTTGTACTTGAGTTTGAAGCTTCAGGGATTAAATCTAGATGGTCTCTCACGCACTTTGGAATCACATTTAAAACTTCCAGTGTTTTCCACTCAGTACATGAGGTAAACTGATCCAGTGTTGGGATCCTTTGTAAATAAAGGGTGCTTGAAAGCATAAAACACAGAGCATCTTGGTCTGAGCAGGTGTTTGTCAACACCGAGTCAGTGGGACAGCACAGGAGCATCTCTTGTGCCTGTTATGGTGAAGCACCAAAGGCAGCCGGTGAGGTTTGGGTTCAGTTCCATTTGTGGTGTTAAAGTGGGAGATGTCAGGAGAGATGCTTAGTGTTACGGTGAGACCAGGCAAGCGGAAGAGTTCACCTGGGCAGCTTGCTGTTCTGGACACCAAAGCACCTCGGGGGGCCCAGAAGCAACTGTCAGAATGGGCTGAGCCTGCGACACTTGCTACAGAAATAAATTTACTGGGAAAATAAATTCATCCGCTATTTTCGTAACTATTTTCGTTTCAACACCAAGGAAATATGTGAACTTCTATGTGATAAAAGCTCAGAGGGAACTTTCCCACAGCAACAAGATGCTAATGCACTCTCAGATTTAATCATAGGCCACTGCTTGTCTGCCGGTTCACCCGTGGGGGTGAGGCGCCGGCTGGGAGGGCTGTGTGGTCACGAAGGGGTGTGTGGAGCCACAGTTTGTTTGGTCTTACCTATGCATCTCCGGCTGGCTGGTGGGAATGGACATCATCCCATGGGTTTTGTTGGTATCAGGTGCCTTGCAGGGCGGGTGCTGGAGCGTTTTGCACACACGTCACCTTGGAGCTTCTCTAAATCCCAGTTACCTGCAGAAGATCTGAGCAGCCAAAGCAGAGCAGTTCCATAGCGCTGTTGTAATTTTGTGGGTGATGGGCATGGACAAGAGCAGCAAGGGCACAGCCTCTGCCATCACCATAAGGTGCCTGGACCCTCTAGGTCACCATGCTGTGAAGTGCTTGGTGACCCTCATGAGGAGAGGGAGAATGAAATTAGCAATCACCACTGAGGACCATTTCAAACCCCCCATAACCATGCTAGGATGGGGCCATGCGGGTTTACAGATGTGCTGGAGCTGCTAAGATGGTGAGACTGCACCTGGAGTATTGTATCCAGTTCTGGGCCCCTCAGTTCCAGAAGGACATCCAACTCCTTGAGACAGTCCAGCACAGGGCAACTAAGATGATTAAGGGAGTGGAACATCTTCCTTATGAGGAAAGACTGAGGGAGCTGGGTCTCTTCAGCTTGGAGAAGAGGAGCCTGAGGGGTGACCTCATTAATGTCTATAAATATGTAAAGGGTGAGTGTCAGGAGAATGGATCCAGGCACTTCTCAGGGATGGCCAGTGATAGAACAAGGAGAAATGGTTCCAAACTGGAACATACAAAGTTCCATCTGAATATAAGGAGGAACTTTTTCCCTGTGAGGTTGACAGATTACTGGAACAGGCTGCCCAGAGAGGTTGTGGAGTCTCCTTCTATGGAGGCATTCAAGACCAATCTGGACATGTTCCTATGTGATCTACTCCAGATGATCCTGCTCGGGCAGGGAGGGTTGGACCAGATGATCTTTCAGGGTCTCTTCCAGCTCCTAAGATTCTGTGATTCTGTGATACTTGCAAAGCAGGTGAAACCCCTGCGGTCGTCTTCCCGCAGAAGGCTGCTGGTAAACAAACCTTGGTGCTACTGGAAGTTGCTTTTTCTAAACTTGTGATGACTCCAGCATGGAGGCCAGCAGCCCTGTGAGCGACCGGAGAACAGAGGGGCTCGTTAGGTGTTTAATTAGCCCTTTGCAGGTGAAACACATGAGCTTTTTCGCTGGTTGAGTTTATTCCTGTCCCATTGGACTGGGAAATGCTTGTGAGCTGCGCTGCTAAAAGAGGATTTGTGTTTCCAATTTTAGTGCGCGAGCCTGCGGCTCCAGGGAGAGGGAAAGAGCAGCATTGTTCTATGAACAGTCTATAAATGAGGAAAAAAAAACCCCAAAGCAGACCAAAACCAGCGTAGCTGGCAGAGAGCTCGTTGGGAGGTGAGTTTTATGGACCCTGTGAAAGCAAACTGAGGGCCGGGATGGCGAAATGGCCACGCTTTGTAAAAACTGCAAATGTTTTCTGGAAAACCGCTGCAGGCCTTTTCCCTTGGTGTTAGTTGAGCTTGGAAGCTTGTGGAGGAGTAAAGCAGCTCTGAAATGGTCAGTTTCAACACCATCACCCTGGTAATTAACTTTTATTATTATGTTTTAGTTAAATATTCTTGGTATCATCAGGGAACAGCAGGAAGATAAATGTGTTAATCATTTCCTGGGCTGGTTTTTATTCTGCCACCATCAAAGTGTGTGTGGGATTATGAACTGTGATCTTAAAGTCCCCAAGTTCCCATAATACCCCCCGAAATCCCCCAAATAACTTTTATTTTGGTGGGGAGTAAGAGATTCAGCATGGCCCGGGACATATCTCAAAAGAACTGTAAATCACCACAGATCCTGACCACTGCGGAGGGGTAAGAGATCCACCGAGCAAGGAGGGTGTTCTGTAGACCCTCAGGCTGTGGGTCAGGCCCAGTTTCAAAGCTTTTCAGTCCATCAGACACAAGATGAGAGCTGGAGCCATGAAGTTAAAAACCAGCACTGGGGAGCTGCTGGTCTGGGAAGCGTCCCAAACGTGAGTACGAAGGGGTCCTGTGGAGCAGAGGTACGGTTGGGGCAGGCACATAAAGCAGTGGGGAGCCTCAGCCTGGAGGAGCTGAAAGTTTCTGTGTGCCCAGCCCGACTCCATAAAACACAAGGGGTTTTCTAGAGCTTGTGCTCTTTGTGGGTCTCGCAGGTGTGGGGTGGTTAAAGATCTCAGGAACTGCAGAGTGTCTTTTCCTAAGCTCGCAGAGGTTCCTGCGCAGAGCTCTTTGTGATCCCAACCTGGAACTCCTAAAACCATGAGTAAAATTCCCCCAAACCACGTTGGCCTCGATTTACAGGTAGTGCTGCTGCATCCCAGGGCATGTCAGCCCCACTGGAATCGGAGGCGAGTCCCAATGTCATAGAATAGAATCACAGTATCACAGAATGTCAGGAGTTGGAAGGGACCTTGAAAGATTGTCTAGTCCAACCCCCTGCCCGAGCAGGATCATCTAGAGTAGGTCACACAGGAACGTGTCCAGATTGGTCTTGAATGTCTTGCATGGTCTTGGATGAAGCCTGGCTCCATCCTCCTGACACTCACCCTTAACATAATTATAGGCATTAATGAGGTCACCCCTCAGTCTCCTCCAAGCTAAAGAGACCCAACTGTCAGCACCTTGGCAAAACGGGGCCCTTAGCATAAAACTCCGCCATTCGCACAGGACTTGTCCTCAGGTGGGGGTGTGATTTGGTACCTGACAGGGCTGGGCCCAGCTTATAAATCTGGGCGAGCAGGAGCCAAGGCAGGATCAAGTCATGCAGCCAGAGGGGCTGTAAGCCTGACCCAGTACATCTATGGCTCAACCACATTAAATTCTGAGTGGTTATGGCCCTTCAGCTGGGCAGCTCCGGTTATTTCCACAGGGGCCCGGTGAGAGATGCTGAGCAATGTATAGGGCATCACAGTGCTTTCAGGGTGTCTCTGCCCTAAACCCTCCATCTGGAGGTGAATATAGCTCTGAGATGGGTCGGTGGACTCAGTGGTGGCTCTAGGATGGCTCGCAGTGGGAAGGAAGGTTGTGGTGTTTGTCATCTGCACGGGCATCACAACAGCATCTAGGGATAATGAACAGAATGTGCATTGAACATTGTATGTAATACTACCTTGGAGGCTACCTCGTATCCATAAATACTTGAGAAATGTGTTTTTAAAAAAAACTGTATGCTGGGAAGTGAAGAAGGGGAGCATCCTCCCCTGTGTCCCCTCCTGTCCAGCAGCAGAAGCTGCCTTCAGGACACCAGGCACTTAACTGTACTGATTGCACATTGTGATGATATATACATTGTGATAGATGAGGATAGATGAGATGCTCAGGGACATGGTTTAGGAGAAGACAGGTATGGTTGGACTTGATGATCTAAATAGTCTTTTCCAACCTAGTCATTCTGTGATTGAAATGTACTTATAGATGGTTGTTCTTCATCTCTGCACAGGGGATGTGCTATAGTAACATAGACCGACGAGGAGCAGTGGAATTAAATGAAAATGGAGCTACTTTGCTCTGAAACACAGGCAAAAGTTTTCCCAAACAGAAGTCCATGAGCCTGAGGACCGCTCAGCCGTTTGTCCTTGGTGGGTTCTGCGATCTGCTCAGCTCCCTTTTGCAGTTGTCTTAATATTTTCCACAGTGTAAACTGATTCTGCAAGTAGACAGGGTAGTCTTACTGTTATCTGGCAGGGGATGTGTATGGAACCAGGGACACTCGTAGTGCTCTTCTCACTCCCCTCGGTTCAGGGACCTCGTGGTTTTGCCTTATTTTCCTATCCTTCTGGGGATCTGCTTGCAGGACTTGAAAAACATCTTTGTGTGGATTCTTCCCTGGAAACAGCTGCATCTCTGGTGCCACATCTTTAATTTGTAAAGATTTGGGAGAATAAAAAGTTCTCTGGCACTCATGATTAATTTGGGATACTCCTTGAGGAGGTAAAAGTTCCATCCATCGCTTTACTCAAAGGTGCCCATGAGGAGCACCAAACTAAGGGATGAGGGAATTTGTGGACTTCCTAATTCCAGCTAAAGAAACGGGAGTGTTTCTCTTTCCACCAGGATCTCCCGTGCTCGGATTCACGCGATCCTTCTGTGGGGATGCAAAGAGCGTGTGTCTGTGGGGACAGACCGAAAGCCTGCACCACACACTACCGAATGCAACTGTGTTTTGTCTTGGAAATGACCATGCTCTTCGGGCTCCTCGGTGTTTAAAGGTAGAGCAGCGTATTTTCCTAGTCATACTATTAATTTTACCCATAATTTGGGATGCAAAGTAGTGGGCAAATAGGGTTTATTTTGCTGAGATTTCGAGAAGACAGGTATTGTGAGCAGATATTAATAGGATAAAATTGACTCTAGGAGGTGTGCATCCCCTGAGGGCACAGGATGGCTAATAATGAGCTCTCTAATGAAAACAGCCCCCAGAATTACAAGTCTGAAAGAGATGGCGTTAAAAGAACTGTTTCTTCTTCTTTGCTACTTCCAAGACATCTATGTAGAGACTCGAAAGATGATTAAAATAAGCTAATAGTTCCCCTGTGTTTTGTCTACCTGAGGGAGCTGAAACAAGCCCCTGGCTAGAACAGGAAACGTACAATAAATCCCCTTTTTATGACTCTGGAAGTCGGTGGTTTTATGGTCTCAGCAACAGCTGGGTAAGAGATATTCCAGGGGTTGAGGAGTGTCTTGGTTGGGATGGGTTTGTGGGTTTGGGTTGGGGTTGGTTGAGGATTGTTACGGCAGTGCCTGTAAGCAGATCACACCAGGTGTAACCTCGGGGTTGCTGCAGAAAGGATCAGGAAAGCACAAACCTGTTCTGAAGTGGGATTTTTGTCTGGGCTAGTTGTCTTCTTAAGAACAGCCTGGAGAGATGCGGTTGTCCTTACAGGAGCAGAGCGTGGATCGTAACACCTGGGTTACGAGCAGCAGCCCTGGGCGCTTGGGCAGCCTGAGACCCTATGGCAAGGGGCAGCCCCCAAGCATGGGATGAGGTCACGTCTCCTCTGAACTCTGTCGCAGGCTGCTGGTCCAAAGGGTCTGGCATGACACATAAATGGAAAAGGTGGCTCATAGCAACGTCACCTAGAGCGTATGGCTGAACGTGAGCTGTTCCTGACACTGCCAGGGGTGTCTGCGGTATCTCAAATATGAAATACATCATTCCTCTGTGAGTACAGACCTGCCGAGCTCTGCCCCAAGCTGGAGCAGGTGCTGCCTGGTTTGGGCTGAGCTCTCCTTCCCCCCGGCATCCCCCCAGCAGAAAGGTGCTGGGATGTGTGTGGTGGGTGTTTCATGGACCCAAGGGGACACTACAGCACTTGAGGGTAGAACTGGTGGTAACATGCCCTCAGGAGCACGTTGGCCAAACCTGCATGTGTGCTGGAATGATAGCTTTGAACTTCAACCTTGCTTTCAATAAGGCAATATTCCTGTTCTGTGGCGTAGCTCGTCTAGCTTAACCATCAAACACATAACGTTTCTCTGCTTTAAGCCACGAACTTTTGTCCATCTGCAGCTCTCCCAGCTGACCTGGGCGTCAGAGCATCGCGGACAGCCAGCTCTTGCTGCTCAACCCTACTGCTGTTTGTCTGACCCCAATGAGAGAAAAGCAAGCTGGGGTGGGGGTGTGTGTGGGGGTGAAAATAGACACTATGTAAGGAAAAAAACCCACAATGGCTAAATTAATGCCAGCCATCTGGAAGGCAGTGCCTTCCTCGGCTGCCTTTTTGGTGAGGGCACAAGAACAAAGCCCTCCATCCCTTTTCATGTCCTCTGCCGCCCTCCTGGTGCTGCCGCATTTCTGTACCCCAATGAAGTCCTCTGGGCTGGGGCTGGGCCACCCAGCCACCTCCTGCAGGGTTATTTTTTCATGGTCTTATAGTGGAGTTGCTTGGCCCCAGGCTGCGTTGCACACCGTCGTGGGGTACGGTGATTCTCACAGGCTGAAATAACAGTGATAAACATGGTCTGTGACATTCATAGGGGCAAATCCTCACCCCGGGCCTCGTCCCTGCCAAGGGCTTGTTTACTCTAGGAAATGGCCATATGTGTAACATTATTGGCTGTATGTTATTCTTTAAATTTCCAGGTCTGTACCCAGCTGTCCGAGCCCACCAGGAATCTCGGAGGCAGGGAGCGCTGATCCCAGGCGGCTGCCTGGTCAGACTTTTATGAAGAGATTCCTGATAGTCCTACATGACTTTGGCCTGGTATAATGGCGACACAGTAATTTGACTAACCCCTTTTGGAGCTGTACAAGGTTAGGAACCCGACTGTTGTCACCAGCACACCCTCTCCAGAGGTTTAATATTGCCCTTGTTTGACGCAAGCTGTAGAAAGGGGTTTTGTTCTCTTCCTAAATGTTAAGGTGGTGGAAGAAGCAACAGCAGGGATAGAATTCCCAGCAGCGGTGTGGTGGCACCCAAAGTAAAAACTGCTTTTCCACTCAACTTTTTTGATGGTTTATGAGCTTTGGGTGAAAATCTGTGCATCGTTTGTGCAGTCGTCTGGAAAACGTGCGCCCCATGGTGTGAGCACAGGCAGCCCCAGGAGGGGCAAGCAAATCTCTCCCTCTCCCTGCACTGTTCTCCCTCTGCCAAACAGGGGTGGTGGGTTTGACCTCTATTAACACAGTATTTTGCTCTCGCTTGATTTTGATACCCCAGAATGTGCCACTCCCATGTCCATCATCGCTGCCAGGTATGGTCCCTCAGAGAAAACCAGTGTACTCAGTTCCCAGCCAGCTGGGCACAGTTTTTATTACACCACACGTTTTCTAAACACAGATTTTATGCTACAAGAGGAAATTCAAGACTCAGAGTTTGCTGTGACTAAATTTGAGGAGCTGGGAGGGTGAGTCACACCAGATCTCTTTTTAATACCCTCCTGCAGATGAACTAGCTCCCCTGTGCCTGCCCCTCGTCTGTAAGCCTAGATGCAGGCTCAGGGCCGTGGGCAGTCGGACTGGTGGCTCCGAAGGCTGTCACATGCCCATGTGTACACATGTTTCTACTCCTCATTTCTTCTGCGAGGCCAAGGAGTGATTCAGTCCTCGAAATGATCACTTGCCTGCAGAGGTGGGGAAAGAAAATACCTGTGTAGAGAGGACCCCACACACGTGGGTCCCTCCACTCTACCGGCCTTCCCACCGGTCCCTGTCTGCTTGACATGTGCCTTTGCAGGAGCCAACGGGGCTTTTGCAGTGAGTTAAAGGGACGAAGGGTTCAGAAAGTTGCAGAAAGGTTTTTCAGGCGCAGAAACCCTCGGCTGCTTTCACAACCCATCCACATTTTGGGGCTGGTGGCTGAGCCCTGGCCCGGGTAGGTGTGTTCCTGCGCCCAGACTTAACTGCAGAAACTGGAGTCATAAACCCTCTGCTACAGCTGTACAGCTGGACCAAACACATGTTCCAGTGTGTGTGTCTCTGCAACCAGGAGCAATTAGTTAATAGAGGTGGGTTAGTTTATGTCAGGGCTCTGTTCTCAGATTGGGATGCGTCCCCCTTTGTTGCGTCGTTGTTTTGGGAGCTACTTAAACACCAATATATGGGGGGTTGGTGTGGGTTTTATCCTCCTGAGAAGCAGGAGCAGCCCAGCTCCATCTGCCTCCGGAGCCTCTCACTCTTTCAGACGTCCCTCTGCCGCCCGGTACCCCGGCACGGCCTGAGGACGAGCGTCGGCCCCGCTCTGCAGGCTCCCCCTTCCCCGCCGGGCAGCGGGTACCACCGGCCGCATCCCCAGCCCAGATCCCCGCTCACGGC